>JARHVA010003486.1:820000-1360000 GCA_037957365.1 Torreya grandis | reverse complement strand
TATAACTTCAATCCCAACAAAAACTCAAATCTCCAAAGTTTACCAACAAAGGGGAGTTCAGAATTTTCTCCCATACAAGTCTTTAAAATGTGTCATTTTGTTCATTAAATGATATGTATTATTATAGGAAAACTCAACTAAATTAAGATATTATTACCACTTGCTTTATTGATCAATTACATATATTATCAACATGTCTTCAAAAATATGATTCATCATTTCAGTTTAGCCATTCATTTTTGAGTGGTATGTTGAACTGAAGTTTAAATGTGTTCCAAAAGAAGCAATTAGAATCTAACAAAATCTTGAAGTGAAAAAAATATTTTTATCAATCACTTTGGAAACTCCATGAAATTTAACAACCTCTTTCACAAACCTCTCAACAAAAAAAATTGCATCATTATTTAGATTTACAGAAATAAAATGAACAACTTTGGTGAACTTATCAATCACCACTAAGATAGTATCATCCCTACCTCAAGAGTTGGGTAGGCCCGATATGAAATCTAATGAGATTATATACAATTTTTCTTTTTGTTTATCATGGGGATAAATTAAACCACATAAGTGATAATGCTTATTTTTAACTCATTGGAATTTTGAATAATTTGTAGCAAAAATAACTATGTCATTCTTAATATGCGAGAAAAAAATATACATTTTCAGCTCATGTCATTTTAGACACCTAGATGAGTAAATGAGGCGTTGCATGCACTTAATTTAATACTTGTTACCTTATATTACCTAAATCAAGTACATAATTATACCCTTATGCCTCAAAATACCATCTAAGTCCATATATAAATATGAAAATTTGTTAGCCACTAGTTCTTTGGCTAATTTTGCACATATTTTTTGGTGAATTTCATTAATAAGATGCAATTTCAACACAGATTTTTTGAAATTAGATTTTAGAATAAAAATTATATCTAGGTAAGTATGAATATTGAGTGCATCAACAATGTGATTTTCCCTACTTTTATTATGAGATATATCCATAATAAAATTACTAATAAACTATATCCCTCTTTGCTACTTAGAATTTAAATCATCTTATGAGTAAAGATGTTCAAGGCTGTGATGATATAATTTCACCTTGAAATGATTACCCTAAAGAAAATGCTTCCATTATATAAATGTGTGTACAACAACCTCCAAATCCACATCATGAGTAGGATTTTTTATTGAGTTTGTGTGATTCATATGCAACCACCTTATCATCTTGAGTTAGGATGGCACCAAACCCATTGAATGAAGCAGTAGCACATTCAAAATTACCATTTGGATAAGGTATGATACTGATTGGTGTATATGTAACTAACTCTTTAAGCTTCAATAAAGCCTTTTAACATTGAGGTGACCAAATAAAAAACTTACCTTTGTGTTGTGAGGATGTAATGGGGTCAACTATTCTATAAAAAAAATCTACAAACCTATAGTAATACCTAACTAGATCCATGAAACTACACACATCATGCACATTATTAGGAGTGGGCCACTACTTTGTGGCCTTGATCTTAATAGGATCAACAACAATGCCTTCTACATAAATAGTTTATCCTAAGTAATTAATCTTGGACTGATAGAAGGAATATTTTAAAATTTTACCAAATAGATTATACTACCTTAATCACTATAAAACCAAGCATAAATGTTTTTCATGCTCAAATTCATTCTTGGAATAAATAAGGATATAATCTAAGAAAAATAATGCAAAGTGATATAATAAATCCCTAAATATGTTTTTCATTAAGCTCATGAATATTTTAGGTGCATTATAAGTTGAAAGACATGACCATGAACTCATAATGACCATAGTGAGTCATGAAAGTAATGTTATTCATGTCTTCATCCTTGATTCCTAGCTGATGGTACCCTGATCTCAGGTCAATTTTAGAGAAAACACCAACACCCTTCATTTGATCAAAATTATAATCTACTATAGTAAAGGTATATTTATTCATTGTTTTTACCTTATTTAGCATTTTGTAATTAATACCGAGTCTTAATTTTCCACACTTATTCTTCACAAAGACAACATGAGCACCCAAAGAAGAGACATTAGGTTTGATTAACCCCTTATTCATGATCTCTTATAATTGAAACTTGAGCTCTTACAAATCTAATACATTCATCTTATAAGGAGATTTGGATGTGTTGTCCCTGAAAAATGACTCCTCATTTTTCAGACAACATATGACTATTTTGGTCCTACATGGCCAAAATTCTCCCTCCCCTTTCCAAAAAAATTGTTCTGAGACATTCAATTTCATCTTTTTCTCAACTTTTTGGTAAAAGAATTAGCAGGTTCAACCAGTTCAAAGGGTCTATCGGCAAGCATCAAAATAAGGATTGAACCATTGAACCTTGAACCTTTTCAGTTCAATGGGTTCAATGGGTTCAAGGGTTCAATGTTGTTAACAAGAGCTAAGTAATTTGACAGAGGTTCAAAGTTCAACCATTTCTAAGGTTCCATGGCCCCAAACACTTAATGAGTCTCAAAAGCTTAAACCGTTGAACCACTGAACCTTGAACCATTTTGGTTCATCATTTCAAAGGGTTCAACATTCAATCATTTCAATGGACGAGTTCAAAGGTTGCCTCAGTTAAGAAAAGAGACACGCACAAAAGAAAGAGTCAGGTGGATGCTGCCAAGTGTCATCGACTGAGCCCCTTTATGCTTTGTTTCATAGAAGTGGTGGAAGGTGCCATGTGTCCCTTTTGAAAACTCGTCGGAAGTCACCACGTGTTTGCATCTGTGTAATTGCTAAAAACACTCAGACCGTGCCATATGTCGACGTTGTAACTCATCAGAATGTGACACGTGTTAGCATTCACTTCTCAAAGTTCCTTATAAGCTGCAGGGTTCCTTTCGACAAAGCTTCCTCCAGAGTTCCACAGAGGGCAACAAGTGGCAACTGCGGAAGGCTTCACTATGATTTTTTAAGAGCAGCAGACCATGCCACATGCCCCTGGCAGAGATCAGCGGAGGCTGATAAGTGTCATCATCCATGAGAAACTGACTGAGCCTCAAGCATTTATATGGTTTTGCAAAAGCTTGATAGCAAAAATCACCAGGTATCGATGGTGGAGGGTTTCAACATGATGCAGCAAAAGACTCCACGTGTCCTTGGCAAGAAGCGATGGATACTGCCATGTGTCAAAGAGGGATGCCCTTGCGGGAGGCACTGAGCCAAAGAAAGGAATTTCTTCAGACTTTTTGTCTGAAGAATATGAAGGAATTCCTTTGGAAAATTTATCCAAAGGAAATACATGGAATAATAGGCCCGCTAAAGATGAAAAGCCCGAAGGCCACTAGGAGGATCCAGAAGGATAGAGACCCTTGCGGAGGGACACTTGACACATAAAATAGATCCTATTCGAGATCCTGAAGGGAAAGTTCCCTTCAGGAAGGGTCAAGCCTCAAAATTGCATCAAAATTTTCCAAGTGTCATGCACCAAGACACAATTTCAAATGAAGATTCATAGAGCAGAACATGCCATGTGTCCCATCCCAGTGCAGCAAAAACTACCACGTGTCTGCATTCGTGCCTCTAGCCTCTAACAAGTCTCAAGGCCTATTCCCAGAAGCTTATTTCAAAGCCATGGATTCCACCACCTATCCTTACCTACATCACAGCAAAATGACAGGCCCACAAATGTCAAAATTGGGGTGAATGGCCAGCCGTTAACCTTCAAAGGAAGAGAGACCCATGGATGTCAAAATTGCTGCAGTGAAGCATCTGATTGATCCTTGCAGGCTTAGAACTTAGACTCGATGCATTCAAAGACCCTAAGGCTGGGACCAAGAGAAGGAAGAGTCAAAGAGGGAAACTCAATGGGAGTTAATTCCAGTAGGTGAAGTAGTTCATCGGGTAGATATTTGGGGCCTGCAAACATTGAAAGTGCAGCCTGTTTGTCCCCTTTGAATTAAAGGTGGAATAGACATTTGCATGGCTATAGGTGATGGAATGAGTGATTTAGACTCAGGAGAAGACAAGGAAGATGAACCAACATGCCACAGTTGAGGCAGCCACCTTGCTCTAGCATGGCCCTTCCTGACAGAATCAAAAATGCAGCCAAGGTATTGATTGCGTAGCATAGGTCACTCCATGGGACAAAGTGCCAAGTCTCTCCTGGCCTTTATATAATGTAAACTCTTTCATCATTACAAAGGAGATCTTTCCCTTACCAGAAGTGAAACTCTGCCCAAATTGAAAGGCATTACTGAGACTTTGAACTCAAATTGTAGTTCATATTTCTTTGATTGGATGAGAAAGTAAGTTACTTGCAGACTTTGTGTTGTTATAGCTTGTGCTACTTTAGGAGATTGTTCATATGTCTGTCTTCTAAAAGCATTCTTGTTTATTTTATTTAACATGCAGAACTAGTGGAGGTGATAAGGAAGGTGTCCCGAGGCCAACTACTTTCAGACTTTGCACTGTCATAGTTATTTTCATTGTGTTTTTTTTTCTTTTCTATTTCTGTGTAAAGGACCTTGGGATGACTTTGTGCCCCCATTGTCCTTCATATCTCACTCTTGGGAATTTGAGGTGGAAACTTTATGTTCTATTTCATACTGCTGGTTACTGCATCCTTTTGTCACTTGTTACCAGAAAGAGTCCTACTATTTGCAAGAATAAGCACTTCTGAAAGAAGAGAAGTGTCTTTTGTCACTTCACCAGGATTTCTACTATCCAGGAAGGGATCTAGCTCTTGGCTGAATGTTACTTCTTAAAGAAGAGAAGTGCCATCACCAATCACCTAGGATTTCTCCTCTATTTGTTAGCATCATCTCTGAAAAAAGAGAGATGGATGGTTTTTCCCACCCCTGTGTCTTATTTTTTGCTTATTTATATTATATATAGCTCCTGCGTATCTATAGGGAACCTCCCCTTGATGAGAGGAGAGATTTGTCTCTGGTTGATGTAGTAAATCTGCACACTTGGCCAACCAATCTTCTTGTTGTGGTTGATCAGACTTATTTTGTTGATCAGTACGTTGATTGACAAAATATTCACCCAATAATTTTTGGCAACTCTATTGGGGAAGGATAAGTAGTTTGAAGCCTCAAGCTTCAAACTGAAGTGTGACCAATCCTTTTCCATTTTTGATTCACAATCTGGCAACTCCACGCTATACCAGAAGCCAGAGAGTTCAAGGTGTTTTTGATCCTATCTTTGAGTTGGCACAACAAAGAGATTTCGACTTACTTTCTCCCCAACCTCAAGTTCAATGATCTAGGAGTGTCCCTCCTACCTGTACCAGGACACCAACACAAGGTAGAGATACTTTTCCTACAGTTAGCATAGCCTTGCCTATCCAAATTCTACCCAGATTTGTTATCCCTACTTTCAATAATCCCATCATGGCAGCTCGAGGCCCCTGGGGTAATTCTTTTGGCCCGCTTAATTTAACTCCACCCCTGCATGAACTTCCATGAAGCTCAAGAAAAAATTTCCCCAAATTCTTTGGGGATGGAAAAGTTCATCCTGATGAACATGTTGCCACCTTCAGCATAGCCTGTGGCATGATAGGCATAGAATTTGAGGATGTGGCAATTAGGCTTTTCATGGAAACACTGCAAGGTGCTATTACAGACTGGTTTTACCACCTGCAAGACCAATCAATAACTGATTAAGACACACTCAAAGCCAAATTCAAGGCCAGATTCAAGCCTATAGAGGATGCACATGCCTTATTGGCCCACCTCATGCAAATGAAGAAGGAGCCCCAAGAGCCTATGAGGGATTTCATAGCAAAGTTTGATAAGCTGAGGAACCAAATTCTTGTTATTGCTTAGTCAACCCCTGAAAACCTCAAATGCTTCTTCATTAACTCAAAATTGCCTAAAGTGAGTTTTCTGCTAAGAAGACCCATCACATAGATCTCGAAGCTACTCAGGATTTGGTTACTAAAGTTGAAGATGACCTTATCTTAGCAGGAAAGATAATGAGGGACCTAAATAGAGGTAATTCTTCTTCTTCTTCAAAATATTCCCCTTCTGCCACCACTGATCCTATGATGCATAAGCTAGAAAATGAAGTGCTAGCTCTCAGGAAGTAAATGGCACAAGGAATGTCATCTACTCCTGCATATAGAGATAAACCCAGGAGGACATTTCTGAATCAGGTGTACCAAGGTAATGCTGCCAACAATCAGGGATAACAAAATTGCCTTTCTCCTCCACAGAGGAATCTCACCCTTGAAGAACCTCCAACTGACTCAACAATTGGATATCTTGAAGCTAAATCAGACTTCTCATCCCAGCCTGAGTTGAATCCTGAAGATGATGCTAATCTCTTCACTAAGGAAGAAGAAGAATTAGATGGCGACTCCCATATTATTTTTCTAAACTTTTAGGATGAACCCAGGAGTAAAGGCAATGCAGCTGAGGGGTTATATGTTGTATTCACCTGCTCCAAGAACTAATCAGCTCAACAAGCTGATAAAGAGAAAGCAGAGGAGCAACCTCAACCAGCATTTTCAATTGCTAAGTGGGGATCCACTCTCCCTTTCTAGCCAAAGGTCCTGATGATTGCAAGAAAGGTAAGTACCCCAAATGCCCCTACGTATTTTACTTTAAACTCGCAGTCCAGTTCTTCCCCCCTAAAAATCAAAAAGATGAGCTCTCATCCTCTGTACTTAGTTCATTTTCAGCATTTGACATAATTGATCATATTAAGAAAACCAAGATTCAAATGTCTGAATTTGAATTCCTGCAGTCCCATCCTGAACAATTAGATAAATTGGTTCAGTGTGTTAAAAACAAAAATGTCCCTGTTGAACAAGCAGTTCCCAGAGTGTCTCATGATCCCCCTCAAAGATGCATCCACTAGGAACAATCTTGTCATTTCCCCTCCTACCGCTCCTAGTAGGATTGAACCTTTTTATGTCTCACTGCTAATAAATGGACGGCAGCTGAATAATTATATTATTGACTCTAGAGCTTTAGACAATGTCATGCCTGCTAAAGTATCCAAATCCCTTGATCTCACACTAACCAAGACATTTGGTAGGTGCTTCTCCATGGAGAACAAACAAGTGCCACTGCTGGAGCAAATAAAAGACACCCAATTTGTATTTGTTGCCTTTCCAGAAAAAAGAATCAAGATGACTATCTTGGTAGCAGACGTTCCAGCATCATATGGTATCCTTGGGTGGAATTTCTGTAGGGATGTTGGTGGTAAATTGAACATGGATTTATCAGAGGTGAGGATTCTAGTCATAGGTGTCATGAAGAGGTTGCTCCCTGAAAAGGAAGCAAAATACGTAGTTACCTGGACCTCAGCACCTGAAGCTCAAATCTTGTTTGAGTCTTTAGGCATTGGGTAACTACTTTCTATCCATGGATGAAGTTCACGAGGCATTTGATGAAGCTCCTGTAGGTGACAACCTAGAAATGTAGTCAGGTGGAACAACAAAAGAATTGGCTGAGCCCAATGCAAGTGTGGATGAATCCCCTCCTCCGAATAAAGAACCCAAAGGAAAACTAGTATCAAATGAGGTATGGATTCTTAAATTTGATGGCAGCTGCTCCTCCACCGATTCAAGAGTTGGGGTTGTGTTAATATCTCCTCAAGGAGATATTTTTCCTTCATCTTATAAGTTGTAATTCGGCAACACTAATAACACAACTGAGTATGAATCTCTGTTGCTGGGATTAAAAGCAGCTAGGGATAAAGGCATCAAACTCCTTCATGCTAAAGGAGATGTTGAATTGGTGGTTTGTCAGGTGAGAAACATGTATCAAATCAAGAATAAAAGATTGTGCCACTACCTTAATCTAGTCTGGGATCAACTCAAAAACTTTCATGCTTTCAGCATCTCTGTAGTTCCCAGAGAATTCAATGATCGGGTTGATGCACTAGCTGTTTCAGCTACCCTCTTGATCCCCCACCTAGACTTCAAAGGAGATAGATACACTATTGAGTTCATCTTTAGACCAAGCATGCCTAATAATGCTAGTCATTGGTAGGTATTTGATAATGACAATCAAATCATTGCCTTCTTGGAGCAAAAGGATAGCTTCGAACAGCTACATTTTGAAGGCAATGAACCTCAAGAGCCTAAATTGACTCCTAAATCAATTTCAAGCACATGTGAGGAGTTCTTGCAATTGAAAGGGAATAAAATTTCCAAAGGCCTTGTTTCCCTTGAAAAGCTATTTGATAAGCATGATAGATTCATCAAACAGTAGTAAATGGATTCAAGTTCCTCCCAAGAGTTTGATCAAGTGAATCTGAGAACCAAGGTAGACCCCAAGATGGTGAACATTGGGAAATGTTGTACTCTTGAAGAGAGTTTCAAGTTCACCACTTTGCTCAAAAAATACATGGATGTCCTAGCATACTCCTATGATGACCTGAAATCACTCCAGCCTGATGAAATCTGACACAACATTCCTCTCAAGGTTGATTCAACACCTTACAGGTAAAAGTCCCAGCATTACAATCTAAAAATATTAGGTACTATTTTATCAAAAATTCAAAAAATGCTAAATGCCAGGATAATCTTCCCAATCCATCATTCCACCTGGATTGCCAATATAGTGCATGTAAGAAAGAAGAATGGTGAAATTTGCCTTTGTGTGGATTTTAGAAATTTGAATCAGGCATCCTTGAAGGATAATTATCTTTTGCCAATCATGGATCAAGTGCTGCAGACAGTGACAAGCTCAGAGATGTTATCAATGCTAGATGGTTTCTCAAGATATAATCAGGTTGAAGTTGGTGAAGCAGACCAGCCTAAGACCAATTTCACCACACCTTGGAGCACATTTGCATATAAAAGGATGCCTTTTGGCTTGATAAATGTTGGCGCCACCTTCCAAAGAGCAATGGACCTTGCCTTCAAGGATGAGATGGGTAAGTTCATTGTAGTTTATCTTGATTACTTGACTGTCTTCTCTAAGCATCGCCCAGATCATGTGAGCTATTTGCAACAAGTGTTGGAATGTTGTCGCTAGAATGGCATTTCCTTGAACCCCAAGAAGTCAATTTTTGGAGTAACGGAGGGGAAACTTCTCAGACACATTGTGTCCAAAGGAGGCATAAATATTGACTCAGATAGAGTCAAGTCTATCCAATAATTTTCCTTTCCCATAAGCAAGACTACTGTTCACTCTTTCTTTGAGAAGGTGAATTTCTTATGGAGGTTCATCCCCGAGTTTGTTGAGAAGACTAGGCACATTGTAAACATGATAAAGGAAAAAGACACCTTTAACTACACTAAATAAGGCAAGTCAGCCTTTGAGGATGTCAAGACTGCCATTGCCCATGCTCTAATTCTGGCTTGCCCAGACTATAGCAAAGAGTTCACCATTTACAGCTATGCTTCAGAACATACGCTTTTAGCAATTCTGGTTCAACAGAATGAAGAAGGTATGGAATCTCCCATTTCCTTCATGAGTTGTCCTCTCAAAGCTCATGAGCTGAAGTACTCAAATATGGAGAAGCATGTTTATGCAATGGTGAAGGCCATAAAACATTTTCATTTCTACATCTTCAATTCTCGAGTTACTGCCTTGGTCCCTGACACCACAGTGAAATCAATACTAACGCAGCAAGAGTTTGGGATGAAAAGAGGCAATTAGGTTGCAAAAATTTAGGAGTTTGATCTTATCATTAAGCCAATGAAGTTGGTGTGTGGGAAGGGGCTATGTCAACTGATTGTTGATAACAAGCCAGGAAGAACGGAGCATGAAGAATTAGAAGTGGATGACTCACCTATAGTCCTCTTTGTCTCCATCACAAATGAGTGGTATTCAGGTATTGCTCATTTCCTTACTTATAGTGAATGTCCTGCAAACCTATCTTATAAATAAAGGAGGACCATCAAGCTGAAAGCCGCTAATTTTGTCCTTTAGGACAATGGCTTATACAAGAGGAACCTTGATGGAACGTTCCTTCATTGTGTGGACAAAGAATAATAAAGCTGACTTCTGAAGTCCTTCTACAATTCATCCTGTGGAGGACATTTTTCTACCCCTTTGATTACCCATAAGATCCTACGAGCCAGGTACTATTGGCCAACTCTCTTTTGAGATGCATACAAGTGGGTCAGGAGATGTGAACTGTGCCAGCAGTTTGTTGGAAGGCCCAAGCTAGATGCCCTGCCTCTCAAACCAGTGGTCATAGAGGAGCCTTTCCAGCAATGGGGAATTGACTTTATTGCTGCTGTAAACCCATCGTCAAGTGCTAGACATGATTATGTCTTTACAGCAATAGACTACTTCACCAAATGGGTGGAAGCAGTTCCAACCAAACATGCTACTTCAGAAGTAGTATGCAATTTTCTCAAAGAAAACATCATGTCCAGGTTTGGGGTTCCAATAAAAATTATCACTGATAATGTAGCCTACTTCACTTCCCAGGAGATTACTCAATTCTACTTCTACTATGGAATTACACTCTCCCATTCCTCTGATTACTTCCCACAAGGGAATGGACAGGCTGAGTCAAGCAATAAAAACCTGGTGACTATCATCAAGAAGTTGGTGGATGACAACTAAAGGAATTGGCATAAAGCATTGGTTGATGCTCTATAGGTAGACAAAATTACACCAAAGAGAGCAATTGGTATGTCTCCCTTCCAACTTCTTTATGGTGTAAATGTTGAGATACCAATCACCTTGGAATTGCTAGCATTGAAATTGGCTAAGGCGATTGAAGATCAAACGTATGAGAGCTCACTTGAGAAGAGGATAATGTGCCTTGCTGAGCTGAATGAGTAGAGAACTGTGGTGGTAGACCGAATTACCACCCATCAAAGTCTAGTGAAGAAGCTCTTCGAATAGAAAGCAAAGAATCATGATTTACAGATTGGAGATCAAGTCCTGTTATGGGACAAGAGAAGAGAACCAAAGGGGATGCACAAAAAGTTTGATTCCCTGTGGAGGGGCCCTTTTACTATTCATCAACTCAATGGTAAAAATAGTTTCTTGTTGAAGTATCAAAATGGCACTCTCTTTTCTCTGCCTCACAATGGGCAACATCTGAAGCACTTCAACTCTTGAAGTATCGGATGAGTTCCCTTGTAGATTTATATAGTCTTTTGTTTCTATTTTGTTCTTTTGTTTTCATTTTTTGGAGCCTTTCTTTTTAGGTAGCATGACTCCGTAGCCCAATGGCAAACTTCAAGGCACTGGAGATTCTAGTTTCTACTCCCCTCAGCTATTCTGAGTTGTCATCTGAAGGAAGTTTCCCAACAAGAGCCAGTTGTTGTTCCTGAAAAATGACTCCTCATTTTTTAGACTACATATGACTATTTTGGTCTTGCATGGCCAAAATTGTCCCTCCCCTTTCCAAAAAATTTGTTTTGAGACATTCAATTTCATCTTTTTCTCAACTTTTTGGTAAATGAATTAGCAGGTTCAACCAGTTCAAATGGTCTATCTGCAAGCATCAAAACAAGGATTGAACCATTGAACCTTGAACCTTTTTGGTTCAATGGGTTCAATGGGTTCAAGGGTTCAACGCCATTAAACAAGAGATAAGTGCTTTGACAGAGGTTCAAAGTTCAACCATTTCTAAGGTTCCATGGCCCCAAACACTTAATGAGTCTCAAAAGCTTGAACCATTAAACCATTGAACCGTTGAACCTTGAACCATTTTGGTTCATCAATTCAAAGGGTTCAACGTTCAATCGATTCAATGCACAGGTTCAAAGGTTACCTTAGTTAAGAAAAGAGACGCGCGTAAAAGAAAGAGTCAGGTAGATACTGCCAAGTGTCGTCAGCTGAGCCCCTTTATGCTTTGTTTTGGAGAAGTGGCAGAAGGTGCCACGTGTCCCTTTTGAAAATTCATCGAAAGCCACCACGTGTCTGCATCTGTGTGATTGCTAAAAATACTTAGACCGTGCCACATGTCAGTGTTGTAACTCATCAAAATGTGACACGTGTCGCTATTCACTTCTCAAAGTTCCTTATAAGCTACAGGGTTCCTTTCGACAAAGCTTCCTCTAGAGTTCTACTGAGGGTGACAAGTGGAAATCGTGGAAGGCTTCACTATGATTTTCTAAGAGCAGTATACCGTGCCACGTGCCCCTGGCAAAGATCAGTGGAGGTCAACAAGTGCCATCGTCCATGAGAGCCTGACTAAGCCCTAAGCATTTCTATAGTTTTACAAAAGCTCGATAGTGAAAAGTGTCAGGTGTCAACGATGAAGGGTTCAACATGATGCAACAGAAGACTCCATGTGTCCTTGGCAAAAAGTGATGGATACTGCCACGTGTCAAAGAGGGATGCCCTTACGAGAGGCACAGAGCCAAAGAAAGGAATTTCTTTGAACTTTTTGTCTGAAGAAGATGAAGGAATTCCTTTGGACAATCTGTCTGAAGGAAATACATGGAACAACAAGCCCATCGAAGATGAAAAGCCTGAAGGCCATTGGGAGGATCCAAAAGGACAGAGACCCTTGCGGAGGGACACTTGACACATAAAATGGACCCTATTCAAGATCCCAAAGGGCAAGTTCCCTTTAGGAAGGGTTGAGCCTCAAAAGTGCAGTGAAAGATACCAAGTGTCACATACCAAGACACAGTTTCAAATGAAGTTTCATAGAGCAGAATGCACCACGTGTCCCATCCCAGTGCAGTGAAAACTGCCACGTGTCTGCATTCACACCTCCAGCCTCTAACAAGTCTCAAGGCCTATTCCTAGAAGCTTATTTCAAAGCCACAGATGCCACCACATGTCCTTACCCATGTCATAGCAAAATGACAGGCCCACAAACATCAAAATTGGGGTGAATGGCCAGCCGTTAACCTTTAAAGGAAGAGAGACCCGTGAATGTCAAAATTGTTGTAGTGAAGCGTCTGATTGATCTTGCAGGCTTAGAACTCAGACCTGATGCATTCAAAGACCCTAAGGCTAGAACCAAGAGAAGGAAGAGTCAAAGAGAGAAACTCAGTGGGAGTTAATTCCAGTAGGTGAAGCAGTTCACTGGGTAGATATTTGGGGCTTGCAAACATTGAAAGTGCAGCCTGTCTGTCCCCTTTGAATTAAAGGTGGAATAGACATTTGCATGGCTATCAAGTGATGTAATGAGTGATTTAGACTTAGGAGAAGACAAGAAAGATGAACCAACATGCCACAGTTAAGGCAGCCACCTTGCTCCAGCATGGCCCTTCTTGACAGAATCAAAAATGTAGCCAAGGCATTGATTATGCAGCATAGGTCACTCCATGGGACAAAGTGCCAAGTCTCTCCTGGCCTCTATATAATGTAAACTCTTTCATCATTACAAAGGAGATCTTCCCCTTACCAGAAGTGAAACTCTGCCCAAATTGAAAGGCATTACTGAGACTTTGAGCTCAGATTGTAGTTCATATTTCTTTGATTGAATGAGAAAGCAAGTTAATTGCAGACTTTGTGTTGTTATAGCTTGTGCTACTTTAGGATATTGTTCGTATGTCTATCTTTTGAAATCATTCTTGTTTATTTGATTTAACAAGCAGAACTAGTGGAGGTGATAAGGAAGGTGTCCCGAGGCCAACTACTTTCAGACTTTGCGCTTTCATAGTTGTTTTCAGTGTGTGTGTTTTTTTTTCTATTATGTTTCTGTGTAAAGGACCTTGGGATGACTTTGTGCCCCCATTGTCCTTCGTATCTCACTCTTGGGTAGTTGAGGTGTAAACTTTGTGTTCTATTTCATACTGCTGGTTATTACGTCTTTTTGTCACCTGTTACTAGAAAGAGTCATGTTGTTTGCAAGAATAAGCACTTCTGAAAGAAGAGAAGTGCCTTATGTCACTTCACCAGGATTTCTACTATCCAAGAAGGGATCTGGCTCTTGGATGAATGTTACTTCTGAAAGAAGAGAAGTGCCATCACCAATCACCCAAGATTTCTCCTTTATTTGTTAGCATCATCTCTAAAAAAAGAGAGATGGATGGTTTATCCCACCCATGTGTCTTATTTTCTACTTATTTATATTATATATAGCTCATGTGTATCTATAGGGAACCGCCCCTTGATGAGAGGAGAGATTTGTCTTCGGTTGATGTAGTAAAGCTGCACACCTAGCCGACGAATCTTCCTGCTGTGGTTGATCATACCTATTTTGTTGATCAGTATGTTGATTGACAAAATATTCACCCAACAGGATGTAGGAGTAGATATGGGTATTATGTCAATAGAAAATTCAAATTCCCTCTTAGGTGGTAGACCAAGAAGTTCTCCAGGAAACACATTTTTGAATTCTCTTAAGATTGGAAAATATCTTAGAGATAATTCTTCTTCTTTGGAAAGCTCTTGCATTTGGACAACATAGAATTTTATAGCCTTTTCGAACTTCTTTCTTTAGTTACATGGCTGAAATAACCTTCTAAGCTATTGGTTTCAAGATCCCTTTAATTTATACCAAGATACCATATTCATCTATGCATTAAATCTTTTTTCTAAACTAATCCATATTAATTTGGTGTTGTTGAATCCAATCCATTTCAATAATAAGGTTATAAGACCATAAAGATTCCAAAATTAGGTTTATCTTAGTTGTGAATACACTTAAATCAAGATCAACTTATTCCATACACTCCAAGATAGGTATTATTTTGCCTGTATCAAACTCTACCTCCCATCCTTCTATGATTCTAACAGGTTTAAATTTACACTTATTTGTAATTGAGGGGGAAATAAAGCTATCTATAACACATGAATCAATCAAAATAATCAAATAAAAACCATAAATTATACCTCTAGTCTCAATCAAATTGGATTGTAAATCCACATTCCAATTATCCATTATTACATAAACTTTATGTTTGGTAGGCTAATTACCTTGCAGCTTTAGACAATCCTTTCTATATTGGTTTTCACCACATTCCCAACATTGTACACCCTCATATGGAGGCAATGTACTGAGTTAGAAATAGTTTTTATTCCATACTATTTAGTCAAGTTTTGATTTCTGTTTACTTGACTAAATTTAGAAAATTATAAGGATTTTGACCTCTATTTTGGTTATGAAATCTGTAGTAACTATTTTTTTTCATAAATCTATTCTTCTAGTCTTTCCTTTTAAATTTATTTCTAGTAGGTGTGAAAGATTTAGATTTAGATTGTTTTTTATTGTTTCTAAACTCTTGTCAAGTCTTGAGGTGATATTTGTATTTCTTTTTTTCCCTGTGGGAAGATTCAATGATAGTAGATAGGGTATGGTTTTTTTTCATGTTGGCATCATGAATTAACAACACACGTAAACCCAATTTGAACTTAGTGACCTTAACTCATTCATCATGTATGCAGTTTACATAACATATCAATTTGAAAAACCTATTCTCATACTCAATAAGTATCATGATAACCTATTTTAATAGTTGGAATTCAATGATTTTTTGTTCCTTATAATTGGCATTTAAATACCTTTTTCTAACATGTCTCTCAAAGGTTTCCTGGGTAAGTGTTAAAGGTTCATATCCTTTGATAAAATAAAGGTGATTCGACCACAAGGCAACATCACCAGTTATTTGATAAACTCTTACACTGGGTTTAACATTAGAACTCATATCGTGTAAGTTAAAATATTTCTGTAGATTTACTAGCCATGCATCAACTACATCACCAAATTTTGCTCCAAAAAAAGTAGGTGGAGGAAAAATTTTGAAATCCTTGATAAAAGACTCAACTACATATTGAGGATCCATCATTCCACCTTCCTTTTCTATTTTGTTTTCTAATTGGTTATTGTTGTGGTTGTGACCTTTTAAGTAAGCCTCCCTATTTTATTATGCTTCCAACCTCTCTTGGATATTAGTAAGTACTCTAATAATTCCTTTTAGGACCTCATCATTCTTTGCTAGCAGATTTACACTAGCATTATTTTCAACACCACCATTATTAACATTATCATTGTGATTATTAGGTGGAGGTTCATTTTTCCACCTATTTTTAAAAACTCTTCAACCTTATATATTGTTTCATGAAGGGTTAATGACACCCACAACTCTATCAATTCACCTTCTCACCATCATGGGATACACACATTAGAATTTTAGGTAACAAATTTGCCCAAAGATCCCTAGGGTAGTAATTATGCTTTGATACCAATTTTATAAGCCTGAAATTCAAACCTATTTTTTTAATAAATAAGGTTAATCATCATATTATTTTGTATAATTTTCAACACGAAGTGATTTTACTATATATTCCAACTTTCCATTAATGTACAACTCACCTTATTCGATGTGGACATGGATTACCATGTTGAGCTAAAATAATATTTGATTTAAAAAATTGTGTTAGGTATAAAACACTTCATTATTAACAATAGGTTGCTTGACATTTATATTTTATCTTAAGGAGTGTTGTAAGGAAAGTTGACTTAAGGTTAAGATATTAAAAAGTAATTTATTACATTGATTGGGGTGAATTAGGGTTTAATGATCCCTAATTTTACTAAATCAAGGTAGAATATCCTTCTAATTCCTTAAAGTATTCATTTGTATATATCAAAATCAAGTGAACCCATTTAAATTCAACAGAGAACCAATCTTACATACATGTGTAACTCTATTCAACTTGTGTGTGTGTGTGTTAAGTTTCACACGCACGCGAGCGCTCGCGTGCGCACGCACACACACACACACACACACACACACACACACACACACACACACACACACACACACACACACACACACACACACACACACACACACACACATATTTAACTACCTCATGAAACAATTGAGCCAACTCAAAAACCTAACAAGGAGTCTTTAAAAACAAAAAACAAATTATTAACTCTCAATCATCTCAAACTAAATCTTCTCGATCATCAAAGTCAGGAATTCCACATCCATCAAATAGTCAAAACCTAACCCATTTGACCGCATGTCTCCAAGACCTGAAGAAAATAATGTTGACAGCTATACCTATGAATATTTACCCTTCGAAGACTTTACCCCAATGTTATAACCCAATTTAATTATGTTCGTAGCATGCTAACATCGGGCATCCTTATGAAAATTGTTGTGATCTCAAAAACCTTGCCTACAATCTCATGCTAGGAGAAAACTTTAACCATGAAGCCATCACAAAATAAAACTATAAATAATATATCGTAACCTTTAAATGACAACAATGAAACCTCAACCTAAGGATCAATCTCATCCTATCATAAAAAAATATTATCCTAATACTCAACCAAAATATATCTTAACCAACTAAAGTCTCAAAAGAATAACATAACATATATTCATAATGAACAACTTTTTGGGTAACAATGGAGGAAATTATGACCAAGATTACACCAATTCACTATATTTAAATATGGAAAAATTACATTGTCGGTTCAATCTCACACATATATATCCCATCATCAAACCTAAAAAACATTCTCAATAAAACACAATACTCAAAGATACAAACATAAATACACCATCTAACAAAACCTCAACCCAAGGAGTAATCTCATCCTATCATATAAAATTCTTATCCTAATATTCAACCAAAATACACATACAATACTTTAAAAAATCCAACCAATAGAACTTTCTAATATCATGCCTTGAAAACATCCCTTAATGGAACTCATGATAACATCACCCTATCATAGGAATTTATCCTGCAAAAATTGTAAGCTATAAAAGAATATCCACCAAACATTGAAAATGAACAACCTATTCAACCTCCAAAAGTTCTAACACCTAATGAAGCACACACCACTGAGACCATCTCTCATCCTCCATCCAATAATACACTCTCCATATAATCCCCCATGGATACTACGATAAACAATGAAATTGTTCACTAAGCCAATTATCCTCATCTCTTCTTTAGTGTTATGATCAATTATACTCAAGTTAGGAAAGTGCTTATGGATGAAGGTTCAAGCATCAATGGTAACTTCCTATGGGTTATGAATAACTTAGGATACACTCAAAATTATCTCAATAAAATAAGACTCAACTTTCATGGATTTAATAAGAATAATCAAACTCCCCTTGGATGTATCTAGCTCCCTCTAATTGGATGAACGAAAATAATACATACCAAGGTCATGGTCTTTAACTCCTAATTGATTACAACTTAATCTACACTAATCTTGGAATCATTTCATGAGAGTAGTAGCCTCTTTTTGGTAGTGAGTACCTAAAGATAACCCACAATAATGTTCAATATCAACATGAAGCCAATCCCAACCCATGGGATCTCCAACTAAAAAATTGAAGAAAAGAACTCATAATTTCAATGAAAAATATCATAAATAGTGCACCACTACTTGAATACATAAACATACATCATGATATACATGTCACCATTTTAGACTCTGACGATGATGAGTCAAACAATATTTAAAATATTTGTAACACTTCTAAGTTACCCCAATACATTATTGATTGTATTCCCTTATCTCTCATATCAAGAGATAGATACCTCATTCTATTTGAAAAAAAGAGTGAAATAGATCTTTTGTGTAATCCCAATGATGCAACATATGATGATGACTTATAACAATGGAATGAAAACAAGGTTGCTCAACTCTTCCAAGATCTAATATTTCTCTCTCCTATAAATTTTAGTCAAATTGGCATATCTAACAAAGATACATTTCATAATGAACATCAGCAAGATTATAATATAAAATAATCTTTCACAATTCAACCATCCTATGATAAGTATTAAATCATTTCCCAAGCTCGATCACAATACTTGGATTTACTTCATTATCAAAAGGTTTTAGAAAAAATGCAAGCCTTCAATGGTGAGGCCAACATGGTCCATGCCTATTACAAATTTAATAACCCCTACTTTGACTCTAGCAACAATGAAAACAAGATTATACCTTTCAAACCAACCACTAATCCTCACTTGGAAGACCTCAAGTGTAAAATTCAATAGATATGAGATTATACTAAGTGAAACCTATAATAATCAACCTATAATGTTTTTTCAAAAAAATTAGAACAATTCGATGTCATCTTTCCAACTAATGATATTCAAAAAATCATGATGCCTTTGGTCTCATTGATGATGTTCAACTATAATCAAACCCTTATAATGTTATTGGTGATGACACTCAACCACAATTAGAACAGTCTAGTAACACTGACCAAGCTGATGAAGTTAAAAAAACATAATAACTTTTAACTCTTTCCCTAATACCACATGTTACCATAGATGCCAAAGTCACTGATGTGAGACAAGTCAGTCAAGAGGAATTTAAAAACAAAGAGAACAACTAAATTAAACCTAAAAATTGATTATGAATACAATGAAACCTTACCTTTCCTCATTTAAAACTTTGGGGTATCTTAAGATGTCCATCCTTACCCTAGCTCATGATTAGGGTCACCTTGTAATGTCCATCCTTATCTTGGTTCATACTCTGGGGCATCTTGTAATGCCCATCCTCTTATCACCTCACACATTGGGGAATCTTATGATGCCCATTGTTACCTTAGCTTGAAATTTGAGGCATTTTACGATGTCTACCCTTGCATCTTACCTTAGTTCATACTTTGGGGCATCTTATAATGCCTACCCTCATGCTTTTTCAAGCATGAGGGCATCTTATGATGCCTTATCTTACTCAAAATATCATATTCAAATAGAAGTACCCACCAAGATTCATGTAGCCATTAAATCCAAACAAATAAAACTCTAATAAATTTTCAAAGAGCCAATGAATGATCTGTTCCTCAAGTATTGTGCTTGAGGTATATTTTCCATGTATTTTATTTATTTCACATATTTTGATTCTCACATTTAGTTATACATGTATCTTAATTTGTATTTCATGTTAGCACTATTTGCATTATCCTTCTAAATTTTTCATGCCATAGTTTAGTTTACTTTATATATCACTTTTCTATGACTCTTGGCTCTCTTACTAGTATAATTCCTTGGGGATATTTCATACTTTACCTCACCTCATGGCTCCTTCCTATTACTACTATTATCTATCCTCTAGGATTTTTCCTACACCATACATCTCTTGGATCCCTCATACTTTATTTTTCCACTCGACTCTATCCCACTTTAGCATCTCTCTTGTCCCCCTCTTACTCTATTTCACCTCTTGTCTTTATACCATAATAGCATGCCTCTAGGTTCATACTTTGTGAGTTCTACTAAAAGACCTTAGGGAATCAAACAAGTCTTCCTCACAAGCAAACACCTCTTGTGTAACCTATCTATTTATCTCATGCTCCCAACCATAGCTAAGTGTTTACTAAAAAGATAGGGAAATGGTTGAGAGTGTCATTTTGTTTCTTAGAGTCAGCTACATTCCTTGTGTCAAAACTATACTATAATCTATCTATATCTCTCATTCACATTTACCCTTTATTGTGACAAAAATGATCAAATTTTTCTATCATTATAGCATTCCCTTAATACATTTTCTACTAGGGAAACCCATTAATTTTCATATTTTCCCCCTATTTTTACAATCCTTATTGGACACACTATGGTTGATTTCAAGGTCACTATTTTTTAAGGTACAGTTATAACAATATCCAAGTGTCTTGGCTTCTAAGTTATCTTTAGTTGCTATGTATAATCTCTCTAAGTGTTGTCATCTTTAAAACCCACTGAATGGCCTTATAATTCCATATGAAGGACAAAATGCAAAGAAGCAAGTCAAAACCCAAAATATCAAAAAACAAAAGCCAAATATCAAAATCAAAATTAAAAATAAAAATGAAATTTCAAAAGTAAACCACAGTAAAAAAAATATGTGATCAATATCATTAACATGCCCCATATCCTAATTGAAAGCTCAAACTCCACAATTGGCCTCACAATAGATTCGGTAGTCTATTTGAGTTTGGTAGGCTTGTACACTTAGATACAAAGCCCAATGTCTATCATTCATGCTACTTGCCTTTTTTAATCAAGTGCCCAATCTTGGAAATTGGTTGATGGATCTGATGGGATCCTAAGGAATAGGAAATGTGTTTTGGTAAGGTAGACACCTTCAATTTTGTATGCTTAGCCATTATAAGATATATCTTTATAATTCACTAACTATGCCAAACCGTGGTCTATCAAAACAAGGTTCTTAAGTTGTTTGATGTCAAAAACTTCTAATCTTTCCAATCTAATTATAGTGTCTTCTCTCGTGTAAAGTATATGTTTTATACTTAGTGAGACTTATTTTCCTTCCCTTCATTATTTTCCTTTGACAAATGTACTTGTATCAAAGACTCCCCCATTTATTTATTTCTTATTATTCATCTCTTTCAAATATGTTACCATCGTGACAATATTAGGATGCAAGGGTTTCAAATGCTAAGACATAGGGAATCAATGAAGGTTTCCCCTTGGACTATCCATATTTGAATAGAAGTTGCATTTTTGGGTTTTTCGAGATGCTTTCCCAATCATTGCCTTATTTTTATAAGACTCCTCTTAGTTATGTTTGAGAGCTTAAGCTTTTTTCTTATTTATCTTTGCATCTTCCAAACCTAATGTACTCTTTCCCTTGTGGCTATCCAGACCCATTTTATCTTACCTTATTTTCCTTTGGGTCATTCTGACCTAATCTATCATTTCCATTGTGCCTATATGAACCCATATTATCTCCTTATTTTCTTTGGGTCATCTGAACTTTGCCACATGACTATCTAAATGCATCCTAGTACCATCTTCCTTAAGAATTTCTATATATACATTTAGACTCATATATGTATGCCAACATTGCATTAGTCCATATATTCTTTCACCATTAGGGTTAACATAATCAACTTTAGTGCCTACCATTCTCATGATTAAGGCATTTGCATGCATCCATTTCAACTTTAAGGTAAGCCAAGGTACATATATGTCATTTTTCATCTTTTCAATAATTTCATAACAATTATTCTCTTTGATTTTGTAGCATTGTGTTCTTTTCTCAAATAACCTTCTTATATAACACTTGTGACACATGTTTAGCATCTAGTGAGGTATATGTATAAAGTTTTTTTTTTCCTACTAAAATTTCCATTTGTGGGACTTATTAGAGCATTAATATCTTTAAGGGTACATTCTAAAGAGTACACTAGGATAAATGTGTCCAAGTCATGGTACTTTGTGAGATATGTTTACATGCATTATCATTCTTACAACCACCCTCAAAGCACCATGACATCAACCTAGCTTACCCCCAAGGTTCCCATTCTACTCCTCATTTTCGTTTTGTGTGTCTTTTTCCAACATTGATGTCATCTTGTAGGCCCCCTAGTTTAGTTACATTATCGACCACACTAATAACATACTATTTTTGTTATAAATCTTATGTATGCATTGACTAGGTTGATGATGTTAGTTAAAATTGATTTTTGAATTTTAGGGTTTGGATCTATATTTATAGGGTTCATGATTGTTATTTCTCAAATCTAACATATAATCTATCATGTTCATGCTTGCAAATCCATCTTAGGAAAAAAAAGATGAATTAAGGCTAATGAGCTTACTCTAAGGGGAGGGAAGTCAGCACGAGGTCTTTAAAGATATCAAGGATAAAATTTGAGCCATCAAGGTATACCTATATTTTGGAGTCACCAAATTGGAAGTACTTAGTCTTATTCTATCCAACTTAAATTCACCTACAACAATATCGCACAAAGTTCTACAAGCCAAGGGAGAGATTAATTTGCCAACAAGTTAAAACAAAGTAAATATCCCTAACCCTATACTCTTTCTTTGATATTTTGGTTGGTGCTATGAAATTGGTCTACTTCATGTCATCCATTTTTAGATTAGCACATGCTTGATATTTCATTACTATATTTTCATGTTCTTTATGTATAGATCTTGCTTATGCTTAAAGGCACTTTTACTTTTTATTGCAACCTATAGATCAGTTATAGCTCTTGCTTCATTGTTTAATGACACCCCTAGATTAATTATACATTTTGCTTCAACATTTAAAGACACCTTGATTACCTTTATATCCTTTGCTTATGCCTAGTGTCACTCCTTTTTATTTCTCTTATGACTCTTGCTTTAACATCTAATGCCACCTTGGATTTAGTTAAGCTCTCCACTTCATATTGTAAGTGTAGATTTCATTTTAGATCCCTTACAACCTGTTTTGCTCATGGCCACTTTGTGTGCCATCTTTTGTGTGTGTTAGATCTAGAATGGTCTTCTACCTTTTACTATTTTAGAGGATCCTTATATAAATTATTAATTTAGGCCCTTGGTCTAGCACAAACCCCTATTAGGTTATCAATGGCTTTCTTCCAGGTTAGTGCCTAATGAAATGTTCAACAAGTATTGACATCTCAATGCTTACCCCTTGCTTGGTCCAAGAGATTTCTTACTGTGTGCCCTGCCATTGTTAGGCCCAAGAAAGCTCATTTTGCTTGGTGAATTCTTTATCAAGAGCTTCTTGTGGGTGGTAGATTATTGCACATGGGCATTCCCACTCCCAAGTGTCATGCATGTGGTCAAATTGACTACATCTAGAACTTTCTTTTGGTTTTGTGCTAGGGATAAACAAGTTTGGACTTGGATTACATCCTTCAAACCATTTAGGCCAAACCATATCACTTGGAATATTATCCTACTTTGGGATTTTGTCATGCTAGCTACAAAATCCAAGCAAATTTGACACATTTTTCATGTTTTTTTTTCAACTGTGGAAATAAAGAAATAAAGGTGTTCTCAATCATGAATAATTAGATAAATTTTTTATTATTGCTAAAAAGAATTATGTAAATTATAATACTATGCTTCATATTCAAGTGTAAATGGAAAGGTGGCCTTGGAAGAGAAGCACATTTTTCCTCTCCCATTGACCATTAGGGTGATGCCCCTTACATCATTAACAAAGTACCTCATGATTCTCCTAGGTAGGATTTCCCTAGGTGGGGAGATGATAAAAAAATAACATGGCAGAGCTCAACACAAAACTCACAACTGATCTATGTTTTCCATGCCTCCATGTCAGTTTTCACCAACATGTGGTCAAGGAGGCTTGCCCTCTATGTATGGTGGAGAGTATAATCAAACTAATTGGTCAGATCCTTAATGGAAATTCCTTTTTTAAGCATGGATGTCTTCCATCAATGATCCTGATTTGAGGAGGAAGAAAAAAAATAAAACTTACCAAGGGTAGGTGCCCATACCTTATATTGTAGATGCCTTTAGTAGTTAGGGTAATAACCCAAACAATCCATTTTCACCACCTCCATCGTTGGTCTTGGTTAAACCAGTTGCTCAACTACCATGATGGTTACTAGTTTGATATAGCTTTGTGTGTTTGTATCACATGATCTTGAACACTTTGTTTGAGGGATCATTGGATTATTGTTAAGTTAATATGAAGTACCTGAGACAACAATCAAGTTGGTTGAGGATAGATTATGCACCATATCATAGGTATTCCTTCGTCCATATGTAGTTTTAGAATCTTTCATCATCTAGCCAACTAAATCTTGAGCAATATCAATGTTGTCTTGAGCTTTCATCCCACACTAATACATTATTTCACCCACACTCTTACTGACTCATGGTGGAAATTTTTATACAAATATGCATAAAATATATCCATGAGATTGGCAACATTAGGCCCTATATCATCTTTCATGTGCTCGTCACCAACCAGTTCATGTTTCCCTTCACTATTTGTATGCATCTAAATTTACTCACCTTTGTCGGCTTTACTAATTTTGACACTAATCTCATTTAATTTTGTCTAATTTATCTTACTAATCATCATTATCATTTATCTAACATCCCCCTTCGTTACTCTTCATTATACTAACCTTACCCATTCCTATTTCTTCATTAATTATTCTAATTAATCCCACTTATCTATTATATTGTGAATTTTAAATTCACAACCCGCCTACTTACCTACTCCTAAGCTTTCCTACAATCCTACCCCTTACTCCTCACCTAGCCCTTCTTCTAATCTAGTCTAATGGAATCTAGAACTCTCCACCACCCTTCTCCTTCTTTAGAGAGTTCTCTCTCTAGAGAATTCTAAGGAATTTTAAATTCCTTGGAATTCCCTCCTTCCTCTCTAGAGTCTTCTTCTTTAGAGGCTAAAAATTTATTGGAAAATCTCTCTCCCTTGCCTATTTAAATCAACCATCCCTCCATTGCCAAACTAACTAGAAAATCCATGAGTTTCCATGATAATCCAATAAATTCATCCATTCATTAAGCTATCAATTAATCCATTCTATCCAAGCCTTTTGATCAAGCTAATATCATGCTGAAATTCTCAGACTATCTGTAAGCAATCCATTATCCATACCATTTAGTATTTTTTTCTATCTTGATCTTGTTTAGAGTAATTAGCTTTA
Organism: Torreya grandis; assembly: GCA_037957365.1. NCBI lineage: Eukaryota > Viridiplantae > Streptophyta > Pinopsida > Cupressales > Taxaceae > Torreya > Torreya grandis. Next base: position 1,334,749 of record JARHVA010003486.1, on the reverse strand, counting down.
GATTTTATAATGTTGCTATAAATGTTTATTATGTTGTTCATTATAATCTAATAGCTCTAAATTAATGAAGTAGATTGGTAATTTGAGTGATTTTGATATAATTTTTATATCCAAATCAATTCTTCAAATTTATCATCTCACATTTGGCGACCACAATGGGAGCCCTCTTTTGTGCTAATTTTGTGTGTGAAATGTGATTTTGAAGCTTTCAGGAAATATTTAGAACAAATTTGGGGCTCAAAATTTCAAAAATCTTGTCCTTTGGGTGAAAGGCGATTTTGTATTTGTGGTTTTGAGGTTGACAATGGTGATTTTGACATAAATTGTCAACCTAACCACTAGCTGTCAAGGCAACTTAAATATTTTAGTCTTGTTATTCAAAATTACTTCTCGTAATCTATGATTTTGATTCCTACCTACAATTTTGAATACGCAGTTACAATTTTGATTTTATAGTCGTGATGTTGAATAAACTAGTTGTGAATTTTATCGAAATCGCTTATTAGTATTGCAATTTTAAATTTATCTATGATTTTGACTCTGTTATTTGTGATTTTGAACTTTACAGTAGGGGTTTTAATGTTTCTAATCTGAAGTTTGCACATATTGTACATATTTTCCTATTGTTTGTCTATGTATATTTGAATCTGTTTCTAACATTTATCTTTACAAAGTCAAGCTAAAATATGATGTTACACAAAAATGCAACTCTTAGTTGCGATTTTGAATTGTAGTCACGATTTTGACATCTCAATTGTGATTTTGATTAATAGTATTTTTAAATAGTTGTTAACTTACAATTAGCTTTATTGTTGTTTGTAAGTATCACTTATTATTTGTAAATATTCACCTATTGATTCTAAATTTTTGTTTTGCAGGACTAAAACCAAAAATCTACTCTAAAAGAAGCACCACAACTATTCACTTGTGATCTTGAATAAAATAGTGTTTTAGCCCTATAAATCACTATAAATAATCACAATCTAATAAAATCATATCTAAACACATTCTGTAAATTCTTTAATCTTTTGTAAATTTGTAAATATCTTTGTTTTTATTGAATCAATAAAATCGCTTATTCTCAGTCACTATTTTGATTTCAAGTCACAATTTTACCTCTAATAGTCACAGTTTTGATCCTAACCACTAGCAATCTACATAAATGTTTTGGCAAAATTACTTGTTTGCATTTGCAGTTCTAACATTCTATCTGCAGTTTTGTAGGTCTTATAAGAGATTTTAAAATTAACTAACCACCAAGTTACTGCAATAGTTTGCTTGCAATTTGCATTATTGCCTGTTTGTATCTGTGATTTTATCTAATCATCTGTGATTTTGACTCTTTGTATGCGATTTTGTATAACATTAAACTATATATAAGCGATTTTGCCTTTAGTAGTAGCGATTTTACATTTGTTTTTACCTTCAAATTGTCTCTTTTGAGGGCATTTTTTAGGACATTTTTTGGTGAATTTTGAGTCATTTCGAACATCCTACAAGTCCCAAATTACTTTTAGCATTGGGGGCTCTGCCCCTTGACCCTGCTCTGTACTATGACAGGGAGCCCACCTAGGGTGCTTCCCCCAGACTCTGCAAGGGGCATTGCCCCTTGACCCCATAAGGGGCATTGTCCCTTAACCCTACAAGGGGCACTGCCTCTTCACCCCGCTAGAGATTTCCATCCATAAACCCCCATATCATGGCCCGTCATTTAAAAAGTTTATAGTGTAAAACCCATAATTTTTTCAATGTTTTTATAAAGGTTTATTAGGCTAACCTTTTATTCAAATTTTTATAGAGGTAAAATTAGTGGCAATTTTGTCTTCCTTAAAATTACTAACATCTTGTCTTTGAGGTCTTTGTCTAAAATCTTGTCTTGTAGATCATATTTTTTGTCTAACATTTTGTCTTGTAGGTGGCCCCTCAAAATTACCAAATTAAAACTAATAATCACAAGTTTTATAGGACACCTGCCAAAGATTTTGGCATTTTGAAAAATATCTTGTATATATCACATTTAATTAATTGGTCAATTAACTTTTTATTTGCTTGTCTATACCTGAGGGCTACAGTGGTGTATGCTCTCCTCCCTACGTCTAAATGATGAGTCTTGGAGGATCAAATTTTTCTTTTTAGGAGGCAATGTGACGTGGAAGTGATTCCCACGCACTTGTCATAGTTTTAGGTCTTGATGATGTGGATTTCATCACCGTGCATTCAACCACACTCTATATTTTGGAGGAATATAAAAATCAAGAACAACTATCACTAGGCCAAGTGATTGCCCCATACAGGTCTTTCATGAAGGGAAAGAGTTAAATCTTTGACCTAAGTATTAGACAATACCCTATATGGAGTTGCGCCCCATGTACCTAGCGTATATCAGAGACGCCCCTAAAAAGCCTTGTTGAACCTAGCATAGGGTCTTTCAACCATAACAGGTGACTTGCTACCAGGGCCAATATCAACCCCCATAGTGACCATCAAGTGCATATGGGGTTGAGAGGGTTTGAGAGATTCCATAACGAGTCACCAGCCTACAACCTCACTCGTGAAGCTGTTAGACAATGAAGTCATCAAGTTACACTCCCAATCAGTTTACTAATCTTAAGTTTGTGGTTTGTGTGATTTGGTGTTGTGATAGACCAGTGTTGTTTGTGAGTTGAGTCAACCTTTCACCCAAGCCTATACATGGCTATCTAGGAATTATATCATCATCTTGTATATCCTTACTGTACAACTTTTATATCCTTGCCTTGCAACTTGTACAGCCTTATCATCTTGTACATTCTTGCCTTGACTATTGTCATCTCATCTTGACTTCATAATCCCTCTCATATTTGTCTATCTAGTCCTAGTCATACTCTCATTACCCCATCTTAGTCTTATCGTCTATTATAATATTACATCATCTATCATCACATCTTGTCCCACCATTATCTTATCTCAAGTCATAATCCCTTCATATCCTTTAGTTTTACCCTAGTCATCCCTACACCATACATTTTTATCTTGAACCTAAATCATCTTGTATATCTACATCTTGTACATTCTTAATCATCTTGTGCATCCTTATCTACTTTACCCATAATCATATCTTGTATATCCTTATCTACTTTATCCTTCATCATATCTTCTACATCTTTAATCTTGTATATCTTTACATCTTATCATCCCATCTTAGACATATTCTAATCTAGTTTTACCTTGATATCTTCCTATTTCTTAATCACCCTCATCTAGATAAATCCCATCTTACTTTGTCTTGCCTTTTTATACTACAACACATCTAGTTGGGTTTTTAGGTCACACACTTGTCCAAACCATACCCACCATACCCCTAATCATCATTACATCACCACCCTTATATACTTGTCCTAATCTCAATCCCATCACTTTGATCCCTCCATTTATTCCCATTTATCCTTCATCACATAATCTTATATCCATCCAACCTTGAGCAAATCAATCTAAGGTTTGAGCTAATCCTTTTGTTGTCCATCCATATCATCATATCACTCTATTCATAATTGAGTTCATCACCCGTCACTTTGTCAGATTTCATAATTAGTCAAGACCTTATTAACATGTCACTTTGTCAATTTCAATCTAGCATCCAATTATCTCTAATCTAATCATTTTGCATATATATAACTAGCACCCATCTAATCATCATCTTGCTAGTTTGAATCCAAGCACTAGTTGAATCCCCATCCTTTTGCTAGCTTGAAAACTAGGCATTGTCGATAGATCGTTAGCACCTATCATACTATCAGTTTGAAAATATGATCTCAATCTGATATCATAATCCATTTAGTCTATCTTGTTCTCACCCATCACCTGTCATACTAGCTCAAGCATTTAGACTTACTTTGTTCAAGGACCATATTTTTACCCAAGCTCTACTCTACCTTCACTTCAACCCCCTTTTGTCGTCTAACTAACTTTCATCCATTACCCTTTTTATGATCAACCCACATGGATTTGGACCATGTTCTTGTAGAATAATACCTATTTTCCAACAAGGACAAGATTGTTTTGTGGGTCCTAGAAATGGGTACCCGCCTACTTGTAGACCTCGATCCCATCAAGCCTAAAGTAACATCCCTTTTCCTTCCCCATCAGTAATCCCGATCTACACCTAGCCCACATGCCAACCCACCACAATCAGCCCCATTGTCCATTCATCATAACCATAGTCATATCATCCCCCAATACACAAGTGATGAGGTTGCCCTATTTCACGAGTATATCTTTGCTAACAAGGACGAGTGCCTTTTACGGCTAGTGGAGATGGGTGTTGACCTTCCCAATGATTTCAAACCCCTACATTTAAGGGCATATACCGAACAAGTGCTTCATCAACCCTTATCCACACCTAATTCTTATGACAACCATTCCCATTCTGATCCCCCATCCAATACTCCTAGTCCTGGTCACGACCTTCCTAGTCAGTATATTAATAACAAGATTGCCTTATTTAATAAATATATTCTTACCAACAAGGAAGTAATCCTCTTGCAGCTCTTAGAAATGGTTGCCCAACTTCCCATAGGCTTAAACCCCATTCAACTAATCTTACCTCCAATTCACACTCGTCCAAAGTCGACTCCATTTACCAGTCATAGTCCATCACAAATCCCCCGTCCTACGAGCAAAGGGAAGCCTAGCTTTTCAACCACATCTAATTCCCATTCATATCCTAAACAATCACACACACCACCATCTCCCAATATCATAACATCACCATCGCAATATTGCACTCTTAAATCCAACACATCCACATCCAACACTATAGACAAGCAATATACTCTTCTCCCAATATCCATGGAAGTCCTATTTTGAAAACTAGAGGCCATAGGCATGGTTGTCTACCTGAAAACAAGACCTCTATATTTGTCCAAATATACACCCTTATGGTATCGAGTAGAATTTTTTTGTCTATACCATAAAGTCCCCAGGCATTCTATTAATAAATGTCACCCTTTTAGAGATTATGTCCAAACTTAATTGATAATGTCGATAATGAAATTGAGGGTGAATCCAATATGTCTACACCTAGGAGTGTGCAAAAAGGGGTATGACAAGAGGCACTTCTTAACCATGATCAAGCTTCTTCCCTCAACCAAGGTCATAACCCCAATCCATGCCATACCATAACCATCCCTGATCGAGCCATCCCTATATCCTATTCACATCAAATCTCCCATTTTCACAAATCCATTAAGCCTAAAGCACCCATTCACAAACCCAAGGGGAAGAAGGTACTTGCGGACAATAATATGGTTATTATCAAAAAATCATCTATTAGCAACATCACCTCATCAACATCCACGTCGGAGTTAGCATCAGAATGTTCAAGATCATATCCAACATCAACATATGAACTAGAATCCATGTCAGAATCATCATCCATTACAGATAATGAAAGTCATGTTGACACCTATCTCTTTGAAGATATCTCTAATTTGAATGTCAACCAATCAAAAAGAATGACTATTGATTCGTCTCAGGATGATGAAATCATAACACAATTCTTGGATACTTCATCAATCAAAGATCATCAAGCTGGATATGAATCGACTTTAATGCTAATTCTACAAAGAGTCTTAGTGATCCTTTTGAGATTATTGAGGACACTTTCTCAGACATTGAGGTTGGGTCTCCTATTAGCTTTTATGAGGATTATGTTGCCCATCAACCCCTTAATCCACCCTTTTCACCACACATTCCTAATCATCCACTTTCTGTTAACAATCCCTCCATCCCACTCCCTAAATGGGACAAACAAGAACACACATCATTGGATTCCCCTCAACATGTGATCTTGTGTGCCAAATCTGCAAGGATCCAAGCCAGTAATCAATTAATCAAGCCAAATAATCAAGTCAGTTGTGATCCAAAAATAATCAAAGTCCAAAAGAGTTTTGTAATCGGCCAAGTCAAAAAGTATCATCCCTTAGTAAAAAATCCTTGAGGTGCTAGGGGACCATCAAAGTTGAAATAATCAACATTTATAAAGTCAAAGATCAAATTCCTCTGGGGAAGTCCAAATTCAGGCACCAGGGGTAATCAAAATCCAAGTAAAAAATCAACAAGTCAAAAATCTTTCACAAGTAATAGCAATATGGCCGACAATCCTCCTAATATTTGGATCTAAGAGAAAATAAGTCATAAAGTCTTGGATCCCTTAACCTCATTTAGCATACGACACAAAACAAAAATGTCCCCTCCACCATATCCAACAGTGTATGCAATTGTTGAACCCCATTTTTTATCTCAACCCAGTCACACTGTTCATCATCACATCACTCATCCACACCCTCTACCTCACTATCAAAACCATCCAATTCCATCCCTACCACACATCACTTTAACATGATCCTAGCATCACATCTCTTTAGAACAGGTGTCAGCTGAAAATCATGAAAATGTCGGCATTCATGCATCTCACACCCATATCCAAAAAATTGAGATGCTAAAAGTTTAAAAAAGTTAAAAAAATAATAAAAATCATTTGTCCAGTGGTGAAAACCAGTCTTTTGGCGCCTTGGACAAGTACCATGATGAAAACGGGTTTCCAGAGTCATGATAAAATAATATATTGTCTGCATTATACCTCAACACTTGGGGGTAAAATCAATCCCTTGTCAATCTCATCCTTGTCTATCTTATCCCTCTATCCATCATCTGCCATCATATTGTACATCATCTTATGCCCATCCTTTCTTCTAGTCTTGACCTTCGCAAGGGATTGGAAGGCGTCTTGAGAAATGTTCTGGAATCATCCTAGCATATCCTCTAATGGACACTCAGGGACCTAGATATTTGGTTCCTTCACAATGTGGTCATTGGCAATCCCTAGTCCATTCTTCCATGGTTCTTATTCCCTTTTCAGCCTCACCCTCATCCTTTTGTTGTCTCATCCATTATTCCATTCATACTTATCCCAGTTGCTAGGCTTGGTTTCCCTTTGCTAGTAACCCCATTTGTATAGTATACATACATATCCCAAAAGACCTAAAAATTGAAATATTCCAAAGACCGTAAAAATTATAAAATCTACAAAAATCCCAAAGCATCGTAGTTGTCTTGTCTTATGTCATCTTGTCATATGTCCTATGTAGATTGGTCATCTAATCCTATGTCCTAAGTCATACATATCATCTTATCATCTTGCATTGTATTGTATCCTAGTGGTCTCATCATTTTATCTTCTCCTATGTTCTAATCTTAACATCCAAATCATATTCCATAGCCTTATCCTAATCCAAGTCCTTAGTCTACTCCAACTCCATACCTTGTCCAAGTTCTTATCCTTAATCTAAATTCACAGAATCATAACCAACTTCGTCCAACTTATCACCTAATCAATCATTCTGCCGACTCTCATTAGGATAACAAACAAGACACTAATCACAACACATATCTATGTAGATACTTGTGTGTGTTTCTTGTATGCTTTATGTTGTTTGGATTATTTGCATGTCTTTTATATATATGATTGTCTTATGTTTGATTTGTTTGTATATGTTTCTTTTTAGTCTTGCGTCATGTATCTTTTTGTCTATTAGGCGATGAAAGAGGATGTTATGATGACACCCAAAAGCTACAATGATGCTTTTAGGTGCCCTCAATGATGCAGAGTTTGTTATTTCCCCCTTTTATAATGATGCACTTTGGCACAATGTCCTCTTGGTCATACTTATATCATGGGTCATACTGCCTAATGCCATATTTACATTGGATTGCTTATACTATGATGAGACTTATTACAATAATAATGGCTTGATAATGGATTACACTCATCATTCCTCCAAGGCATTTATCATCTTATCTATATCCTCTAACCAATCATCTATCATTTCTTTATTCATCAACATCTAACATCTCATCTCATATCCAGACATTTTTCCTAATCCTTTTATCTTCATGTCTAACATCTAAGTCACATCCTCTATCTAACAACAAACATGTCTAACAATCATCATCATCCTAATATTCTAATCCATCATCACCATCTTATAATCTAGTCCGAACTACATTGGCCTGAGGTCTTTTCAGACTATGTAAGCAACGCTCAATCACATGGTGTGCCTAAAGTCAACTCGGCCACTCTCTCCTCTTTCCCCACCATTCGTCATTGCATCTTTCTTGTCCCTCATCATCTTCAAGTCTCACATCAATCAACTCCTTGAGATATAATATCAATCAGTCTATTGATTAATCACCATCCCCGCATTCATCTCTCTAATCTTTTCGTCAATCACCCACACCTGTCGATTGGGCCCAACAAATCACAACATCCATCTTTTCTTCCTTCAATCATCCATTATCACTAATTGATCAATTTATCACTTAAATTTTACGATTTCCTCCTTTGATTGAAGCATGATCAGAACTGTAATTTTATTAACATCTATTGCTTCCTTGCATGTGTCCTTGTTAGGGGGATCATCACTATTAATCACATTATGGCTCATTGATTTGATGCATCATAGTCTAACTCTTCCCCTTTGTGTTTGGTCACTCGATCATATCATTTCTTGTCTCTCATCTCCATCATCTTAACATTTGGCTTTAGTTGTGAGCTACACTTGTTAATCTTATCAAATCATTGTCTTATTTTGGCCTAATACCCTCCCATGCATGTCCTTGCTTGGGATATGCCAACATCTCATGACCTTCTCTATCAATCAACCTGGTCTACAACTCTCCTTAGCATATGTCCTTGTTTTGGATATGTAAAAAATTGTGACCTTTTATCATCATCTTATTACGGTTGATTCCCCATTGGGATGTGTTCACAATCGTGACATCATCATTTCCACCCCCTATGCATAGGTCATTGCCAAGGGCATCATCCATTTGTAGCTCACTACTCATGTTGATTTCATCTCCTTCATTATCAATCCCCCATCTAGCATACCAACCCCTTATTTTTTCGAACATCCCACCCTCAGTTCCCCTTTCGAGTGGTCATTCGCCTCTTTCCTCCCCGCATGTCTCCTCAAGGGAGCATCATGTTCACTAACATTATTTACGAACATTTATTCATGAATGTCTTCCTTCTTTGAAAGACCATTACTCCTACTTCATCCACTCACAATCCCCTTTCAAAGAGGGGCAAAATGTATGCATCTAAATTTGCTCACCTTTATCGGCTTACTAATTTTGACAATAATCTCGTCTAACTTTGTCTAATTTGTCTTATTAATTATCCTTGTTATTTATCTAACATCCCCCTTCATTACTATTCATTATACTAACCTTACTCCTTCCTATTTTTTCATTAATTATTTTCATTAATCTCAGTTATATCCTAATCTCAATTAACTATTATATTATGAATTTTAAATTCACAACTCACCTACTTACCTACTCCTAGGCTTTCCTATAAGCCTATCCCCTACTCCTCACCTAACCCTTCTTATAATCTAGTCTAATATTCCCCTAGTCATCATTAGATTCCATAATGGAATTTAGAACTCTCCACCACCCTTCTCCTTCTCTAAATAGTTCTCTCTATAGAGAATTCTAAGGAATTTTAAATTCCTTAGAATTCCCTCTTTTCTCTCCAAAGTCTTCTTTTTTAGAGGCTTCCAATGAATTTTAATTCATTGAAAAATCTCTCTCCCTTGCCTATTTAAATCAACCACCCCTCCATTACCAAACTAACTAGAAAATCCATGAGGTTCCATGATAATCCAATCCATTCATTCATTCATCAAGCTATCAATTAATCCATTCTATCCAAGCCTTTTGATCAAGCTAATATCATGCTGAAATTCTAAGTCTATTTGTAAGCAATCCATTATCCAAACCATATAGTCTTTTTTTGTCTTGATCTTGTTTACAACAATTAGCTTTAAATTTCATAATGTTGTTATAAATGTTTATTCTGTTGTGCATTATAGTCTAATGGCTCTAAGTTAATGAAGTAGATTGGTAATTTGAGTGATTTTGATACAATTTGCATATCCAAATCAATTGCTCAAATTTATCATCTCACACTATTATTTGAAAGGCATAAGTCCATTTCAAGTATTATCCCTTATGACATTGATATGTAACACTTGTAATCAGATGGCCATTATCACTTTGATATATAACATTGGTAATTGGATGGTTATATCACTTTGTAATGTGAGCTACGGGATAAGGACAAAGGATCCAATATCTAGGCTATCACCAAATAATGAAATCTATGGCCTCTTAAGAGTCTATTGACATTTGTGCCATACAAAGAATAAAGCCCCATGATGGTAAAAGCGATGATATGTGAACAAGTAATGTGATGAGAGTCCATTTCCACTCAACAACGATGATAAGAATGTTGTAGAGTGGGAGAAACATTTTTTGTGTTTTAGTGCAGTCCTTAAGACCATGAACATGTCTACGGTGTGTAATGTAGTCCCAACCAACTAGCTTTGCCAAGACTAGACAATGCTATAAGGATGCCCCTTATTGACCTTCTTGTGTGTTCCCTTGTATGTCCTTGTAATTCAAGATGGAAGGAGAGTGATTGAGAACCTATTGTATGGAGACATCTAGGACATAAGCAAGGAATAGTTAATCAACTCTACAAAGATGAGACATTTCTCATGGCTGACAAGGCTCTTTGTTACTCGATATTGAGGACAACAAACAATGCCTACTTCATAACTCTTTATGGCTAAAGAACTATATTAACATATTAATTAAGGTTAGAAAAGTAGTAATAAGAATTATATAAAGTTCGAAGGTTGGGTGAGGTGTGGATGATGTCTAGACTCTCAAGGAGATGGGCTTGAAAAGTTGTTGAACTAAAAAATGTCATATGTTCCTCATTTTCCATATCAATTGAATCCACTTAATATTTATGTGAATAATTTCACCACCTATGTTGCTTAATTGTGTGCTGAGCAATAGAGCATTTGGAAGAAAGACACATACCCTACCTCAATGCCTATGCCTTACATGTTACTAATATGATCATGCGATCCTTTACATTCATTCACAGGATTTTGTATGTATAGACTTACTGTATTTAGAAAAAAAATACTAGGCAATGACCATAAGCTGCTGCTCAAAGACACTATTTTTGGAACAAAATGGATCCCTAGTTATTCAGGAGAGTCCATATTGTCTATACAATTTTGCAAAGTAGGATTAGTTGGGAATAATTGCAGATTTAAATTTAAAATGACAAACTCAGAAGAGGAAACAAAAATCAATTTAAAGTTGACATGAAACCATATACTACACAATGAATGCACTACATTATTTCTTCTTCCTTGCATACATATTTCACTAGATATTATTGTATACACCGTGATGGTCTTCAATCAGGAACACCAAACGCTATGTCTCCTGACAAGCTTAACATTCGAGAAAGTTGAAGACGACATTCCAATCCTCTCGTATAGTGCCCCAAGAGCATGCACCTGCAAGTGCAACCATGCCAAATAAACATTTATAAGCAGCTAAGAGGATGCCTTGAAAAAGCAACATAAGTCATTCTATAACAGGCAAAAGGGCATGTTCCCATATCAAGTCATGCGTGTTATCAAGACTGAATAACCAAAGCCATATCAGATTTGGTTTTACAAATTTGAAAAGTTAAGATGGAAAAACTACACACCAAAATAGGAGGCGTGCAAGATAATCACGAGTTACAGATACCAACGGTTGAAGGTGGAGAGAGGCATTTTCAATTATTTCCGCACCATCCTCCTCATCCCAGTATCTTCTAACACCACCAGCACCATTCTCAAATTGAAGAGGTGGCATCGACTGCATTTTAGGAGACAGTGTTGCCAAAAGTCCATGGATAACACGTTGAATGACCTCTTGAACTTCAGAAGAAGTGGGTTCTGAGAGTTCAACCACCTGAGACCGAAAGAAATGAAATTGTAATGGAATGTTCAAATCACAATGCATGCAACAAGAAGCTTAAAAATATTTTAACTAGATGCATCAATCTGAAAATGCCAAAGGAGGCATGGAAAGTAAATACTATAGAGTTAGACTGATATATAACTTCCAATTTCTAGCATGTTGAAAAATTTGGTAATACTCACTAATGTCGTTATGATAATATTCATTTGGTGTCTCCAAAACTCTAAAGCTGTTAAAATAGAATAGAACAAATGTAACCTAACCTAGGCATATGCCAGCTGTGCTCGTTGAGTTGTGATATATCAAATTTCCTATATGATGACACACTGCCAAGAGGTATGCTCTAGATAAAAATTGACCATCACAGCAACAGAAAGAAATACAAAATTTTCTGCACACCCAATGGAAAGTCTCTACAACTCTACTACAATACAATAAAGAAGAACAGTTTCAAGTTTCTATTCAAACAGTTGTGCATTGAAGGATCTGTCAAAATTTACTAATTCTATTATATCACATTACCGCTACAAGGAAAGACTTATGCATCCTAAAAAGCATGTTAAAAGGTGCTTGTGTTCTTCATTTTCATTTTTTGCTCAAACAGACATACACATAAAACTCCAACGGGGTCAGGGGTTATTTTCTCTTAAATAGTATTTTTTTTAATATAAAAAGCAGGCTTCGTAAGCATCAACAATTAGCCAAGAAATATGACGAAACTGCATTTTACCAAAATGAAGTCACGATGAGTTTAATAATGCTACTAATGTCCCAAACACTTAAATTTACGTAACCAATGGAAGAGTGAAAGCAACATCAAGTTATTTACCCTACATTTACGTTTAAGATAAATGGGGAAAGGGGTTAAGATGCTATATGGCAGATGTCATATTTTGTGCGCAGTACATGAAAGGCTGAAGTCTGCCAATGTAATATCCATAATACACTTTGAAGTCCTCTAAAGCCTAGGTTGATGTCCATACCTTTTTAGGATTGTTTTTTTTTTAATGAAAGACTATTTGAAATGATATGATTAATAATAATGACGTTTTTATTCTAATGTTTTCCTAAAGGTTAAAACTTTAAAAGTATTGCTCTTGTTTTACAATAGTTTATATTTCTTGAATTTTTCTATTTTTTCATCAAGAGCTAAAAAGTCAAATTTTATATTTTTAATTTCAGATTTCCCATTTCAGCCATGTAGATTTTTCCCGTTTTATCATCTTTTTTCCCATTTCAATCTTTGAAGCAAGATATCGAACTTGATATTTTCAGTCTCAGCTGTAGTTTTTCCTGGTTTATTGTGAGTTTTGGCTGCAACTCTAATGCCCAGCAATAGACTGGGATTAAAAAGAACTCTAAATTGACACAGGAAATGCTAAACTAAAAATCTGAAATCTGATTTCTGGTGTGAACCGAAATTGAAAATTGATAGTAAAACAGAGAAAAATTAACTTTGAAACTGAAAACCCCTAATCAGTTGTCTCTTAAACCAAATTTGACAACTGATAATATGAAAGAATTTGGTTTATCTTCTTTTGAAAACACAAGTTTGAAAGTTTTAGGAAATGTAGATTATATTGAAACAAGAACAAGTTTTAAACGTTTAAGAAAATCCTCAAAACAATACCGTTTTTTTTTTTTTTTTTTTGAATAGTAAAAGAGGGAATCAATTGAGGCCCTCAACCATGAGAAACAAGAGACTGAAATACAAACCCAGCGGCAGAAAAAGAGAGAAAAAAGTCAAGAAATTCAAAAAAAGACTGAAACAAGCTAAAGACCTAAAAACAAATGAGCCAGAACAGTTCAAACTAACACACAGATGGAACCTAGAAAGCTATCCATGGGCAGAAACCAGTCTTGTCCCCTTCCAGGAGAAAAGGACCTCCACTGTCCATTGCATGCCATCACCAATCACGTCTGCAGCCTCCATTCTCAATATTTCAGCCTCCGATCTCCATCCTCTTCACTTAGCCAAGGAACCACAGTTTGCCTTGATCTTCTTGCTTTCCGATTGAGAAATGCCGAAAGTGTCAAGAGTGACTACCTGAAAATCTCCATCGAGCACCTCCATGCCTTTGACAACCTCCATTTCCCCATCTGTAATGTCCCCTTCTCAGATTAGTGCCGTATGAAGACCCTTAGCCTATTCTGTGGTTTCCCGCAAGCTAAGGGATGAGGAGAAGGGAAACGTGGTTTTGGTGAGCTAAGTTAGCCAAAAAGTATCTTATTGCCAGCAACTTATGTTTAAATTTAAAATAAAGGGAACTTTTCTAATTGGAGTAAGTCAACGCTTAATTATAAATTAAAACGTCACTTTATGAATTATAGTAAATAACCCCCAATTTGGAGCACCCCACTTTGGAGATTGAGTTGGAGGAAAGGTATAAAAGAAGATGGAGGGGTTCGTTTGTGGGATCTATGATTCATCTATCACTTGATTTTGTGAGTTGAGCAATTTTGCTTCTACTTTCAGCTATTACAGATGAAAACCCTCTTCGGCAATCAGATCTTGGGGACAAAAACCCTCAATTTCTGCTAGTGGCTTCATTTAGGGGTCACGATTGAATGAAAATTCATTGAACACATGTTAGAGTATCAGTTTTTGGTTGACGCATCAGCTAGAGGGTTGTTTGGGGCTGACAACTTGTTGGAGGGCTCTTTGGCATGTTGACATCATCCTTTGGAGGGATGATGTCACCTTAGGGAGCTGGTTTTGAAGGCTGTTCAGCATGTGGTTTCATCTTGGGCTTGCCCAAGGCTATTTCTTGCTTGATACTACATCAATTTCTCAGTTGGTTGGTCAGTTATAATTGACATTGCATTGGTATAATCCACTATAAATTAATTAATTTACAGCCTGAAAATATTTTATAAAAAAATCAGATTTGAAGTTGTAAGGATTTTACTCTTGAATTCAATTGAGTTTTTTAATTGTCTAAGGGTTTCTATGTGGATTGTATTTTTCCTATAATGTTTTATGGATTATTTTCAAAATTATGTACTTTCACACTAGGGTTTCAATAAAACTCCAGAATTTCATTAATCTGCCCTAAAAAGGATATTTTAGAGGTATCAGAGCCATCTCTGCCAGTTGTGTGGATTGAGTTGTCTGCAGGTTTAACTACATGCAAGGTAGAGATAGAGAGCTTAGGTACTACGAAAGAAAAGGAAGAAAGGGTCCATAAACAAAGAGAAGGGTTTGAGCAATTAGGGCAAAAGAATATGGATGATCCAGATATAGATCGTGTTCGATTTGAAGAATTCGCTCAAAATCAAGGGCGTATGACAGATATGATGGCTGAAATGGTCCACACCATGTGGGGCACGAATGCATCTTGTCCTTCCAATGGTGAGGGGAGTGCTTCAAGAGTGAACAACCACCTTCCTCCTACATAGAGAATGGCAGTTGGATCTACAACTAGACCTTTTCAGCCTAACTTTATTCGTAGAGAGGAAGTCATCCCTGAGGTGGAGGTTCAGCATTCAGTGATGGATGATATTGCTGCCAGTTATGCAAAGTACATGACTCTTCCACCTAAGATCACGAGAGAAATGACTCACTAACTTCATGCAATTGAAGAGGAACAAAGAGGGCCTAAAGCTGATCCTAGACCTCGGAATAATCAAAGGGATCTTTAGCAATTTTTGGGAAAGCTCACTCTTTCTACATTTGATGGATCTACCAAGAGCACCACTTCAACTTAGATCCAAAAGGTGGATACATACCTTTCTCTCCGGCCTATGATGGAAGATGAACCTTCAAGTTTGCTACTTTACATCTTAAGGGCAGGAGACATGAGTGGTGGTACCATGGATTGGTCACACAAGGGCACAACCTCATCAACTCTTATGATAAGTTCTGTAATAGGTTGAAGAAATAAGCCACTCAATTGAAAACTTGACAAATAAATATTGAAACCCTGAATTCTAATTTTTATTTATTTATTCTGGTAGATTGATAATTCAATTGAACATAAAACATTACATGCAACATCAAATATGAATACCCATTGTTGAATTCAATCTCTTGGTTCAAACCCTAATGGAAATATCTCTATTAATGATAAATACAACCCGAATGGTTATAACTTGAAATATGTATACAATATGAATCTTTGGTGAAATCCTAGCTTATAAAACTCTTGAATGGTACCATATACTTTTAGAGCATGCAACAGTCCTCAGAAATGGTGAGTAAAAGCAACAAAGGTTGACGACACTACTACAATTCCAGTGATAAAGTCCTCCTGCCATTAAGTCACCTAAAAACCCTACTCAACTGTATTTAATAACTTCCAGGAGTGATGCCAATATTCTAAAGGTACAACAGGTTGTACGACAACCCCAAAAAGGTACAAGACACCCCACAATGTCTGCAAACTCTTCTAGGAAGAGGTACGACCTGCCTAGAATGCAACGCCCTTGCTAAAATAGTCTCCAAACCTAATGTTCACTGAAACTGGTTGCAAATAAGGGATTCCCAAGGGGAATCTCCAACTGGGTTCAAGGGGTTTCGTCCTCTCACCTGTAAATCTAAGGGTTTTTGTCCTTGGATCAATAAAAGCTACAAGTTTTCTTTTGGAAAAAGGGTTTTGGTTTTTGTTCGGGTGTTTGAATAATACTTTTCTTTTTCACCCAATTCTTTTATTATTCACTTTTCCATTCCAAACCCTAAAAGAAATAAACATTTCTTTTAATTTAATACTCACATTTTTTCAATTAATAAATATCAATTGCTTTTGGCCATGTATGTATTGATTACTTTTGGCCCCACTCAATAATAATTAATAAGTGTCATTTTCCAAAGTTATAACTTAAAGTACCTTTTGGACAACTAACAAATTATTATTAAATTATTTCTCTTTTAAAACCCCTGTTAGCCTACAGGAAATTAATTTAGGCTACGAGTCCTCTGATTTCATTAATTCAAGGAAGGGGCCATTACAGTCCGCCCTTTCTAGAATTGCTTGCCCACAAGCAATTACAAACTAAGATGCTCAAGAATTTTTGCACCCTCCCAAGTAGCATCCTCTGTTGGTAGATCCTTCCAACACACCAAATACTCTGTGATAGTTCTTTTCCTTAATTTATTTGCTCTGGCATCCGATATAGCTTCAGGAACCGATATGAGTTTGCCTTCATCATCTAAGAGAAGCAATTCAATGGAAGGAATGCCCTACTGCCCCAATGCCCTTTTGAGGCATGATACATGAAAAACATTAGGTATTCTACTATGCTCTGGCAGCTTAAGTTCATAGGCAACCTCCTCAACCCTTATAATGACTCTGTAAGATCCATTAAAATGGGGTTTGAGCTTCTCAACTCCACTCTTCTTGATAGAGGACTGTCTGTATGGTTGCAACCTTAAGAAAACCATGTCCCCCACCTCAAAACTTCTCTCTGTACGGTGCTGATCTGCATATAGCTTTTGCTAGTTTTGGACATGCTGGAGGTTTCATTTAAGCATTTCCAATATGTCTTGTCTTTGAGCAACCAAGTCTCATGCCCCTGGCACTCTACTATCAACAATGACCAAATCAACAAAGGAAAGAGCATCATACCCATATTGAACTTTGAAAGGTGACATACCAATGGACATGTGGTAAGTGGTATTGTAGCAATGCTCTCCCATGTAAAGCCATTTGACCCAAGTTGATTGTTGCCCTGCCACATAATTTTTCAAGTAAGTTGATTGGTTTGTTTGAGTTGAGCTAACTCCCAAAAATAAATTTCCGAATCAACTCTATCAAATTTCTCTATTAAACTGGCACTGAACTCCATGCATGAGTGGAAGTGATTGTGCCCCTGTGTGATCAATCCATGGTACCACCACTCGTGTGCTACACCTTCCAGGTGAAGGGTGGCAAATTTGATGGCTTCCTCTTCCATCATTGGTCTCAATGATAAAAATGTATTCAATTTCTATATCCATGAGCATGTTGTGCACTTACCGGAGCCATCATATGTAGAAGTGTTAACTTCCCTAATGCCTATTGGATTTTTTGGCCTAGTTTCAGATCTTTGACCACCTTTGTTCTTTACATTTATAAAATTAGTGAGAGCGATAGCCTCCCTAATTTCACCTAGTAGGACCCTATATTTTTCATAGCTAGCAGCAATTTCATCCACTAGGGTGGGCTGAATTTCCACCTCTAGAGCTGCTACTTCCTCCCTACAAAGGAAAGTTGGTTGGAAAGGCCTAACAAAGGAATTAATGGCTGCCCTCCGCGTGTGTTGGTTGTTGTTCACCCCTGACGAACTTCCTTCACCATTTTGAGCTCTTTGCACATTTGCATTCTGCATGGTGTGGACTAATTGAGCCATCATATCTGTTAAACGCTCGTCTTTGCACAATCCTGTCATAGTGAATTTCATCCACATATCTATTACCCATGGCTTCCTTTCCTTTTACTGCAACAAATTCTGGATCTTGCTGCCCTAACCTTTCCTCTAGTTGTTCTAGAACCTTTTTCCTTACCCTCTGGTAATACCTTACTTCTCTGTCACTTGCATGAAGTTAATGCGGAAAAATATTTATTCCCACAAGTTGATAGGAAAATTAACTCTGATACCACTGAAATAAACCACTCAATTGAAAACTTGACAAATAAATATTGAAACCCTGAATTCTGATTTTTATTTATTTATTCTGGTAGATTGATAATTCAATTGAGCATAAAACATTACATGCATCAACAAATATGAATACCCACTGCTGAGTTCAATCGCTTGGTTCAAACCCTAATGAAAATATATCTATCAATGATAAATACAACCTTAATGTTATAACCTAAATATGCATAAAACTGGAATCTTTGGTGAAATCCTAGCTCATAAAACTCATGAATGGTACTGTATACTTCTGGAGCATGCAACAGTCCTTAGAAATGGTGAGTAAAAGTAGCTAAGGTTCACAAAAGTTTATGCCACTACTACAATTCCAACTCTTAGGGCCTTAACTGCCACAAAGTCACCTAAAAACCATGCTCAGCTATACTTAATGACGTCTAGGAGTGACGCCATTGTTTTGTAGGTACATCAGGTTGTACAGCAGCCCCATAAAGGTACAACAGGTCCCACAATGTCTACAAATTGTCCTAGGAAGTGGTACGACCTGCCTAGAATGCAACACCCTTGATAATATAGTCTCCAAACTGGTTGCATATAAGTGATTCTCAAGGGGAATCCTCAATTGGGTTAGAGGGGTTTCGTCCTCTCACCTGTAAATCTAAGGGTTTTCATTCTCAAATCAATAGCAAAAGGTGCAAGCTTTTCCTTTAGAAAAAGGGTTTTGGTTTTTGTTCGGGTGTTTGAATGATACTTTTCTTTTTCACCCAACTCTTTTATTGTTTACTTTTCCATTCCAACACTAAAAGAAATAAATATTTATTTTAATTTATTAATTACCTTTTTTCAATTAATGAATATTAATTGCATTTCGCCATATATGTATTAATTACTTTTGGCCCCACCCGATAATAATTAATAAGTGTCATTTTTCAAAGTTATAACTTAAGTACCTTTTGGACAACTTAACAAATTATTATTAGATTATTTCCCTTTTAAAACCCCCTTGTTAGCCTACAAGAAACAAATATAGACTATGGGTCCTCTGATTTCATTAATTTGAGGAAAGGGACATTACAGTTGATTGAGAGGTTTGATAGGGCTGATCCAGAGATCCATTTTAGGGAGTTAGCACAGCTGAAACAAAACACTTCCGTGGATTATGTGGCTGAATTTCAAAGAGTGTCAGTGATGGTACTGGATGTATCCAAAAGGACGCTTGTGATATTGTTTGTTGAAGGGTTGGCTGATCCACTCAAAGGTTTGGTCAAGGCTTTCAACCCTAGTTCTCTCTAAGAAGCCATAAAAAAGGCTTTTGATCTAGAAACAACTCCTAATGGCAAATTTATGCCTTTAGGTCAGCAAAGGACATTCTTTTGGGCAGCCTAGGACTTCACCTTTCGGGCAACTAAAGATAGCCCCATATGATCAGCAAAGAAGGCCATATCAGCAAGGTAACGTGCAAAAAAAGGAGCTGCCAAAGACAAATAAAGAAGTGGAATCAAGGAATGAGTTAAGGAGAAAAAATTTGTGCTTCACTTACAAAGACCCTTGGACACTGAGTCATCATTGCCTTGGCAAAGGGAAAGTTCATTACATTGAGGTAATATTGGATGGAGAAGGGGAAGAACTGAAAGAAGAGCAAGAAAAAAAAAGTTGACCATACAAATATCACCCTTGCCAAATTATTTGGTGCTCCTAGATATCACCATTTTAGAGTGAGAGGAGTATTGCAAGGTAAGAAGGTAACTATGTTAATTAATAGTAGGGCAACCCACAACTTCATTGATAAAGTTTTGGTATCTAGATTTGTGCTGCAAGCTGAAGGTTTCAAGGGCTTCAATGTAACAGTGTCGGATGGCTTCACCATCCCATGCACAGAAAATTCAGTAGCGGAATATCACTATGGGAAGGCATAAGATTGATGATGATTTCTATGGTTGGGATTGATGAGATCGACATGCTCCTTAGGGTGCAATAGTTGCATTCTCTACGAGAATTCACCCAAAATTACCAAACCATGGAGTTGAAATTCAAATTAGCAAGTAAAGAAGTAGTGTTGTGTGGTATGGCCAATACAACTCCTATGGTAGTAACAGTAAAAAGAATGGAAAGGGATTTTCTTAGAGGGCAGGTTGCTTTGGCAACAGAGTGCTTTGTGAGTTCTACAGATCAGAAATTGGAGCAGTAACAATATCATAAGGATATTCAGCCCATCCTTGATAAGCATGCTAAGGTTTTCAGTAGTATTCCACATGGACTACCACCGGATAGAGGTTTTCAACATATCACTGAGTTGGAGCCCAAGACTAAAGTGGTAATAACCACTCCATCCAGCCATGCTAGAGCTACAAGGAGAAAATTGAGAAAGCCATCAAAGAGCTCTTGGAGATGGGACACATAAGGCCTAGTTTTAGTCCTTTTGCTTCTTCAGTTGTTCTAGTGAAGAAGGATGGAACCATGAGGATGTGCATTCACTACCGCATTTTGAACAAAAAACCATAAAAAATAGGTACCCCATACCTAGGATTAATGAGTTGATTGATGAGCTAAATGGAGTCATCTACTTTTCCAAGATTGACTTGAGGACAGAATATCACCAAATTTGGGTAAGAGAAGAGGATGTTCAAAAAATACCTTTTAGATGTTACTTTGGGCACTATGATTTGTTAGTTATGCCCTTTGGATTAACCAGTGCACTAGCAACTTTTCAATCTTGTATGAACAATGTCTTTATACAACACTAGAGAAAGTTTTTATTGCTCATCTTTGATGACATCCTAGTATATAGTAAAACTTGGGAGGAACATCTTCAACACTTGGACATAGTGCTGGGAATTTTGGGACAAAAAACACTATTTGCAAAGGAGTCTAATCACGTTTGGGATCTCTAAAATTTTGAATTTAGGCCATGTGATTAATGAGCAAAGAGTCCATGTTGATCAACGCCCAAGGAGTCCATGTTGATCAACAAAATATTCAAGCAATCATGGATTGGCCTCCACCTACAACTATGACACATATGAGAGGGCTTTTGGGTTTATGCAACTACTATAGAAGGTTTGTCAAAGTATTTTCTCAAATTCTTGTTTTGTTGACAGATTTAAACAAAAAAAGATCTTTTAGTTGGTCCAAAATAACATAAGTAGTGTTTGATAAACTCAAGGTAGTGATGAGTTCATGCCCGATACTTGTTAATCTGGATTTCTCCATCCATTTTGTGCTAGAATGTGATGCTTCAAGTGAAGGTATAGGGGTTGTTTTGATGCAAAAAGGGCATCCCATAGCTATTGAGAGCCGAAAGCTCAAAGAGATGGAGCGTACATTATCTATTTATGATAAAGAAATGCTAGCCATCATGCACGCATTGGCCAAATTTAGGCAATATTTGATTTGTGGCAGGTTTGTGGTCAAAACCGGTCACAATAGTTTAAAGTATTTTCTCAGCCAAAAGGATTTGAATGATAGACAACAAAATAAGGTAAGTAAACTTCAATCTTATCACTTTGATATTGAGTATGTCAAAGGAAAAACAATGTTGTTGCTAAGGCATTGTCCAAAAAGCCTATTCTTTGCTCCTTGACAGAGATTACAACTGATTGGAAAGCTTTTATAACAGCTGAGTATGCGAAGAACAACTTTACTACCGCTATCCTTTAAGGTACAAATGAAAATGACAGGTACAAGGTAGTGGACGGTCTTATTTTCTACAAGTGTAGGATCTCTTTGGTCCCTGAGTCGAAGATGAAAAATAAGATATTGAGAGTTGTTCATGATACTCCCTTGGCTGGTCATTTAGGGTATTCAAAACATACAAACAAGTGAGGGAAAAATTCTTTTGGAAGGGATTCAAGGGAGATATCCTTCAATACATCCGAGAGTGCCTCACTTGCCAACAAAATAAAGTTAGCAAGTTTTTTCAGCCGTTTTGTTGTAGCCCTTAGCCATTCCTACTCAAAAATGGGAATGTATCTCTATGGATTTCATATTTGTCATAGTTGATAGGCTCACCAAATATGCTCACTTTTTTACAATTCTAGCCAAGTACAATGCACCTCTAGTGTCTGATATCTTTTTCAAAGAAGTTTTTAAACTTCGTGGGTTGCCTAGAAGCATTGTGAGTGATAGGGACAACAGGTTCAAGAGCTTTTCTATTTGAATGGCACAAAGTTGACTCCTAGCACTAGCTATCACCCACAAACCGAATAGTGAATAAGTGGATTGAAGGGTACCTAAGGAACTATGTTGCAAGACATCAATCAACTTGGATCAAGTGGTTGTACATGGGTGAGCATTGCTACAATACATCATACCACATGTCCATTGGTATGTCTCCCTTTATAGCCTTGTATGGGTATGATGCATTTCATTCATGGATTTGGTTTTGACGGATAATAGAGTGCCTGGGGCCAAGGATTTAGTTCAGCAAATCAAGATATATTGGGGGTGCTCAAAGAGAACCTCCAATGTGCCCAAAATCAACAGAAGTTGTATACAGACCAACATCGGTTGGAGAGGACTTTTGAGGTGAGAGAGTTTTTTTGAGGTTGTAGTCCTATAGGTAGTCTTCCCTCAAACATAGTGGGGCATAGAAGCTCAAACCCCACTTATATGGTCTTTACAGAGTTCAACGGAGAATTTGAGAGGTTGCTTATGAATTAGAACTGTCAAAGCAAAGCCGAATCCACAATGTGTTTCATATTTCATGCCTCAAAAAGGCACTAGGGCAGTGTGTAACACCTACAGAATTACCACCTTTGGATGATGTCAGGTCCCCTTTTGAACATGAAGCGATTTAAGACCCTTAGCCTCACTTGTTTCCCAAGGGCTAAGGGAAAAGAGAAAAAGAAAGGGAAACACCTTGGTTTCTAAGAGTAATTGTAAATGTTGACAATTTTGCCCCCATAGGGCAAATTGTCACCCTTACTATTCGAAACTTTGCTATGGTGCCAAGTTTGTCTTGTGAATCAGTTTTGGGGTCCTTAAATGTGCATTTACAGCCACCCAAGTGCTCATCTACAACTAGATGAAGTTTAGTCATTCAGAGGGTTCCAAAGAGCTTTCTTGATTATAGCCAACGCAATGTACAAATACAGCCATGCAAATGATGACAAAAAGGTCTCCTATGGCCATGTAAATTCTGATGGACTCCTACAACGATCATATAGAGCATACAGTTTGTTCAAAAGGACACATGCAACAGTTTTAAGAGGGTTTTAATCTCCTAAAAACGTCATCTACAGCAATTTGAAAGGGTTTTTCTCCTCTTCTAAGCATCACGTACAGCCAAAAGCCAAGACATACACGCTGTAAGTTCATTTATTTTGTCTAAGCAAAGATTTTTTTGGGGGTTGTAAGAGGAAGAGTATTTCTTCGGACTTTTTGTCTGAAAGAAAGAGCTCTCAGAGGATAATTGCCAAAGTCCCAAAGGGTACATACCCTTGGGGAAGGTTCACTTAGAAGAGTCGCGGGAGATTCACTTGGCAGAAAAGGATCAAAGCAAAAATCCCAAAGGGCACCTGCCCTTCGGGAAGACTGTGGAAGGTGCCCTTCAAAAAGCCTGGGTGCCTTCAAAAAGCCTGAGGAAATATAAACAAGGAAAAAAAGAAAAATTGAAGGATATCCTTTAGACAAAAAGTTCGAAGGATTAACTCAGGAAAAATGCAAACAAAAAAGTCCGAGAGAAATAGAAACCAGGTACAAACATTTTTTCCACAAGAATGAGACAAGATAAAAGTCCGAAAGAATTCGAAGGAACAAAACCAAGGAGATGACAACAAAATGAGCCAACATAAATCTGAAAGAATATAGTTTGGGAAAATTGCATACACAAAAGTCCGCAGAAAAAAGATGAGTCAACAGGGGATAGTCCGAAGGAAAAACAAAGAGAAAAGCATAAAGTCAACGAAAAAGCTAGAAATAAAGGCTAAGGAGATAGCCAAGAAATCCGAGGAAATATAGACTAATATAGAAAAAATAAATCCAAATATAGAATCCCGCCAAAAATAGACACGACACGAATAGGCAAACCAAAACAAGAGACGGAGTCAATGTGGAAATTCATGCAAGCAAAGGCTATTTTCGGTTGACTGGTCAAAGCTTCAGTTGAATGGTTGTGAAGTCAAGCTCATCTCTGGGTCAAAATCGTGCTTTCAAATGTTCAAACAGCTAAAGAGGAAGTCCATATTTGGAGGTGAGCGTAGCATTTTGCATGATAACAGTTTGATATGTCAAAATTAGCCTACCGTCCATAACGTTCCATGCATGATGCCTAAATAAAGAATAGCCTAAGCTTAGCCACTGTCCATTTCAATACCAAAGAGCTGGTTTCTAATTTTAGACACGTTTCAGCTGAACATGCACAAGAAAAGTCAAACGTATAATTCCACCATCCAATTCTAGCACCTAGGAGCTTTCATGCAAACAAGAAGACAAAATAGACTTTTGTAAACACTGAGTTGGACGGATTTAGCTCTTCTTCTATTTTCAAACGCCAATCTCTTGGCTTTTTGTAATTTTCTATATTAATGGTTTTTCAACCTTAGATAAATCATCCCTCTTTTGGCAAGCAATCTTCTACCAAAGTTTGTGTTGTAACCTTTTTCAGAATCAATAAGAAGAGGATTGTGTTTTTTCAATTTCCAACAACTGGTATAATGTACTGTTATTATAGATATGCTTAAGTGATAGATTTTATTTCTTCCTTGTCAAATCTGAATTCATACCTAGTTACTAGCTGGTCATTTATGCAGGGCACGTTATGTTTTTGAATGTTTTTTGCTGAGTTTACAGTGGATATTAATGGTTGTTCAGTGCCTTTCGTCAAGCCTATTTCTACTTTTCCCTCAAGCTTAGATCATTAGACAGAACCTTTTCATGAAATACTTGTGTATTGACCAATTGGAGTTGAAGATCTGCCTCTTCCTTGTCTGAATTAGTGTTCTCAGAAGCTCGATTTGAGTGTATCAAGCAAATTAGGTGTATCACCGTTTTATCTAGGATTTTATTTCAAGTTATTTCTCCCTTTTTTCCCAGGGAGTTTGTAGCGTAGAAGTTGAGATCCTCATTGATACATCTTACAGGAACCAGCCTTCTCTGGAGGTTCTTCTCACCATTGAGGCACCCACCCTCGTGAAATGATCCCATTGTTTCAACTGGAGCAAGGATTAGCTATTTCAGCACGTCTTCAATTCAGGGTGCAACTTCAGGTTGACAACAGTAAAAAGCACTTTATTATTATAATTTTCACTTAAGTTGTGTTCTTTTTGAGGGTCATGGGAACCCAAGGACTTAAGTGGAAATTATAAGAGTTACTCTTTTTTAAAAATTTGAATTAAATCTTTCCCTCCAACTTGGACCTCACCCTTGAGGAGGTGTATAAAAATAAAGTGAATGATCATTTGATGAGGATGCTAATTTTGATTTTAAATTTTATCCTCAAGTATGTCAAGCTTGAATTAATGACTTGAAGACGAAACCCTTCAAGTGCACAAGGAATTGGGGATGAAAACCTCCATCTTTCTACATAGGGCAGCTCTATCCAAGGGCTGTATTTGTACTTAATATTCAAATTTTCAATGGAAAAGCCCTCTCCTAAGGCAGTGAACTACTTCAGCTCGTTGGGTGTTGATTTCTTAGCCTAACAACCTTGCTAAGGAGCTTTTTGACATAGTTTGGTGCCACTATAAGGGTGCTGAGGTGGCTGAACTTGAAGAGCCCTCCATATAGGGCTGCGCTACAGGGATATGGCTTGAAGACCCTTAAAAATAGGGCTGCGTGTGGATTTGGAATTTATTTGTATTTTCTGCCCTTGGATGACTTGCCAAGGAGTGGTTTTAAAGTTCATTTGTACCTTGTTGATATTTAGAAAAATCAAGAATAATTTTAATAATTTATTTTACTATATTAATTTTGTTTTGGCATCATAATTGGTCATCAAATGTATTTATTTCAGTGTCTCATTTCTGGAATATTTTTGTTATCTTTGTATGCTTGGTGAAGTAAAATTGGATTGAAATAACAAGCTAGAATTTACTGTTAAATTTATCAACTTAGCGCCTGGGGTTTGAAGCTCCATTTCACCCTTTGAAGGGCTGTTTTGGCAAGTTTGCGTTGCCTAAGTGTTGCATTGGTATTAGCATATTAAATCAGCTAGGGTTTGCTGTTCTAAAAATTAGAATTCCTTCTTTTGCTAAGGTTAGACATAAAAAATCAATTTTCAGAAAATTGTCCAATTTGAGGACATTTCAATGATATCAGAGCCATTTCTTGGCCAGTTGTGGAACAACAAGGGTTTCATGTCAAACAATGACATGGATAGAGCTAGGTTCGAGAGTTTGTCTTGAGCACAAGAGCAGATGAAGTAATGAATGAATTCCTTCAAATAGTGAAGGGCATGAAAGGGAACCAACCCCTTAAATAGGTGGAACAACCTTCTATACACTGGGATTTGATGGATTACTATGATGAGTACATGGCACACACACCCCGATTCAGAAGGGGAATGAGCTTCAGTGAATGGGTAGCATGGAAACAGGGAAAGAGGCACCATAGCTAAGTGGATGTACATAATGATCTGGGGAGGATTATTCTCCCAACCTTTGATGGGGATCCAGGCATTTCGGTGAGAGCATGGGTGGACAAGGTTAATACATACCTTGATGTGCGCCCTAGATGTGAGAGAGAGGCTTTGAAATTCGTCATTCAACATTTGGAAGGGGCTGCCCACGATTGGTGGTATCTTGGGCTGAGGGCACAAAGACATGACCTTGTTATAACATATGAGGAATTAGGTGAAAGGCTCATTAGACAGTTTGATGAAGGGAAGAGGGAACCTCCAAAATCAGAATTCTTGATGACACCTAAGGGGGACTTTCAATCGTATAAAGGGCAGCCAATGAAACATTCAACCAAACAACAAATTTCAGAGAGTTCGGGGCAGCCAAGGCCTAGTTTTTAGTTGTACAAGGGGCAGCCAACACATGAATTTGTTGGGCCTCAAAAAACAGAAGTTTCATGGCAGCCAGAAGTAAATCTTCAGTTATATAAGGGGCAGCCAACACATGGAAATTCTGAGCAACAAAAATCAGTGAATTTGTAGCCACCATTGACAAGCTTCCATCCGGTTTGAGCCCAACCCACTCAAATTTTTTTGAGTTGAATGTAGAAAATCCTGAGTTGTATAAGGTTGAGTTTGATGGGCAGCCAAGTGAGAGTTTCTGGCAAGTTGGTGGGAAAAAAAAAGGGCTGCAAGTTGATGATAGAGATGAGATAGAACCAAGCGGAAGAACTCATGGTTGTACAAAAATAGAAGACATCAAGGAAGAAAATGTTGAGCACACGCTTATACTAAAAGGGGGGGTGAATCAGTATAGGTAATATTTTACTTTTTCAAATTGATAATCATAATACTATCAATCACACAACATCAACAATTAAGAACACAAGAGTTACGTGGAAATCCTTTCAGGGAAAAACCATGGAGAAAAGGACTACTTAGATCCACTGTCCAAATTTAGCCACAAATAAAATTCTTGTTACAAAATTTGTAGTTACCAACCTACTAGAGACACCAATCCCTGTCGCTAAACAATTTGTAGGCACCAACCCACTAGAGACATCAATCCCCACTGCTAAATAATTTCTAGGCACCAACCTACTGGAGACACCAATCCTCACTGCTAAGCACAAACTTAGCAAGAGACACCAATCTCTTCTTTCTGAGGCACCAACCTCTACTGAAACAATCATTCACCTTACTATTGTTGCTTCATCAACGAATGATGGCAAATTCAATTTCCTCTTCTTCTCCACAAAAATCTGATTATGCTTGAATGATAGAAAGAATTAATTCCATATATTTTCCAATCTTCTATCCACCTTATATAGCCTCCAAAGGCTCTTCATAAATGAGGCATCCCATCCAAGAGGCACCTCTTCACCAAAAAAATGTGTTCGTTGACATTTCTGTTGACATTTTCATAGACTTTTTTGTTGACAATTTCGTTGATATTTCAGTTGACAATTCCAATGGCAATTCCGTAGACATCAATTACAATTCATTTGACATTTATGTTGGCAATTCCATTGACATCAATTAAAATTCCTTTAACATCAATGACAATATTCCAACAAGAAAATCAAACACATTGGGACCGCTAAGTGTTGAATCTTTTGAAATGCATAAATCAGAAAATTTGGGAAAGCAAATTAGTGAAATTTTTGAATTTCACAATTTAGAAATAGTGGAAAAGCAAGAGGAAGTTGTCCAACAACTTCATAAGCAAAAAAAAGAGCAAGAGAAAAAGGAAGGTAAGAAAGGGGAAGAATCCATTTTGCATGTTGAGGCAGGAAAATCAAATTTGCAGAAAATATGTGGGAGGGCCTTTTGGGAAGACTTTGTTGGGAGGTATGCCCACGAGGGAAGGGCCTCATTAACTCCCCATGACGGGTTTCAAATTGTTGAAGTTTCTAGATCCATATTTGAGGGTAAGCAAATTGACTATTTTCTTGGTAACAATTCATTGTACTTTCCTCAATTTGTTCTCACATTGTTTTGCTTATCATAAGCATCGTGCTAACATTAAAGATGAGATGAAGGGCACTAAATGGAGAAGGAATTTAGCGAATTCAAAGATTGGGCATGGCAAATGTCCAGCATGGATATGGGATCCAAGTGAGCCCTAAAAGCGTAGTATTGTAGTTATGTTATCTTGTGGGGCAAGGAATAGAGCTTGGATGATCATAGAAAGGGAGACAAATAAGAGATGTCATGATCTAAAGATCAAAGGAAGCGTTGTTTTTAACTTATGGACTGCTGTTTTTCACATTTTCAGTTTGTTTCCTCTAAGGTTTATTGTCATCGTGGTGAGTATTGGCCATAGGAAGGTGTGCCTCCCACACCTCAACAACATTGAGGTGGTCCAAGCATGTGTAAGTGGATTTCAGCCAGTATAAGAATGAATTTAAAAAAGAGAATGATATGCTACAACAATGATAAAGATGACAAGCAAATCTTTTGGAATACGGGTGAGGAGTAGTAAGGCAAAAGCAAGACATCAAGAATGAGTTCATATCATAAGGCTCGAAAAGGTGACTTCAAAAGTGATGTAAGGCATCTTCCATGAGAAAATTTCTTTAGGGGCAGAAAGGAAGAGGAAATTTTCTTTGTTGGGACAGCCAACTATAGCTGGAAAATCTGATCATGCCTTTAATGTAGGAAAAAAGACAACAATGGGAAAAGGTTGCCCTTCCAAAAAGGTCAACGAAATGGCGAATGGACCGCCCTCAAGGTATGAAAGGTATCACTTGTTTCCTTGTTTATTAAACCCAATGAATGTTTGAAATAATAATTTGAGTCAAGAGTACTGTTGTCAATCAGACTCGCACCCTTGTGAAGGTAGTTTCAGTTCTTCACAGTCTGCTGAAACATGGAAACAATCCTAAGTTGTGGGTGGCCTAATCGGCGGATTGAATCTCTAAATTCTAAGGGCTAGTGCCCTTTGGTGTATCAATTAGGATCTCTACTCTATGATACAAGCTGCAAAGAAAAAGGTAAGAAAAAAAATTGAAAGGAAATATAATCTAATGATGGTGATACACCTATATTTTGGTTCATCCACTCAATTTGAGCTTCTAAAAACACTGATTAGACAAGAAAAAGATTGAACTTTCAACTCCAATTGACTCCTATGCATCAGTATTTCATGAAAAAGTTTTTATTTGATGATCAAAGCTTGAGGGAAATGATGGAATAGCCCTGATTCAAGGCACTATAACCAACCACTTATATCCACTGTGAACTCAGCCAAAAGACATCAAACACAGAACATGACCTGCATAATCTGATCAACTATACTACTAGGTAAGAATCAGGACTTGACAAGGAAGAAAATTCTATCACATATGCAAATCACTGACATAAATACACTATACCAACACCCTGGAATTTGAAAGCAATCCTATTTATTTGAAAAAGGTTACAAAATTCAAATTTTGGTAATCTGAGCTTGCCAAAAGAGAGATCCTTAAAATCGCTGAAAAAGCCAACTTATATAGAAAAAACATACAAAAGCCAAGAGATTGGCGCTAAAAATAGAAGAGGAAATCAACTCCAACATCACCCCAAGTACAACTCCAACTATGCCAAGATAACCAAGCCTTCAAATAATATCTTTTGTCTTATGCCTTGCATGAAAAGCTCTTTGGCGTTGAAAATGACGGTGAGCCCATTTCATAATCCTTATTTAGAATAAAGATTAAATTCTTCAAACGTGCATGGATCTTTGGTAATCCAATTCTCTTCATGCATGATGCTATGCCAATCTTCAAAGAGAAAACTCTACTTGAAGCTGAATTGGAAGTGTTTGAAAAGGCTTTGATTAATAAGATAGACAAGAGTGCATGCATGAAATTCTATCTTAAGCTCTCCTTGAACAACTGTCCAACGTTAAACTCTTCGAGCCCTTCATGCATTCGAGTCTCCTTTTTGGAACTAAGAGAGTCGTGCTTGAAGACAGTTGCATGTCTTTTCCAAGTCTGAATAATTTGATTATTGCATTAAAAACTCGGCATGCTCCTTACTATAGTCTAATCTTGCTTGGGCCACTTTGCATGCTCTGGATGTGCACTATAGATCGCGTCATCAGAGTCAAAAGGGGAAGTCCTCATTGTCTTATGTTGATTGGCTGTTGAAATCCCACTAGTTGAATGCGCTTATGCCACTTGTCCTTGACTAATTGGTCCTCCAGATTTGCACTGGGTAATTTATATTTCCTTTACCCTTCTCTGTTTTGGCCAATTACTGTAGGCTTTTTGTTCGGGCTCTTTGTAAAGTCCTCTTGGCTTTCTTTCGGCCTTTTCTTCAGACAAAATGTCTGCGGCTTCACTCTTGGACTTTTCTTTCTTTTGGACAGTTTTCTAAAAGAATTGTTTCTTTCTTTCCTTCGAACTTTCCTTTTGGACAATTTGTCTGAAGCTTTTCTATTTATGTACTTTTCCTTTGGACAATTTGTCCAAAAGAATTCATGTAAATGCCTCTTCAGCTTTATGAAAATGCCCTTTGGGCTTTTTGACAAGGACCTTTTCAAGTGGAGTTTTTGTCTCTTTCGCCTTGAACAATTCCTTCGAACAAAAAGTCCTAAGGAAATTAGGTCTTCGGGTTTTTTTTGCAATGGGCAATTCCTTCGGACTTGTGGAAAAGCCCAATTGCTTCGGATTTGTTGAAGATCTTTTCGAAAAAATTGCAAAGACCAATTCCTAACACTTAGACAAAAGGCATGGTTATGCAAGTTTCGAATGATAAGGGTTGCAATTTGACCTGTGGGGTCAAAATAGTCAATATTTTAGTGACTCAATTGGGAAGCATGCCTGCTATGCTTGAGAACTCAGACCATATACATGATATTTGAACTCATAAAACAATGGCAAATTCTCTTTTGACCTGGAAAAAACAACCTTCATCCTCCAAAATAAGAAGGGAAACACACAAAACAAAAAAATAACTAAACAAAGCAAATGTGCAAACAAAGCACTTATTTGAGACAAAACAAAACTAAACTAATGTGCTTAAACAACACTTGGAGGAAAACAAACAAACTATGTACAAGGAGCCAAGCTCTTCAATAACAATGTTTCAGATGTACCCATTAATTGGGATTGGAAGCTCATCGCCATCCATCTTTGTAAGTTGGAAGGCATTGTGGGATTTGCAGTTGAAGATTGTGTATGGGCCACTCCAAAGGGAGTTAAACTTCGTGTGCCTTCCTGGTTTAGCTCTATCGTAATCCCACTTGAGGACCATATCTCCTTTGAAACTTCATGAAGAAGCTCCTTTGTCAAACTCTCTCTTCATTTGTGCTTGATGAATTTCCATGGCTAGCATGGACTAATTTCTTGTTTCTTCCAACTCCATAAGCTCAGCATACCTGATCTCCATAGGCTCATTCTCCAACAATTTAAGCTAATGCATTAGTTCTAAAGCAGGAAACTCAAGAGAAATGGGTAATCTTGCTTCCTTACCATATACCAACTTGTAAGGAGAGTTGGCTATTGGCCTTTTGTAGGTGATCCTATCAGCTCACAGAGCTGACTTCAACTTGAGATGCCATGACCTTTAATTGTCTTCAATAGTCCTTATGATCTTTAATAGGTTCTTATTCGTAGATTCAGCAAGGCCATTGCCTTGTGGATAATAGTTTGATGAAGTGCTAAGATAAATTCCATGTTGAACATCCCATTGGCTGATCCTAGTTCTCACAAAAGCCATTGCATTATCAGAAATAATGGTTGAAGGAACTCCAAATCTAGTAAACAAACCTTCATAGAAATCTAGAACATTGGTTTCATTTATTTCTTTCAATGTCACTGCTTCTGTCCAACGTGTGAAATAATCTATAGCAGTTAAAATCCATTTAAGTCATAAACGTGAAGGAGGATTTATGAGACCAATAAAGTCCAATCCCCATTGGACAAAGGGCTGATCCACCGCAATTGGTTGAAGAGGTAAAGCTACAAGTTTCACTTTTCCCACAAACATAGCACACTATTTGCACTTCCTTACCTATGCATGGTAATCACTAAATAAGTTAGGCCAACAGTACCCACCTCTCATGACCTTAAGGGCTGTAGTTATTGTGCAAAAAATGTCCTCCACCATGTCCATCATGGAATTTTTCAAGCAATCTTTGAGTTTGGCTTGGCTTTATACACCCTAGCAACATGCCATTGATATCTTTCTTGAACAAAACACCATCAATAAACAAAAATGGAATTGATTGCAACCTAAAATATCTTCATTTTGAAGCACTTAGATGAGTAGGATAATTACCATCTTGGAGATATTTTACCAAGTCATGAAACAAGCTGGAAGGTGAGGTATGACCCGCTACAACTTGACACCAAAACAACCTCATTAGTCTCTTGCAAGTCTTGAGCTAGATGCTCACAAAGTCTTTTGCCTCTAATCAGCGTTGTGATCTTAATTTCCACGTTATACTCCATTACCTTGGTTATTCAACAAGCTCTCTTCTCATTTATATCTTTGTTCAAAAAGAACTCCTTGATGCTTGGATGAGGAACCATTAGGTGTATTTTATTGTTAGACAATAAGTATCTAAACTTTTTAAGAGACCTTATAACTGAAAGTACATGTTTTTCAACAAAGAGGATCTTATTTCATATTCTTCCAAGCCTTGACTAAAAAAAGATATTGGCTGCTCCAAAGCCTCATGATTTTGTTGCATAAGAATGCCTGAAATGGTGTCCATGTTAGCATAAGTATACAAAATGAAATCTTTTGTCAAATCTGGATTTATAAGTGTAGGAGCACTAGCTATGGCTTTCTTAATATCTTTAAAACTTTTAATTATTTCTTTGGACCAGCTGAAGCTCTGATTCTTCTTTAGCATGGTTGTAAGTAGCTTATAGCTAAAATGGTAAAATCTGAAATATATCTCCTTATGAAGTTGATTTTCCCAAAGAAGCTTTGCATAGCCTTTTTGTGCTTAGGCAAGGAAAGTGCAAGAATGGAGTTTACCCTTTCGGAATCTATGCTTAAACCATGCTTTGAAACATGTCCAAGAAGCTTAGCTTCATGAACTGAGAAGACACATTTTTGGGGGTTTAGTGATACCCCAAATTGCCTACACCTTTCAAACACTTGCTTGAGATGAACCATGTGATCTTCTACACTCGTTGAAAACACTGTTATATCATCCAAATAAACAAGTACAAACTTGTTAAGAAGGCCTTGGAATGCCATATCCATGGCTCTCTAAAAGATTGCTCCAGCATTATATAAACCGAATGGCATCTTTCTATATGCAAATGTCCCCCACTTGGTTGTGAAGGCTGTCTTAAATTGGTCCTCTTTGACCAAAATCTGATTGTAGCTACTATATCCATCCAACAAAGAAAACCTCTCTGACCCTGCAACAAGTTGTAAAATTTGTTCCATTGATGGCAATGGATAGTGATATTTAAGTGAAGCCCTATTCAAATCACAGAAGTCAATTCACAATCTAATCTCATCGTTCTTCCGTACCGGAACAAGATTTTCCACTCAAGTTGAGTGCTTAATTGAAAATATAATAGTTGACTCTATGAGCTTGTAAAGCTCAACTCTCATCAAAGGCTCAAGCTTAGGATTAATGGGCATTTGTCTTTGTCTTACTAGTTTAATTTCATCATCTAACTCAATGGTGTGTTGAGTTAAACTTGGATCAAATCCCCTGAGATTATTATATTGCCATGCAAATACATCAACAAAACTTGTGCACAACTCAATGAAAGCTTTTTTTTGTGTAGAAGTGCATACCTTACCCAACTTCAAAATCTTACCAGCTGCAATCTCTACATTGGCATAGTGCTCTTCTTTTGTTGACAAGGATGACTTTTCCTTCCTTAACTCATCATCACCACTGAAAATGTTCTCAAGTGTGACCAATCCCTTGGGCAACTTATTTGTTTTTAGTTGCACAATCTGATCACCATACTGTTGCAGGTGCTTTGATTGGTTTCTTGAAGAAAACTCAGCTTCCTCTTGCAAGAATCTCACAATTTGATTGTCATCTTCGAACACTTGCCAATTCTCATGATTATATTGAACGGAAGACCTTACAACCACCTTTATATGTGACTGAATTTTTTTATTTTTTATATCAACTGGAATACTAAATTGTGACCCAATGGCAGCCAACCTATATGTGTGTTTATTTTTGCCTCTTGATATTGCCTGAATGTTAAAAGCTTGAAAATCTTCAAGTCCCATAATCTATGCTTGTAAGATTTAAGCAACAAATTTTTACATACATTCAAACTTCTTACTTGGTGGACTACAAGATCACTATCACCAAACACTTACAAAGAATTGACTTTCATCTTCCTAGCCCACTGCAAACCGTGAACTAGTGCCTCATACTCTGCAACATTGTTTAAACAACCAAACTAAAACTTAATAGAAAAGAAATACATTTGCTTTGTTGGAGAAATCAACATCATTCCAGCTCCGATACCATGTTTATTCCTTGATCCATCAAAATACAATTGCCACAAACCTTCACTAGATTCATCATCCTTAATCATCGCTGGAATTGGTACATCGTTCTCATGAAGGCAATACACACCAAGTCCTTCAATCAGCGTATAAGGATCATGCTCATGCAAAGTAGAAGCCCACTCATCAAGAAACAAATCTGGAACTCCATCCAAATGTGATCCATTTTCTACTTCACTAGTTTCTAGCACATCATTCGAGATGATACAGCTAGTGTTTACAACACTTGGCATATATGGCTCCATATGGAAACCTACAATAGGTTCAGAATGAATCGTTACCTTGGTACCATACCTGGTTCTGAACAACAAATAAGTCCAATCCGCTGACAACTATCCCCCAATCTTTGAGGTGAAGTCCCTTGAAAGGCACATAACAAAGTAAGGAGGCAAGTCTACCACAACACCCTGTTGAATAATAACATTGGGACAAGCATGTAATGTCAATTTCAGATTTTTGATGATTCCTACCATCTTTGTTGGTGACCCATCCAGTTGCAATACCTCCTTAGTGTTTGGCTCATAAACAAGGTTGAGCTTGTCTGCAATCTGTTTAGGCATGAATGTACTACTAGCTCCACTATCCACCATATAGTTATGAACCAAAGTATCACCTCCTATCAAAGAAAGATAGAAAGGAGGAGTTTTATTTGTTTTTACCTCAGTTTTGTCCACCTTTGTCATCTTATTTACTTGATGTACTTGTTGCTTAGTTGACTGATCTGAATTAGTTAAGACAACTCCTTTGTCAACCGGTTTTGGAGACAATTTGAGAGTTGAAAGCTCTTGGATGAGCATATCTTTTTGTCCTCGAATGGAAAGAGAATCCCACATGCTAATGCTGATATTAGACTTCTTCATCTGATCCACTATACTGAACTAAAATCCACCAACCTTACGTTGCACTTTCTAAAGAACTGGCTACTCACGAACTAGGTGTATTCAATGAACTGCACTAACCTCTATATTCTAATTTTTCTGTGTTGTAGGGGTAGCAAGTTGTTATTTTGTACTCTTAGAGACAACATTAAGAGTACTTGAAACATTTGTCACCTCCTGCAGTGCATCAATAGCTCTTCTTTTAGCTCTAGTTACAGCTGTAACTTGACCACTCGTACTGTTACTTTCAACACCCTGAGTAAAAGCAACATGATCATCCACTTGCCAATTCACATTAATGGCATCAGGCTGCCCTTGAACTTGTCGAGTCTCTTCTTGTGATGCCAAACCTGTATCTTGATACTGACCTTCTTGAAAAGAAAACTCGTGTCATTTGTGGCATAGTGAAGTTTTGTGATACCAAGGCTTGGTTTTGAGCATCATTGAGATTTGAGGACTGCCATCTAAATCCTGCATCAAGTTTTTTTGAGGTGGAGTGGGAACAATGGCCTTTGAAGTGGAGGAAGCATTAGGATCAAGGGCAGCATATGGCTTAGTTGGAGTTATGGCTCCTTGTGTTTGATAAAGTGGTCTATTCTCTCTAAAACTTTGATAAGGAGGCCTTTGATCTTTGAAGGGCTGATAGGTGGTCTGATTTTGTTGTTGATAGGGCCTATTAAACTGATATTGTTGTCTCTTGAGTTGCACTATTTCATTCTCAAAAGATTGTAACAAGCTTTTTAACTCTCCTATCTCCCTAGCTTGACTAGTAGGCGCTGCAATTTGAGCTTGAGGTGATGGAATAAGAGCTAAAGATGGAATTTGAAGAATTTGAGGAACTTGAGGGGCTGGTATAGAATTCAATTCAGGGAATATAAGCATTGGAGGTCTTGAAGAAAGCATATCAGCTTGTATCAAACTGTTCTTTGTCCTAATTGCAACCTCATAAGCATCTAGGAAAGTAGTACCACCTATTGACTGTATCATCGCACTAATGTCAGAGTTAAGGGTTTTTAAATAATATAGAAATGCATATTCAAGAGATGGTCTAATCAACACAAGTATCATAGTCCATATCTTTTAGAATCTGAGATTAAAATCAGACATGAACTCATGAGGAGCCCTGTTTATGACAATTAATTGCTAAACTAAAAATAGGTGATCAGATTTGTCCTCAAATTGCTTGACTAAGGCTGCACACAATTCATCCCAGATAGAAATAGAGTTTAGTGGGAGGTTTTTATACCACTACAATGCTTTTCCTTTGAAGGAAGCAACAAGCAATCTAATAGCAACATTATCCTCAACAACATTATGGACTGAACAGAGATTAACTACATCTTGGATCTGCTCAATAGGAGTTGTTTGATTTTCTCCTGAGAAGAATGGGATGCTCTTGAAGGCAGATACAAGAATATCGTCAAACTGAGCTAGATTCAATGGGCCACCTCTATTGAATGGAACAAACATCTGGTTTTTAATAACCATTTGGATAGTGGGGATTGTAGTGCTTAGAACAATAAGATAACCAGGAGACAAATATTTCTTTTGAGGATATGGATTTGCCCTCCTAAACCTTTATCTCTTATATGATATAAATTCAAAAGAAATACCTTTACTAGCTAACCTTGTGGTAACCTTTGGTATGAAAGGATTGCTTGAATGGTGCTATGAACCTTGCAACCTGAAGAATTTTTAGCTTGTGATGAAGTTGAATATTCTCGTTCATTGCAATTGCTTCTCCTCAGCTTCAAATTGCTTCAGATATGCAAAGAATTTCTTCGATGTCCCACCAAGCATGTCAAAAACTGTTGTCAATCAGTCTCGCACCTTTGTGAAGGTAGTTTCAGGCCTTCACAGTCTGCTAAAACATGGAAACAATCATAGGGTGTGGGTGGCCTAATCGGCGGATTGAATCTCTAGATCTGATCTTCTAGGCTAGCTCCCTTTGGTGTATCAATTAGGATTTTTACTCTACGCTACAAACTATCGAGAAAAAGGTAAGAAAGAAAATTGAAAGGAAATCCCATCTAATGATGGTGATACACCTGTATTTTGGTTCATCCACTCAATTTGAGCTTCTAAAAACACTGATTAGACAAGAAAAAGATTGAACTTTCAACTCCAATTGACTCCTATGCATCAGTGTTTTATGAAAAGGTTTTTATCTGATGATCAAAGCTTGAGGGAAATGATGGAATAGCCCTGATTCAAGGCACTAACCAACCACTTATATCCACTGTGAACTCAGCCAAAAGACATCAAACACAGAACATAACCTGCATAATTTGATCAACTATACTACTAGATAAGAATCAGGTCTTGACAAGGAAAAAAATTCTATCACATATACAAATCAGTGACATAAATACACTGTACCAACACCTTGAAATCTGAAAGCAGTCCTATTTATCTGAAAAAGGTTACAAAACTCAAATTTTGACAGAGTCTGGTCTTGCCAAAAGAGGGATCCTTAAAATGGCTGAAAAACCCAACTTATATAAAAAAAGCATACAAAAGCCAAGAGATTGACGCAGAAAATAGAAGAGAAGATCAACTCCCACATCACCCCAAGTCCAACTCCAGCTATGCCAAGATAACCAAGCCTTCAAATAATATTTTTTGTCTTATGCGTTGCATGAAAAGTTCTTTGACGTTGAAAATGACAGTGACCCATTTCATAATCGTTGTTTAGAATAAAGATTAAATTCTTCAAACATGCATGGATCTTTGGTAATTCAATTCTCTTCATGCATGATGCTACGTCAATCTTCAAAGAGAAAACTCCACTTGAAGCTGAGTTGGAAGTGTTTGAAAAGGCTTTGATTAACAAGATAGACAAGAGTGCATGCATGAATTCTATGTTAAGCTCTCTTTGAACAGTTGTCCAACGTTAAACTCTTCGAGCCCTTCATGCATTCAACTCTCCCTTTTGGAACTGAGAGAGTCGTGCTTGAAGGCAGATGCATATCTTTTCCAAGTCTGAATAATTTGATTATTGCATTAAAAACTCGACGTGCTCTTTACTGCAATCTAATCTTGCTTGGGCCACTTTGCATGCTCTGAATGTGAGATGTAGATCACATCATCAGAGTCAAAAGGGGAGTCCTCGTTGTGTTCTGCTAATTGGTTGTTGAAATCCCACTAGTTGAATGTGCTTATGCCACTTGTCCCCAACTAATTGGTCCTTCAGATTTGCACTGGGTAACTTTATATTTCCTTTACCCTTCTCTGTTTTGGCCAATTACTGTGAGCTTTTTGTTCGGGCTCTTTGTAAAGACCTTTCGGCTTTTCTTTCTTTCCGCCTTTTCTTCGAACAAAATGTCCATGGCTTCACTCTTGGACTTTTCTTTGTTTCGGGCAATTTGCCCGAAAGAATTGTTTCTTTCTTTCCTTCAGACTTTCCTTTCGAACAATTTGTCCGAAGCTTTTCTCTTTATGCACTTTTCTTTCGAACAATGTCTGAAGGAATTCATGTAAATGCCTCTTCGACTATGAAAATGCCCTTCGGGCTTTTTGACAAGGACCTTTTCTTGCAGAGTTTTTGTCTCTTTCACCTTGAACAATTCCTTCGGACAAAAAGTCCGAAGGAAATTAGGTCTTCTGGTTTTTTTTGCAATGGACAATTCTTTCGAACTTTTGGAAAAGCACAATTCCTTCGAATTTGTTGAAGACGACCCTTTTGGGAAAATTGCAAAGACCAATTCCTCACACTTAGACAAAAGACTTGGTTATGCAAGTTTCGAATGATAAGGGTTGCAATTTAACCTGTGGGGTCAAAATTGTCAACACGTACAAGGAGGCAAAACATCAAGTTGTAGATAAGAGAGGAAGGTCTGAAATTTTGATAAGAGGTGGGCCAAATTTACACTCAAAAAATTCCAAGTTGTTTTTACAAAATCCAAAGATGTCATACTTAGAAAAATCAAGGGAAAAAGTTACAGTAATGTTGACAATTCTTCAACAAGACAGATTGTCTCTTGCCATTCGGAAAATTCACATCTCCATCCAAGGAAGAAGGAATACATTGGGAAAGAATACATTGTTTTTTATTTTGTGAGGGCCTTTGCTACAACAGGTATTCCTTCGGACTTTTGTCCGAAGGAATGGTTCATCAAAGAAAGCTTGTTTTCACATAGCTTCGGAAAAGTTCAAAAGACCGTTGCGAAAATTTGGAAGGGACACTAAGGAAATCCGAAGGAATGAGCCTTGTTATAAGTCCCTGGAATTGCAAGGGGTGTCTTTGGAAGGCAGAAAAGCGCAAAACAAGAAACCCGAAGGGAAAGATACCCTTTGGAAGGGTCATTTTCAACAATCCCGAAGGGCACCTACCCTTCGGGAAAGTACACGTCAAATTCAGGAGTCATTTGCTAAAAACCCGAGTGCCCTACAAAAAGCCCGGGTGCCCTAAAACTTTTCCGAAAAGGGCACAGAGGAGAGCCACAAGCCCTTGCGGAGGGCACTTGGTCGGTCCCTAGACCTTTGTGCATTTTCCGAAGGGCATTTTGAAGGTAAAGGCAAACAGAAGAGACAAAGGATTAATTCCTTTGAGCTTTTTGTCCGAAGGAATTCCTTCGGACAAAAAGTCCAAAGAAATTCAGAGTAATTACAAGGAAGACAAATCCGTGGAATATAGAGCCAACAAGGTAAAGGCGAAGACAAGAAAAATACCTTCGGACTTTGTGTCCGAAGCAATTCCTTCGGACAAAAAGTCCGAAGAAATTCGGAGAGGTCTGCCAAAAGACAAATTACCCGACAAAGGAAAGTCCGAGCAAAGGAAATAACAAAGGAATATATCCTTCAGGAAAAAGTCCGAAGGAATACTTCGGAGGATAAACAGAGACAAAGACAATTCAAGCGGACAATTTGTCCGAAGGAAATCATTCGGAGGGAAAGTCCAAAGACAGGCAAGGTCCGAATTAGATAAGCCAAAAGAAATAAAGGCCAAAGGAAAGGTGGGGAGCCATAAGTCCGAAGGATTCCTTCGGAAAAGTTGCCACAAGAAAGTCCAAAGACAGGCCCGAGGAAATAAACCCGAGGCAAATGCAGTCAAGAACAAAAGATCCGAAGGAGATGAGACCAAAAGCATAAATTCCAAATGAAATAAATCCGCAAACAAAAAAGTCCACAGCCAGAAATCCGAAAGAATTAAGCCAAGGAGACAAGAAATCCGAAATAAATGGAGGTTTGACTGTGCAAAAAGGATAGAAAATAGATAATCCGATGGGAAAGTGGACTAACAAAATATCCGAAGAAAATCCAAGACCAAAGATAAGTCTGTGGGAATAAACCCAAAAGCAACGCATGCACAGAAACAGAAACAGAAAATAGATAGACAGGAAATAAATTCAACTTGAATTTATCTCACTCAGCAAGGAGTTTTCCATGCAAGCATAACGTTCCAATGGCTCAACCAAAGTTCCAAATTCGAACAGCGAGTTGACTGTTCTAGATTTAGAGTTGACTAATTGTTAAAAGCCGCATCTACTAGGAGTTTTCCATGCAAAGGAGAATGATCAAACGGTCAACTCAGCTTATCAAACGGTCAACTCAACCTTTCAAACGTTCCAACTCAGCTTCCAACAAATCAAGTCAGAGTTCTAAAATTGACATTGGCGTTGGATTTCATGCATGATATTATCATCTCAAGCTCTCAAATGTTCTAGTAGCTCACGTAGAGTTCTAAAATTGACATTGGCGTGGATTTCCATGCAAAGAGAGGTGGGCGATTCAATAAACAAAAGACAAGTTCACTTCTTCAAGTGCAAGGATCTTCATGCAAAGACAAAGGGAAAACATATTTTATTGAAAGGCAAAGTCAGCCTTGAATTAATCTAAGTTGATTCATCTCTCCTTTTTTCAACGCCAATCTTTGGCTTTTGTAATTCTCTATAAAATGGCTTTCAGCTTTGATTAAAAATCATCCCTCTCTTGGCAAGACCAGACTCTGCCATTGGTGAGTTGTGTAACCTCTTCGATCAATAGAAGAATTGTACTTTCAGATTTTGAGTGTTGGCATAGTGTATATTCATTCAACAATTTGCATATGTGGTAGATTTTTCTCCCTTCCCAGATTCTAATTTGTACCTAGTTGCTAGCTTATCGTATTATGCAGGTCATGTTTAGTGTTCTTTATGTCTTTGGCTGAAGCTGTAAGTGGATGTTAAGTGGCTGCAAAAGTGTCTTGTATCAGACCTCTCTCCATCGTTTTCCCTCATGTTTTGGTCATTGGATCGAACCTCTTCATGAAATATTTATGCATAAGTGATTGATTGAAATCAAAGGTCTTCATTTTCCCTTGTTTGTTCAGTGTTCAAGGTTCCAAGTTGAGTGGATCAATCTTTTGGTGTATCACCTATATTAGATAGGATTTCCCCTTAAAGTTTCCTTCTCCTTTTTCCATGGTAGTCCGCAACATAGAGTAGAGATCCTCATTGATACATCTTATAGGAACCAGCGTTCTCTGGAGGTTCTTCTCACCATTGAGGCACCCACCCTCGTGAGAAAATCCCATTGTTTCAACCGAATAGAGTATTGGCCATTTCATGCACGTCTTCGATTCAAGGCGCAGCTCCAAGTTGACAACAGTTTTTGGCACACCCAGTGGGACCACGAAAAGAGTTCTTTGCATAAAGTTTTTGCAGAAGCGGAAGATATTCATTTACATCCAGTTGCAGAGTTCATAGCATCATTCAAACAATCCGTTCATGCCAAAGGTTACCACAAGATTAGCAAGCAAATGTATTCTTTTTGAATTTGTAACTTATAAAAGAGCAAGGTCTAGGAGGGCAAATCCATATCCTCAAAGGGAATATTTACCTCCCCTTCATCCTATTGTTCTAGACACTGCAATCCTCACCATTCAGATGGCCATTAGAAATCAAGTATTTGCTCCATTCAATAGGGGAAGTCCACTAAATCTGGCACAGTTAGATGATATTCCTGTGTCTGCCCTCAAAAGTATTCCATTCTTCTCAAGAGAAAATCAAACAACTCCTATTGAGCATATCCAGGATGTGGCTAATCTTTGTTCAGTCCATAATGTTGTTGAGGATAACGTTGCTATCAGATTGCTAGCTGCTTCTTTCAAAAGAAAAGCATTACAGTGGTATAGAACCCTCCCACTTAGATCCGTTTCCACCTGGGATGAATTGGGTGCAGCCTTGGTCAAACAATTTAAGGACAAATCTGGTCACTTATCTTTAGTTGAGCAATTAACTGCCATACAGAGAGCTCCTCATGA
Organism: Torreya grandis; assembly: GCA_037957365.1. Taxonomy (NCBI): domain Eukaryota; kingdom Viridiplantae; phylum Streptophyta; class Pinopsida; order Cupressales; family Taxaceae; genus Torreya; species Torreya grandis. Next base: position 1,291,125 of record JARHVA010003486.1, on the reverse strand, counting down.
GTTCATGTCCGATTTTAATCTCAGATTCCAAAAGACATGGCATAGGGTACCGGTTCTTATTAGGCCATCACCTGAATATGCATTTTTATATATTTTGAAAGCTCTCAATTCTGACATTAGTGTGATGATACAGTTAATGGGTGGTACTACTTTTTCAGATGCTTATGAAGTTGCAATAAGGGCAGAAAATAGTCTGATTCACGCTGGTAAGCTTTCTCCAAAACCTCCAATGCCCATATTTCCAGAAATAAGTTCTGTACCAGCGCTTCAAGTTCCTCAAATTCCATCTTTGGCTCCAATTCCAGCACCTCAACTTCCTATTGCAGCCCCTACTAGTCAATCTAGTGAGATAGGAGAGTTGAAAAGTTTGTTACAATCTTTTGAAAATGAAATAGTATAGCTCAAAAGGTAGAAATTTCAGTCAAATAGGCCTTATCAACAGCAAAATCAGAACAACTATCAGCGCTTCAAAGATCAAAGGTCTCCTTATCAGGGTTTCAGAGAAAATAGACCACCCTATCAAGCATAAGGAGCCATAACTCCAGCTAAGCCATACGCTGCTCTTGATCCAAATACTCATGTTGTCAACCTGGAGCTGCGCCTTGATTCGACAATGTGCGCGAAACGACCAGTCCTCTATCCGGCTGAAACAATGGGATCTTCTCACGAGGGTGGGTGCCTCAATAGTGAGAAGAACCTCCAGAGAAGGCTGGTTCCTATATGATGTATCAATGAAGATTCCTACTCCACGTTGCTGACTACCGTGGAAAAGGGAGAAAAAAAACTTAAAGGGGAAATCCTACCTAAAAGGGGATGATACACCAGAATTATGATCCTACTCAGCTTGGAACCTTGAACACTGAACGAACAAGAGAGAAGGAAGACCTTAGACTTCAATTAATCACTTGTGCATAAGTATTTCATGCAGAGGTTCGATCTAATAACTAAAACCCGAGGGAAAACGATGGAGAGAGGTCCGATACAAGACACTTTGCAGCCACCTAACATCCACTTACAATTTCAGTAAAAAACAATAAGAACACTTGAACATGACCTGCACAAGGATAATATAGCAACTAGGTATGAAACAGAATTTGGGAAGGGAGAGAACTCTACCACTTATGCAAATTGTTGAAGAAATATACACTATGCCAACGCTTGAAATTGAAAGTACAGTCCTTCTAGTGATCGAAGAGGTTACACAACTCACCAATGGCAGAGTCTGGTCTAACCAAGAGAGATTGGATGATTTTTAATCAACGCTGAAAGCCATTATATAGAAAATTACAAGAGGCCAAAGATAGGCGTATAAACTTGAAGAGAAAGATTCACTTTGGTTAACTCAAGGCTTTATTTGGCCTTTCAATAAAATATATTTTTCTTTGTCCTTGCATGAAGCTTCTTCGTTTGATGAAGCGAACTTATCTTTGTTATGAACCGCCCACCTCCTTTTGCATGGAAATCTTCTAGTGGATGTGGCGTTTGATCAATTAGTCAACTCTAAATCTGGAATAGTCAACTCCTCATTCGAACTTGGAACTCTTGTTGAAGCTGAGTTAGACTTTTGGATGCATGTGCTGCATGGAGACGAACAGGTCTTCAATAATCAGTCAACTGAGACTTTGACCGTTTATTCAAAAATAGCTTCGATGTTTGCATGTATTTCGTTCTAATTTTGATCGTGTCTATTTCTGGCAGGATTCTGTATTCAATTCTTCGTCGGATTATCTATTTTCTATTCTTTTTTGCGTAGTCGGCCTCCATTTATTTCGGATTTCCTGTTATCTACGTAGTCTCAACGGTTACTTCCCGCGGGCAAAATTTGACAGCCTACGGGGCGTCGCCGGAAGCTTTATTATTTTCTTCAGCTATATTTCTGCAGGTTTATTTCTGCCCATTTTCCTTTACTCTTTTGTTCGGGCTTTTTCCTGCGGCCTTTTTGTCTCTGTCGGCTCTTTTGTATTGAACGCTAAGTTATATTCCCGCGGGTTTATTCTCTTCGGGCTATTTGTCCGAATTCCTTCGGACAAATAGTCCGAAGGATTCCAATTGTTTTTTCCTTTGCTTTTTTGAAACGTCCTTGGTCTTCATATATATATATTGTCTTATTAAGCCATTTCCGAATTCCTTCGGACAATTCCTTCAGACAAAAAGTCCGAAGAATTCTTTCCGTTGCCTTTCCCTCCGAAATGCCTTTCGGGATTTCAAACGTGCCCTTCGGAAATTCCAAGTGTCCTCCGCCAGTGTCCTGCGGAAAAATTGGAGGGCACCCAGGCTTTTTGCAAAAGTCTGTGATTTAGTCTCTGTCCCTGCCCGAAGGGTGGTGCCCTTCGGCCTTTTTGAAAGTGACCCTTCCGAAGGGTACCCTACCCTTCGAAACTCTTGAAACTCTCTCTTTTCTGAAAAATTCTTGGCTTCTTTTGTGTGGGCTTTCCGTCTTGTGGTCCTCCGAATTTCCTTGGACTATTTGTCCTAAGGATATCACTTCTTCCTCCTAAGTGCTTTACTGAGTGAGTCCATAGAAAATTTGACTGAGCGAGTCCGTAAAAAATTTGACTGAGTGAGTCTGTAGAAAATTTGACTGAGCGTTCCTTCGAAATGAGAACCTTCCAAGTGGCAAGAGAAAATTCGATTTGTGGAGGATTTGTCAACAGCTCCTTCCACTTCAAAAGCCATTGTTCCAACCCCACCTCAAAACAATTTGGTGCAGGATTCAGGTTGGCAACCCTCAAATTTCAATGATGTTCAAAACCAAAACTTGGTATCACCAAACAGCACCATGCCACAGATGACACAAGAGTTCTCTTTTCAAGAGGGTCAATATCTAGATACAAGTTTGGCATCACAAGGAGCGACTCAAGGACAACCTGATGCTATTAATGTAAATTGGTAGGTAGATGATCATGTCATTTTTACTCAAGATGTTAAAACTAATATTTCAAATGATCAAGTTGCAGCTATAACCTTTCAGAGAAATAAAAGAAGAGTTGTTGAGGAAGCCCAAGCAGTAGCAAATTCTTCAAGTGCTCCTAGTATTATTGCTCAAGGTATGAAAGAACAGCTTGCTGGCCCCACAGCCCAAAAAAATCAGAATGTAGAGGTTGGTAAAGTGCAGCAAACACCTCTAATTCGTGAGCAGCAAGTACCACAAAAGGCACAATCAAAAGTTAGTCCATCTCAATTCAGTATTGTAGATCAGATGAAGAAGTCTAACATCAGCATTAGCATGTGGGATTCACTTTCAATTCCAGACCAAAAGGATAAACTCATTCAAGAACTTTCAGCGCTTGAATTGTCTCCAAAATCAATTGATAAAGGTGTTGTCTTGACAAATTCGGATCAGCCAACTAAGCAACTGGTACAGCGAGGAGATAAAATATCGAAGGTGGACAAAACTGAGGTAAAAACAAAGAAAACTCCCCTTTTTTATTTTTCTTTGATAGTGGGTGATACCTTAGTTCATAATTGTATGGTGGATAGTGGAGCTAGCAGTACAGTGATGCCCAAACAAATTGCAGACAAGCTCGACCTTGTTTATGAGCCAAATACTATAGAGGTACTGCAGTTGAATGGTTCACTCGCAAAAACGGTAAGGGTTATCAAAGATTTGAAATTGACATTACATGTCTATCCTAACATGACTATTCAGCAGGACGTTGTAGTGGTGGACCTACCTCCTTATTTCGCTATGTGCCTTTCGAGAGATTTCACCTCAAAGATTGGGGGATATTTATCAGTTGATTGGACCTACTTGCTGTTTAAGACCAGATATGGCAAAAAAATAACAATTCATTCAAAACCTATTGCACGTTTTCACATGGAGCCTTATACACCAAGTGTGGCCAATGCAAATTGTATCATCTCAGATGAAATACTACAAACTAGTGATGTAGAAAAGGACTCACCTTTGGATGGAATTCCAGATTTGTTTCTTGATGAGTGGGCTTCCACCTTGCATGAACATGATCTCTACAAGCTGATTGAAGAAGGTCTTGGTGTGTATTGTCTTCATGAGAACGATGTACCAATTCCAGCCATGGTCAAAGAGGACAAATCTAATGAGGGCTTGTGGCAATTATACTTCGATGGATCAAGAAATAAGCATAGAACCAGAGATGGAATGATGTTAATTTCTCCTACAAAACAAAGGTATTTCTCCTCTATTAAATTTCAGTTTGGCTGTTCAAACAACGTTGCTGAATATGAAGCACTAGTTCATGGTTTACAGTGGGCTAGGAAGATGAAAGTAAATTGTTTACAAGTGTTTGGAGATAGTGAACTTGTAGTCCACCAAGTAAGAGGCTTGAATATATGCAAGAATATGTTGCTTAAATCTTATAGACACAGAGTATGGGATCTAATTGATGGTTTTCAGGCTTTTAATATTCAGGCAATACCAAGAGATAGGAATAAACATGCTGATAGGTTGGCTGCTGTTGGGGCACAATTTGATATCCTAGCTGATGTAAAAAGTGATATTTTTCAGTCACATATAAAGATAGGTGTAAGGCCTTTTGTCCCAGATAACCAAGAAAATTGGCAGGTGTTTGAAAGTGACAATCAAATTGTGAGATTTTTGGAAGATGCTGAGTTTTTTTCAAAAAATCTGTCAAAACGCTTACAGCAATATGGAGATCAGATTGAACAGCTGAAAACTAATAAGCTACCCAAGGGATTGGTCACTCTTGAAAATATTTTCAGTGAAGATGATGAGCTAAGGAAAGCGAAACCATCCTTATCAACAAAGGAAGAGCACTATGCCAATGTAGAGATTGCAGCTGGTAAGATTTTGAAATTGGGCAAGGTATGCACTCCTCCACAAAAGAAAACTTTCATTGAATTATGCACAAATTTTGCTAATATATTCGCATGGCAGTATAGTGATCTCAAAGGTTTTGACCCAACTTTGGCTCAACACACTATTGAGTTAGAAGACGAAACTAAACCAGTAAGACAAAGACAAAGGCCAATCAATCCAAAGCTTGAGCCTTTGATGAAAGTTGAGCTTCACAAGCTCATAGAATCGGCTATCATATTTCCAATCAAGCACTCAACTTGGGTGGCAAACATCGTTCCAGTACGGAAAAAGAATGGTGAGATTCGTTTGTGTGTTGATTTCCGTGATTTAAACAAGGTTTCGCATAAAGACCACTATCCATTGCATCAATGGAATAAATTTTAAAGCGTGTTGCAGGATCAGAAAGGTTTTCCTTATTGGATGGATATAGTGGTTACAATCAGATTTTGGTCAAAGAAGACGATCAATTCAAAACAGCGTTCACAACTAAGTGGGGAACATTTGCATACAGAAAGATGCCATTCGGTTTGTCCAATGCTGGAGCAACCTTTCAAAGACCCATGGATATGGCCTTCCAAGGCCTTCTTAACAAGTTTTTGCTTGTCTATTTAGATGATATAACAGTATTTTCAAAAGATGCAAAAGATCACATGGTTCACCTCCAGCAAGTTTTTGAAAGGTGTAGGCAATTTAGGATATCTCTAAATCCCAAAAAGTGTGTATTTTCAATTCATGAAGGTAAGATTCTTGGACATGTTGTTTCATAGCACGGTTTAAAACATAGATTCTGAAAAGATTCAATCCATTCTTGCACTCTCCTTGCCTAAAAGCAAAAAGGCTATGCAAAGTTTCTTTGGAAAGATCAATTTTATAAGGAGATACATTTCAGATTTTGCTACTGTAGCTAAACCACTTACAACAATGTTAAAGAAAAATCAAAACTTCAACTGGTCCAAGGAGGGAATAACAGGGTTTGAAGATGTTAAGAAAGCCATAGCGAGTGCTCCTATGCTTTTAAATTCAGATTTTACGAAAGACTTCATTCTGTATACGTATGCTAATCTGGACACCATTTCAAGCATTCTTATGCAGCAGAGTCAAAGATTTGGAGCAGCCAAGGCTTGCAAGAGTATGAGACAAGGTACTCTTTTGTTGAAAAACATGTCCTTTCAGTAATAAGATCTCTAAAGAAATTTAGGTACTTGTCTAATAATAAAATACGTCTAATGGTTGCTCATCCAAGCATCAAAGAATTTCTTCTGAACAAAGACAGATGAGATGAGGGCTGGTTGGTTAACTAAAGTGATGGAATATGACATAGAAATTAAAATCACAAAGCTGGTTAGAGGCAAAGGACTTTGTGAGCATCTAGCTTAGAACTTACAAGAAACTAACGAAGTTGTTTTAGTGTCAAATGATGAAGAGATTGTTGTTGTTCACACCTCACCTTCCAGCTGGTTTCGTGATTTGGTAAGCTATCTGCAAAATGGTTGTTACCCTTCTCACCTAAGTGCTTCAAAAAGAAGGTATTTCAGATTGCAATCAATTCCATTCTTGCTCGTTGATGGTGTTTTGTTCAAAAAGGATATCAATGGAATGTTACTAAGGTGTGTGAAGCCAAGCCAAACTCAAAGATTACTTGAAGAATTCCATGATGGACTTGGTGGAGGGCACTTTTTCGCAAGAACTACAGCACTTAAAATCATGCGAAGTGGGTATTATTGGCCTATTATATTTGGCAATTGCCATACATGGGTTAGAAAGTGCAAACAATGTGTTATGTTTGTAGGAAAAGTTATACTTGCAGCCCTGCCCCTTCAGCCAATTGCAGTGGATCAGCGTTTTGTCCAGTGGGGATTGGACTTTATTGGTCTCATTAACCCTCCTTCGAGTTCAGGGCATAAGTGGATTCTAACAGCTACGGACTAATTCACATGTTGGACGGAAGCAATTGCATTGAAAGAAGCAAACGAAACTAGCGTTCTTGATTTCTATGAAGGTTTGATCACTAGGTTTGAAGTCCCTTCGACTATTATTTCTGACAATGCAATGGCTTTTGTGGGATCTAGGATCAACCAATGGGCTGTCCAACATGGAGTTTATCTCAGCACTTCATCGAACTATTATCCACAAGGAAATGCCCTTGCTGAATCTACAAACAAGAACCTCTTAAGGATCATACAAAGGACTATTGAAGACAATCAGAGGTCATGGCATCTCAAGTTGAAGTCAACTCTATGGGCTGATAGGATCACCTACAAGAGGTCAATAGCCAACTCTCCCTACAAGCTAGTCTATGGTAAGGAAGCAAGGTTACCTATTTCTCTCAAGTTTCTAGCTATAGAACTAATGCATCAACTTGAGTTATTGGAGAATGAGCCTATGGAGATCAGGGATGCAGAGCTTATAGAGTTGGAAGAGACAAGAAATCAAGCCATGCTAGCCATGGAAAGTCATCAGGCACAGGTGAAAAGAACATTTGACAAAGGAGCTTACTCACGAAGCTTCAATGAAGGAGATTTGGTCCTCAAGTGGGATGAGGATCGAGCCAAACCAAGAAGGCACAAAAAGTTTGATTTCCTTTGGAGTGGCCCATACACGATCTCCAGCTGCAAATCCCACAACGTCTTCCAACTTGCTAAGATAGACAGCCAAGAGCTTCCAATCCCAGTCAATGGGATACATCTGAAACATTGCTATTGAAGAGCAAAACTCTATGTACATAGTTGTTTTTGCTTTCCTCCAAGTGTTGTTCAAGCACAATAGTTTGCTTCAGTTTTGTCAAATAAGTGTTTGTTTGCACATTTGCTTCTTAGTTAGTCTTCTACTTTCGTGTGTTTCCCTTCTTATTTTGAAGGAGGTTGCTTCAGCGACAATCAAAGGAGATTTTCAGTTAGAAATCAGGTTTACCATTTGGGAATTCAAATAGCACCTATATGGTCTGAGTTCTCAAGCATGCTGAGCCAGCTGAGTCACCAGAAATGTTGACAATTCTTCCACAGGACAGATTGTCTTTTGCCATTCAAAAAATTCACATCTCCATCCAAGGAAGAAAGAATACATTGGGAAAGAATACATTGTTTTTTATTTTGTGAGGGCCTTTGCTACAACAGGAATTCCTTCGGACTTTTGTCCGAAGGAATGGTTCATCAAAGAAGCCTTGTTTTCACATAGCTTCGAAAAAGTTCAAAAGACCATTGCAAAAATTTGGAAGGGACACTCAGAAAATCCTAAGGAATAAGCCTTGTTATAAGTTCATGGAATTGCAAGGGGTGTCTTTGGAAGGCAGAAAAGGGCAAAACAAGAAACTCGAAGGGCAAGGTTCCCTTCGAAAGGGTCATTTTTAACAATCCCGAAGGGCACCTACCCTTCGAGAAGTACACGTCAAATTCAGGGGAATCACTTGCAAAAAACCCGGGTGCCCTACAAAAAGCCCGTGTGCCTTACAACTTTTCCGAAAAGGGCACAGAGGAGAGCCACGAGCCCTTGCAGAGGGCACTTGGTCGGTGCCTGGACCTTTGTGCATTTTCCGAAGGGCATTTTGAAGGTAAAGGCAAACAGAAGAGACAAAGGATTAATTCCTTCAGGCTTTTTGTCCAAAGGAATTCCTTTGGACAAAAAATCCGAAGAAATTCGGAGTAATTACAAAGAAGACAAATCCGTGGAATGTAAAGCCAACAAGGTAAAGGCGAAGACAAAAGAAAAATACCTTCAGAGTTTTTGTCTAAAGGAATTCCTTCGGACAAAAAGTCCGAAGAAATTTGGAGAGGTCTGCCAAAATACAAAAAACCCGACAAAGGAAAGTCCAAGCAAAGGAAATAACAAAGGAATATATCCTTCGGGAAAAAGGAAATAACAAAGGAATATATCCTTCGGGAAAAAGTCCGAAGGAATTCCTTCGAACTTTTTGTCCGAAGGAATACTTCAGAGGATAAACAGAGACAACGACAATTTGTCCGAAGGAAATCATTCGGAGGGAAAGTCCAAAGACAGGCAAGGTCCGAATTAGATAAGCCGAAAGAAATAAAGGCCGAAGGAAAGGTGGGGAGCCATAAGTACGAAGGATTCCTTCGGAAAAGTTGCCACAAGAAAGTCCAAAGACAGACCCGAGGAAATAAACCCGAGGCAAATGCAGTCAAGAACAAAAGATCCGAAGGAGATGAGACCAAAAGCATAAATTCCGAAGGAAATAAATCCACAACCAGAAATCCAAAAGAATTAAGCCAAGGAGACAACAAGAAATCCGAAATAAATGGAGGTTTGACTGTGCAAAAAGGATAGAAAATAGATAAACCGATGGGAAAGTGGACTAACAAAATATTCGAAGAAAATCCAAGACCAAAGACAAGTCCGCAGGTATAAACCCAAAAGCAATGCATGCACAGAAAATAGATAGACAGGAAATAAATTCAACTTGAATTTATCTCTCACTCATTAAGGAGTTTTCCATGCAAGCATAACGTTCCAATGGCTCAACCAGAGTTCCAAATTCGAACAACGAGTTGACTATTCTAGATTTAGAGTTAACTAATTGTTAAAAGCCGCATCTACTAGGAGTTTTCCATGCAAAGGAGAATGATCAAACGGTCAACTCAGCTTATCAAACGGTCAACTCAGCCTTTCAAACGTTCCAACTCAGCTTTCAACGAATTAAGTCAGAGTTCTAAAATTGACATTGGCATTGGATTTCATGCATGATATTATCATCTCAAGCTCTCAAACATTCCAACAGCTCACGTAGAGTTCTAAAATTGACATTGACGTGGATTTCCATGCAAAGAGAGGTGGGCAGTTCAATAAACAAAAGACAAGTTCACTTCCTCGAGCGCAAGGAGCTTCACGCAAAGACAAAGGGAAAACATATTTTATTGAAAGGCAAAGTCAGCCTTGAGTTAATCTAAGTTGATCCATCTCTCTTTTTTTCAACGCCAATCTTTGGCTTTTGTAATTCTCTATAAAATGGCTTTCAGCCTTGATTAAAAATCATCCCTTTCTTGGCAAGACTAGACTCTGCCATTGGTGAGTTGTGTAACTTCTTCGATCACTAAGACTGTAATTTCAGATTTCAAGTGTTGGCATAGTGTATATTCATTCAACAATTTGCATATGTGGTAGATTTTTCTCCCTTCCCAAATTCTGATTTGTACTTAGTTGCTAGCTTATCGTATTATGCAGGTCATGTTCAGTGTTATTTATGTCTTTTGCTAAAGCTGTAAGTGGATGTTAGGTGGCTGCAAAAGTGTCTTGTATTAGACCTCTCTCCATCGTTTTCCTTCATGTTTTGATCATTGGATCGAACCTCTTCATGAAATATTTATGCATAAGTGATTGATTGAAATCAAAGGTCTTCATTTTCCCTTGTTTGTTCAGTGTTCAAGGTTCCAAGTTAAGTGGATCAATCTTTTGGTGTATCACCTTTATTAGGTAGGATTTCCCCTTAAAGTTTCCTTCTCCCTTTTCCATGGTAGTCCGCAGCATAGAGTAGTGATCCTCATTGATACATCTTACAGGAACCAGCGTTCTCTGAAGGTTCTTCTCACCATTGAGGCACCCACCCTCGTGAGAAAATCCCATTGTTTCAACCGGATAGAGGATTGGTCATTTCATGCATGTCTTCGATTTAGGGCGCAACTCTAGGTTGACAACAAGTACAACCCTCAATAAATTCTGGAAACACATGTACAAGTCTGATTTTTTCTTCTCAATAAATTTGGAATTGGTAAGGCCAGTACAACTGCCTACTAAGGACAAAAACTCAGAAAAATCAAGGGAAAAAGGTACAGTACGGCCTCCAATAAATGTTGGAAACACATGTACAAAGTCTGATTTTTTTAATCTCAAAAAAATCCGAATTGGTAAGGTCAGTACAGCTACCTACTAAGAATAAAAATTCTTATATTTTGGGCATGCTACAGCCCATGGTAAGTTCTGGAAATACATATGAATGGGGGTACTTCTTACATGACAAGAAATTGTTGACAAAGGAAAGCAAAAGGAAAGACATGAGGCACACATGAGACTACCAATGCAAGGTTGCTTGCACACCTTGCATCCCCGTGATATTTCCTCTCAAGATATGCTTTCAATATATTTCAAATTTGCTCTTTTTGCAAATTGGGAATGGTTTGTCTTGGCACATAAGAAGGTACAAGGAGTTGATGGATGCTTGCCAAGGTAACATGCACCCAATGTCTAAGAATCAAATAAACCTTTTCATATGGGGTAGTAAGGTTTTAATCTCTAGCCATGATCCTTTTTCTAACACACTTTATGAGTGCATGTTGATATCCATTTAAGGTCTATGTGTGAAAAGTCCGTCTAAATGCAATTTGGCAAGGGATAGGTGGACATTTTGGAACATTTGTAAGGCTGTAAAGTGTGAATATAACACTCTAATCAGCAAGTACATGTCTCTTTGTGACATTTTTCTATGCAAGGAAGGTGTAAGGTCATGAGGGCCAAGGTTTGCATGTTAAGTTTCCAGCCCATGTGAGACATGAAAGGACAAGATTGAGGACACTACCAGCCACTCGGATTGAGTAAATTCTGAGTACTAAAGTCACTATGGAGAGTGGGGGCAGCCTTGACATATCTCACATGCTCTCAAGGGCATTCCCACCTTCTCTTTCAACCACTTCACAAGTGGAAAGGAAGAAGAGGACTCTTTTTTGGACCAACATGTTTATGTCATGTGCCAGAGTTGATTTGGGGGCAATCAAGGCCCAAATTGTTGAAAATTACCTTGCTGGAATATCATTTTCCAGCCACTACCATACTGCAATTTCGGAGGCATTGTCTTTTCCCATCATCCTTTTGATACATCCAAGGTATGAGGGTTCAAGGGAACAAAGAGAGAATACTAGGAGATGCTGTTTTTTCATTTACAGCTTATATAAAAAGCAAAGAATATTCATCTACAAGAGTAGAAGGCTTCATCATGAGGGTTTTCTTCATTGGAAAGGACCACGGATCGAATTTTCACTGAGACCCATGGTGGGGACAGCGCTTTGGTTAATATGATTGCTTGAGGGCAAGCAATTTTGGGTGGGGAGGATTGTCATGTCCCCCTTTTGGACATGAAGTGATTGAAGACCCTTAGCCTCACTTGTTTCCCGCTAAGGGAAAAGAGAAAAAGAAAGGAAAACACCTTGGTTTCTAAGAGTAATTGTAAAAGGCACTTTATTATTCTAATTCTCACTTAAGTTGTGTTCTTTTTTAGGGTCATGGGAACCCAAGGACTTAAGGGGAAATTATAAGAGTTACTTTTTTTAGAAATTAAATCCTTCCCTCCAACTTGGACACCATCCTTGAGGAGGTGTATAAAAAGAAAGTGAAGGATCATTTGATGAGGATGCTAATTTTGATATTCAATCTTATGCTCAAGTATGTCAATCTTGAATTAGTAACTTGAGGATGAAACCCTTCACGTGCACAAGGAGTTGGGGACAAAAACCTCCATATTTCTACATAGGTCATCTCTATCCAAGGGCTGTATTTGCAGTTAATATTCATATTTTCAGTGGAAACGCCCTCTCCTAGGGCAGTGAACAACTTCAGCTGGTTGGGTGTTGATTGCTTAGCCTAGCAACCTTGCTAAGGAGCTTTTTGACCTATTTTGGAGCCACTGCAAGGGTGGTGAGGTGGCTGAACTTGAAGACCCCTCCATATAGGGCTGCACTACAGGTATATGGCTTGAAGACCACCAAAAATAGGGCTGTGTGTGGATTTGGAATTTATTTGTATTTTCTGCCCTTGGGCGACTTGCCAAGGAGTGGTTTTAAAGTTCATTTGGACCTTGTTGGTATTCAAAAAAATCAGGAATAATTTTAATAATTTACTCTACTATATTTACTTTGTTTTGGCATCATAATTGGTCATCAAAGGTATTTATTGCAGCATCTCATTTTTGGAATATTTTGGCTATTTTTGTATGATTGGTGAAGTAAAATTGGATTGAAATAACAAGCTGGAATTTACTATTTAAATTTACCAACTTGGTGCCTAGGGTTTGAAGCTCCACTTCACCCTTTGAAGGGATATTTTGGCAAGTTTGGGTTCCCTAAGTGTTACATTGGTATTAGCATATTTTATGCTATTTTTTGGCATATTAAATTAGCTAGGGTTTGCTGTTATAAATTAGAATTCCTTCTTTCGCTAGGGTTTGACATAAAATAAGTTTTCAAAAAATTGTCCAATTTGGGGACATTTCAGATGATGAGGGCAAGCTGATTTTGATTCCAGAATTTATCATAGAGGTTAGAGAAAGAACGCTAAGGAACAGGAGCATCATGGAGTACTTGGTTCATTGGAAGGATCTATCCATTGAGGATACTACATGGGAAAGGGCAACTATTTTGCAGCATCCTAGCTTGCAATTGTTTGAGGACAAGCAATTTTGAGAGGGGGCGACTATAATGTCCCCTTCTTAGGATTAGTCCTGTATGAAGACCCTTAGCCTATCTTTTGGTTCCCAGCAAGCTAAGGGGATGAGGAAAATGGAAACATGGTTCTGGTGAGCTAAGTTAGCCAAAAAATAACTTATTTTCGGCAACTTACGTTTAAATTTCAAATAAAGGGGACTTTTCTAATTGGAGTAAGTCAACGCTTAATTAGAAATTAAAATGTCACTTTATGAATTATAGTAAATAACCCCCAACTTGGAGCGCCCCATTTTGGAGATTGAGTTGGGAAAAAGGTATAAAAGAAGATGGAGGGGTTCATTTGTGGGATATATGATTCATCTATCACTTGATTTTGTGAGTTGAGCAATTTTGTTTCTACTTTCAGCTATTGGGGATGAAAACTCTCTTTGGCAATCAGATCTTGGGGGCGAAAATCCTTATTTTTTGTTGGTAGCTTCATTCAAAGGTCACTATCGAGCGAAAAGTCATTGAACACATGCTACAGCATTAATTTTGGGTTGGTGCATCAACTAGATGGCTGTTTGGGGCTGACAACTTGTTGGAGGGCTCTTGGCATGCTGACATCATCTTTTGGAGGGCTAACATCACCCTGGGGCATCGGTTTTAAGGGTTGTTCAACATGTGATTTCATGTTAGGATTGCCCAAGGCTATTTCATGCTTGATACAACATCAATTTCTCAACTGGTTGGCCATTTATGGTTGACATTGCATTGGTATGATCCACTTTAAATTAATTAATTTACATCCTGAAAATAATTTATAAAAAAATCAGATTTGAACTTGTAAGAATTCTACTCTTGAAATCAATTGAGTTTCTTAATTGTCTGAGGGTTTCTGTGGATTGTATTTTTTCTATAATGTTTTATAGATCATTTTTCGAATTTTGTACTTTCACATCAAGGTTTCATTAAAATTCCAGAATTCATTAATCTGCCCTAAAAGGGATATTTCACCATCATTTTGAATCTCCTCTGACATCCCAACCCCACTAAAAGCATGAGGGAACTGAACCACAACTGACGCCAAAAATTGCAAGGGGGGTGAAAAAACAACAAGCAGTTGGATCCCAACCGAGAGCTCACCCTGTGGAGAGGAAAGCTTTTCATAGAACTTCCCATGATTATGCCACAAAAAATCATCAGGGGTTCCAACCTTTTGTATTCATCTCTAAAGGGAAAAGTAACTGCAACTATCCAAAGACTTTGAAGAGCAAGCATCCACCTTATGTTGCAGGCAAAACATCTGAAAGGGAGACCTCCGTAGTTAAGAAATGGCTGCCACGAACCAAGAGAGGGCACGATCTTGATAAAATGAAATAAGGGCTTGGAAAGGTCCATCAGAACACAAACCCTCACATATCTTTTCTCCAAGGAATCATCATCAATTTTAATAAAGGATCCCACCTTGGCAACTAGAAGTTTAATGAGGCCAAAATTTCTCAAAACTAGAGGGAGGTTGTACCATGTACAGCTTGAGCCATATAGGGCCCTCTATGAATTGTATTGTTGCAAGGTCAAAAAAGGGGACCAAGGGCACACGAAAACCCCAAACCTCCCATAAAACTATGGTCCATTCAACCAAAACAAACACTCTCTCTTCAAGGGTCTTGAAAACTGGAAGGAAATAGCCATTCTGCAGCAAGGAGAAAGACAAATCTGCAATATTACTCCAAATCAATTTCTTCCACCTGGAGAACTCCAAAAGGGGCAAAATAGTCCCCACACATTTGCAAACCAGGGATATTTGTCCAATGTCTTCTTCCATGGAATGAATAACACAATCTAAAATTTCCAAAACAAGCTCATCTATTGAGAAGGTAGCCGGATCATCGCCCATGAAGAGAGCACAAGCAGGATGATTAGCCCTAGAAGACCTATCTGCAAAAAGTGGTGGAGAGGAATCTTGCACTAGAGAGACTCAACTTGCAAGTTAGGTACAATGGCCTCATTCGGAATTGAGTCATTGCCCAGGGAGCTCCTACGAATATGAATTGGAGAAGAGCTCGAAGCATACAAGATTGGGTCTTTGTAGAAAGGCTCCACAACAATGAAAAGGATTTTGAATGTTCTTTCCATAGTTACCAAGTTCGTAAATCTGGATCCTTTCGGGAGGACGAAAAAATATGAATCCAAAATTCTTGAAAAAGTTTGGAAAAATTCGATCTGGAATACATAGATATATGTGAGAATAGTTTTATAAATATGCAAAATTGACAAATACAATGAAAAACATTAATAAAATAATATAAAAATGTTAATATTATATCATATTTATGGTTTTTGGGCTTTTTTGCACATAAAACCTTTAAAAAAAAAATTGAAAAAACAAGGTTGACCCGGATGAACTTATTTGGGCCAGCCAAAAAATTTGGATCTGACCCGATTTTGTCCAGATATGACCAGATTTGGTAACTATGGTTCTTGCACACTGAGAAAACCCAAACCCCTTCTAAAACCACCTCTGGTGATCTACCGGTTATAACAAGCAGAGTCTTTGAAGTGTTTACAAAGCCATGGGTTAAGGAGGAACTCGCAAGCCAATTTCCCTTCCTCATAGTGTGATCTCCCTGCCAACCAAGGAGCCCAAAAGCTTGGTCTTGTTGAATGTCGTTAGCTTTGCACTCGTCATTTGATCACTATGAAACTTCACAAACCCTAGTTCTTCCCAAGTGCCTCATGGCCCTTTTCCAAAGCAATACTTTATTGTTACTAAAATAAGTTTCCCAATAACACACAAATAAATGCTAAAACCGTAGTTACCATGTTTGGTCAGGCCTAGACAAGGTTTGCTCTGGACCAAACTTTTTGGCTGACTAAACCTGTCTAGTCTAGATATTTAAACTTTAAATAAACTTTTAAAACCAAAAAAATAGATAGAAAAGGGAAAAAAACCTAAATTCTGAATTGCACACATAATGAAAACATAAAACATAAAATATCACCATGTAAATGCTAACAATAGACACCAAAAAAGTAAATGAAGACGCCATATCCAAACCACTAAAAATAGAGAGTTTGTTCAAACATCTCATGGATTATTTCCTTGTCGTTACCCACCTCATACAGATTCTTCTAGTGGAAGCAAATATTTGAAGGTGATAGAGACTTTGTCTTCTTGGACGTCTAATGGCTAAAGCTCTTCAAGATGGCCAACTTCTAGACTTGCCTGTTTCAACGGCTTTTTAAAAACTTGTTCTTGGAAAGGAGCTTGATTTATACGATATTAAATCCTTTGATCCTAAACTTGGAACAACATTGCAAGAAATGGAAGCTCTTGTCCGTCGAAGTAAATTCTTGGAATCTATTCCAAGTGATAAGAGAGAGGAAATATCATGTTTACATTACCGTGGAGCATGAATTGAAGACCTTTCCATTGATTTCACTCTTCCTGGTTTCTTTGACTATCCCCTCAAACCAGGACAGAGCAAAATCTTGGTTAGCATGGATAACCTCAATGAATATGTTTAATTAGCTGTGGATGCAACTATTAAGATAGGAATCATGCGGCAAATTGAGTCCTTGCAAACAAGATTTAATCAGGTGCTTCCTATTTCACCTTTGCAAGTGTTCACAGAAAATGAAATGGATACTCTCTTATGTGGTGTGCATGATTTATGAGTGGCTGAAATGATTACTGATCACATCAAATTTTCTCATGGTTATACGACCCAAAGTACTCCTGTCATCTACCTTTCAATTGATATAAGTTATTCATATTTTTATTGTTACTCTTCCCTATTGAGTAAAAATGAGAAAACTACAGATTACAGTGTTGGTAATTTGTAAGATCTTCTCATGGAAAAAGGTATACAAAACCTCCTGACATTTTGATGGTTCCCACTATGACTGTTGTTGTCTTATGGTATTTGATCACATTTGTGGGATGGTCAATAACAGATACTGTTGACCATTTTGGTCCTGCAGGCCAAAATCGGTCTGCTTTCCCTGTTGTTCTGAGCCAGTTCAAATTTGGTTGCACAAGTTTTTCGGCAGATGATGAACCAGTTCAAAGAATGCAATGTTTCTTACAAAGCTTCTTCAGACCATTGAACCGATGAACCATTCAATCGGTTGGTTCACTCAGTTGGTTCAATCAGTCAGTTCAAGTGATTGGTTTAGTCGGTTTGGTTCAACGAGTTGGTTCAATGTTTGGTTCAAAGGGATGGTTCAAGAAATGGTTCAATCGGAAAGTTCAAAGGAGTCTTCCAAAAGCCCGAAGGACAAGTGCCCTTAAACTGGACCATTCCAGCAGGCTATGGAGGGCACTTAGGCGACAAAAGGACCTTTGTGACTTTTTCGAAAGGCAATTTTGGAGACCAAACAACCTTGCGGAGGGCAGGTGATGAGCAAAATGGACCATTGCAAAAGTCTGAAGGGTAGCTTTGAGCTTAAAATGCCCTTGCAAAGGGCACGAAAGCACTTAAAGGGAAGAAAAACCAAGGCAAAGTATTCCTTCGGACTTTTCGTCCGAAGGAAATTTCCGCAAGGCAAAGATAGAAGGAAAAGCTAAGGCAGAATTTCTTCGAACAAAATGTCCGAAGGAATTCCTTCGGATATTTTGTCCGAAGAAATCCTTCGAAAGAAAATCCCGCGGCAATAAAAAGATAAGGCAAAATCTTCGGACAAAAGTTCGAAGGAATTCCTTCGGACTTTTTGTCTGAATAAATTCGCCCGACAGAAAGCCGAAGACAGAAAGTCCGAAGGGAGAAACCCGAAGGAATTCACCCGGGGAAAAGCCCGACAAAAAAAAGGTAAGCGAGAAAAGCATAAAGGAAACATATCCTTCGGACAAAATGTCCGAAGGATGTGACTACCAAAAGGAGCCCGAAGGACCCCGAAGGGCAGGTACCCTTGTGGGGGACTCTAGGCCAAAAATGAAGGGACACTTCTCCAAAGCCGAAGGGGCACCTCCCCTTTGGGAAGGATTGAACAAGAAAGTTGAAGGAATTGCCAAGAAGGGTGACGGGCCCAAAGATGTCAAGATTAAGCATCGCGAACTAGCCGTTGGGATCCAGACGTCCGATGACGTCCCCGCAGACGTCAAATTCAAGGCAATGGAATAGCCGTTGGCTTTCATATAATGACGGGTGCGCGAACGTCAACTTTACAGCAATGAAATAGCCGTTGATCTTTAAAGGCTTGAGCGCGGACCTGAATGCATTCAAAGGCCTTCTGGCCAAAAGGAAGAACCGCTGAGAGGAGCACAAGGAGCCAGCAAAGCTGGGAAGATAGCCCCGAAAGCTTAAATTCCAGGAAAAGACAAAACCAGGAAAAGACAAAGCTGGGAAAGGACAAAAGTCAAGAGTGAACTCAGCGACTCGCCAAAAAGGGAGCCCAAAGAGCCAAACGCAGAAACAGACAAAACAGCCCAGGTGGCAATGGGGAGGCGAGTTATTCCTGCAGTTGGAACAGTCTCCGCCAAGTGGTCATCAAGGAGCGCAAACAGTAAACGGCGCGACCTATTTTTTCTCCACTTTGCATTGATGAGCAGACAAACCGCGTGAATATCTTGAAGGAGCAGTCCTGTTTGCAGAAAAAGAGGCGCGGCCCATGCTTTCACATTAATGTTTGAACGCCAAATTCAAGACTGACAGCCAACACAGCATTCTCTTTCAACATTTTTCTCTTCCCGATGCTCTCAACGCACATGGGCCACTTGTAAAAAAAGACATCAAAGTCTTTTCCAAGGGGGCGCCATTTGTTTCCTCTTTCTCTATATATATTGTAATCTCTCATTTGAGAAGATATCTCTTGGCTTGTAAGGCAGAGCTCTGCCCGATTTTACCTTGAATCAAGACATGGCATTTTTACCTCCATTTGAGCTTACGCTTTTGCATGTCTATGGCTTTGTTTTGTGTTAAGTCATTTTTCTTTTATGCTTTCACAGAACGATTCCAGCATGTCTCGTGTATTGTGAAGTTTCTTCTTTTGCAGGTCTGCCAGAAGTGTCTACAGCAGAGTATAGACGCATGTGAACAGGCTGCCATAATGTGTCTTAGAACACCTCTGGTAGTTCTTCCTCCCTGTATCTCAAGAGGACCCCTAGCTCACTGATGTAGAAGAGTTTCTCATATCAAATGAAGTGTATGTTAGCTTGTTCTTGGTGGAAAGTGTAGGTTCAAGCTAAGTAGATCAAACTTTTTGGTGTATCACCGTTTAGTTTAGGTTATGTTTTCAACATCCTTCTCCCTTTTCACCCCCCCCCTAATGTTAGCAGTAGGAAATCCAGGACCACAGAAATACATCAAAGGGAGCTAGCCCTTGTCTAGAGACTCTCCCCCCAGTTTTGCCAGACCCACAGGCAAGAGGGGAGTTTCCATTGTGATGCATGGAAGACAGGAGCTCAGCCTCCTGTCAAGGGTGCAATCCACTGCGTCAACAGATACAATGTTAAAAGGAGCATTAATTCTTAAACTCCTCAATTTACCATTGTTTGAGGACAAACAATTTGAGGAAGGGAGGTCTGTAACATCCCTAACACCAACTCATAAGACTGCTATTAAAATCGCAGAGTCATAAGGTACAACTAGCAATAAAGCTAGTGGATCACCAAATACAGTCTGTAATTCCTTTGCATTTAATCATCAAAGACCAACAACCAAGCACCTACCCGTTGCCATTAAACAGCAGCACTCTAAATCACAGTCTTTCAAAAGGAGCATCCAATACTTACTAGGAAATCACAGCAGTGGGGATAAGCACCCAAAACATAGCAGCATTAATTGATCTTTATTTATTAATTAATTACTTTGTTAACAAACATTCATTTAAATGAAGGGGCGCCACCTTTGGAAGAGTCACCTCTTTCAATGGAAGGGTGAATATATAAATAATCCATCATAGGAATGGAAGAAGGCATCCAATTATGAATTCAAATATTTAATCATGTATAAGTAGTCATTTACAAGTGCATTTAAGGACGAAACCCCTTATACTACGTAATCCAAATACAAGCACAGAAACCCTTGTAATCGAACCCAAGGACAAGACTCCTTGTGGTGTAACTTGTAATATTCGGAAATAAATAATTAATCCAATTTGACTTTGTTATTATTTAAATTATTATTTTATAAAATATTATTTAAAAGAATTCTGAAAAATCAAAATTAATGTAAAATATTCCGATTTGGAATATTACACCTTGACAGCGAAGGCCAAAGTTTTCACGGTTTCCTCAAGGTTGGTATTCTTAGTGGACTGAATTTTTACAGGATTAACTAATTTCACATCAGCGCGCTTGTTCAAAGGTTTACCCACAACCTTTATGTTGTTTTCAATTTGGATGGCCATGTTAAATGCCAATCTCATGTTTGTAGGAGCCTTGTCTGTCAAGTAGTACGCTGCCTTGTTATCAAAGGCATCACAATAGTTAATCAGGGAAGTTGTATCACTAGGCCTAATATTTTCAGGCAGCCTCATCATAGTGTTGTTGAACCTTGTATTAAAATCCTACACACACTCATTAGGGTTCTTAATGTTTTCAAATTCATCAAGAAGGAACCTGGGATCAATTCTATCACCATACTGTATTTTAAAAACATTTTTTTTTCTTCCCATGAATCAATGCATCCACAGGGAAGGGAATTGAACCACTCATGAGCATCTTCTTACAGCGTGTGCACAAACAACTTAATGCAAACATCCTCATGTTCAACCTTATAATCTTCATGATATTGTGGAAAGCCCTCAAATGTTGGCTGCATTATTCCCTTGAAACTTAGGAAGGCGTTTCCTTACTTCATTCGGGACCTCATTGGGATAACCTTCCATTTCATCAAAATTAATTGGTCTAAATCTGGGAATCCTGAGTGCAGGATGCTCATTCTCATCCTAATCCCTACGCCTCATGATTGGTTCAATAATGGGTTCAAGATCAAATGGCAAAGGGCAATGAGGGGGTGAGCGAGGTGGACTTGGTGGATCAAATCTAGGAAGAGATTCAGCTGGTTGAGAAGGTGTTGGGTAATAAATTGTACTATAAGGTTCTGAATGATCAGAAGAACTGTGATAATCTTCAATTAAAGGAAGTTTAACAAATAAAGGTTCAAGTGTACCAGAATCTTAACAGTCCAAACACTCATTTGATGCAAAATTTTGTCCTTCAATTGGCCTCCAAACTTGTCACCTTCTTTGATAAACACTTTAAGGGTGAGACAAGCTGCTTTGATGAGTCCCCTTTGAAGGATGATCTCAATCTTTCCAGCCTTGCAAACAAGAGAACACTCAAAGCTGAAAGAATAAAGATATTCAAAATGGGCATTGATCTTTCTTGAAACTAGATACAATGTTGGAGTCACCACTAGAAGAAAACCTCTAGAATATAATAGTTTACAAACTTGTTGTCATACATACTGAAATCACACTTTGTTGAAGCTAGTGATGAGATATGAAAGCAAAGATACTGAAAATCCAGATTTATGTTCAAGAGGGAAAATCACTTCAAAACATGAACAAATTTACAGCTCCTTACAATAATTCAGCAAATGTCAATTTACCAAATCTTTCAAGTCAACATCCCCAACAGAGTGTTGCGTATTTGACGGCCCAAAGTAGTAAAGAATGCTCAAGTAACTTCAGATTTCAAACAAATGAGAATATGGATAAACATTGTCTGAAAATACGCAGCTGAAGTTAATGCATCAAATGTTCCAATAGGCAAAAAGCTTTAAAACCTAAACTTATACAGCCCCTCTGCAAGAGTCCTCGGCAACACAAGTGACCAGGTTTGATGTTTAATTGCTGACAATGGCACCAACAGAGTGTTGGTTCCCAGTTGTACACCGCTTGCACTCAACCTTGCACACTTGGGTAGTATGGCAAACGAAGATGAAAAACCCAAAAATATGTCGTTATAGCCGGGAAAGGGTTTAGCATCAGGATGGACTAAACGCAAACAATGACTGGAAGACACCAATAGAGGGTATGGTTAGCTCCATGCTAGTTCTGGCTCTGCATGGACCAAGGTAAGAGGACCTAAGGGGTAGCTTGCTCACATGGAGGGATACTACAATTCAATCTCCATGGGGGATTTTGGTACACAAGAACAAAAATATGACCAGAACATAACCAAACTTGTTTACTCCACCCGGAAAGGGTTGTCACAAGGAATGAACAAATGCTCTAAGTCAGACACAAGCTACTGAAGACAGATGGGAAAGTGATTGCAACCTTCATTTCTAAAGAAATTTTCAACAACAGAGGGCCAAATGGAAGACTGCAATGCTGGGCTTCAAAGCACAAAATACAGACACATTTTAGATATGCAATATTTATTCATCTGCAGACTAACAATACTCAGAATATGCAATAGGATGTATTATTTGCAGGGTAGAAAAGGGTAGGACGAGTTAAGTATTTATAAAAGAGTGGTGTGGTGGTGGTTTTCAAACTACAGGAATTCTTTCAACAAGCATGACATCATTCATTTGCAAAGATGTAGAAAACTGAAAGACAAATCTAAGAAAACTATCAGGAATTAGTTACATCCATTGCTACCAATACAATGCAAGTATTCAGATGATCTTTGAAACCCTACAGCATACACTGCAACTAGAGAATCAAACACTTTATCTTGTCAAATCCATAAACCCAAGGTGCCCTTAAAAGGTTATCAACAAGACATTTCCAAATCATGATGCAGAAAGGAATTTACAACTTAGACCTATGCCCAAAACAACTGCCATTGATAAGCACAAAACTAAATACCCAATCAACAAAGCATGTAAAATGTACTATTGCATTTCATTGACAAAATACAATAGAAATCACAATTATTTTCCATTATCTTGAAAACAAATCTTACATACATCATTGCTCAAAATGTGATCAAGGGGAAAAGCATGGTGAGTTTGCTCTTTTAACAGGGGAGACATATACAATGCTCTCAGAGCTTGCTAATGGTTGTACAACTGCAACCACCTTAGCAAGAAAGACAAGACACACACAGCAAGGATCTCAAAATTTGAAAGAGCCTAAGACCTAGAAAGAACAACAACCAACAACCTCTGAAAAGAGGACAAGCCCTGTTTTTATACAACTCTTTCACCCAAAATATTTTGGGAATATGCTTCAGCTGGAAGATGCCATTGATCATGTCTGGAAGCTCATGCCTTACAAGAAAATCATTCTGGTAACTACCTATCCTTGTCATGATGAAGATTTGAAAACTAACCATTGATCCTCTTGGTTGGAAATGCGCTGCACTTGGGATTGAGGGAGAATATTCCCTTGGGAGCAAAAAAAGCTCCTTGTCTTCATGTGTAACTGCTTGGCCATGCTCTCCCGTTAATCATTTGCAAAACTGGAAATTTATCGACAGCTACCCTTCCTCTTGTGCACACCAAAGAAAGCCCGTTGCCTTGTGGTGATTACATTGGAATACTCCCGTTGTGATAGAAGCAAAGAAGGATCCATGGCCATTTGAAAAATATACTTCGAATGGCCCACCTTGGCCTCATAAACCTTGCAAAATATTTTTCCTCCAAGGAGGTCTTCGACACAAGCAAAATATTAAAAATGGCAATACTTAGCTTATTTTTACCTTTTTGCCTTAATGCCAAACTTTCTCGTGCCTTCCACATTTCTATTTTTCCTTTGACCTTTTTAGGGTTGCCGCCAAACTTTATAATGCTTAAATGCATTATTTTACCTTTTTAAAAGCTTGGCTTCGCCGTTTGACCCTCCGCGTGGATTATATTAATAGCATGGCTCTCCTTTATTTAAAAGCTCGTGTTTTGAAAAATTTTAACTTCCACTTGGATAGATCATACATTTTGGAATGCGCAGAAATACTAACATGGCCTCTTGAATACTTTTGTGGCCTTGCTTGTTTTTCCATGTCGACCTCTTATTTCCCTTGAAACTTCGCTGCTTCTTTTGTGGACCATTTCTCTTTTGACTGCATGTTGACTGATGGGTGGCAGTCATTGACTTGAATTGAAGGCTCCGAACACAAAAGGTCCGAACAAAAATTCCGACACAAAAGTTCCAAACAAAAAGTCTGACAAAGAGGCCCAAACAAAATGTTCGACCACAAAAGTCCGAACAAAAGGCCCGATGACTAAATCTTTTGAAGTAAGGGAAACTCAGAACATAATGTCTAACCAAAAAGTTCGACAACAAAGTCCAACCACAAAGTTCGACCAAAAAGTCCGAACTTAAGAATTTTCCAAAAAACTTTATGAATTCGAAAAGTCGAACTTGCGATTTTTTGCAACTTGTTTTTCCGCCATATATTCCCACAGACCTTTTCACCCCAACTGCAATTTGAAATATTGCAAATTTGCAATCAACCTTGAGAATTCTGCCACTTCAAATCCTTTTTAAAGATGGAAAACATCATATTTCAAAGCTTGATTTTCATCACAGACCCTGCAATCTTATTAAAACATGAAAACGTTAAGCATTAGCTGGAACCAAGATTATACAGGTTTTTCACAAGGCAAAAGCTGGATTTTTAACTCGCGAAGTGCAAGTTTGGGCACTAACCGGAGTCACCAAGAAAATGGCCACAATACAACATTTATATTGGCCACACGCATGCAAAGACATTTATGCTCTCATCAAGGCTTGTGTTTCTTGTAGTATTTTGAAACTAGGTAATTGTAGACAAGGTATGTACACACCTCTTCTATGGGAATCCATCAACATGTATTTCTAATCTGGTCTTCCAATAAACATCAACACAACATCTTCATTGTGGTTGATCATTTCTTAGATGGAAATCATGAATACATGAAAAAAGACTCAATGTACTATAAACAAATAACTCTTTTCTAGCATGTTTGGATACGCTTTGGGGCTTCTCTCTCCATTGCATATGATCAAGATTACAGGTTCGTTAGTCATTCCTGGTATTTTTCTAGAGAAATTCTTGACACTCAGCAAAATAGAGAAGCAAAATTTCATCCTTAGACAAATGGATAAACTGATTCGAATTGGATTATGATATGTTAGTAAAATCAACTAGCTAAGCCACTATCCTCAAGTGTTCAAATCAACTAAGTTTCTAACTTGAAACACTTTCTAACACTCATTTTTTGATAGTTTAACTTAATAATTGTGTAAAGACAAATGATACAAGGGTTTATAGAGACAAAAGCGTTAAGTTTAGTTGAAGTGGTTCTCTGAAAAAAAAAACATATGGGAAGCATGTTTGGATTCCTCTTTAAACCTTACACTTTCAAAAAAATGGCACTTGATTTCGAGTATGAATGCAAAACTAATGGCCTCCGCAAGTTTTTTTGAATAATTAAATGGTAATTGTGCATGTGTTAGTGGTGGCTACACAACAACTAGTTTGTGTAAGTGGTGGTTTCGGTGTTTCACAACCACTAGTTCCTTAAGTAGCAGTTTTATCCTACACAAAGTGGCAGTTTCACAAGAAAATGGGAAATGGAAAGAGTAATGGCTGCAAACGGGTTCTCTTCCTCTTCTAAGTCATTTGAAATTCTTGTTCAAGCTTCTCATGATGTAAAAATTATAAATAAACCCTTGAAGATCAATGAGAAAATGAGGATAGACCTCACTCTCCTAGAGTTTTTCCCACATTGGGTTTCTTTATGGTAAGAAGCTTCTTGTGTAGTTCCATTCTTTTGTATTTTGCAGTATTTCTTGCCCTTCTTTTATGCAAATTAGTTACTTTTACTTTTTGTACATAAAATTTCAATCCTAAGCACAAAGAGGACAATCGTGTGTCAAATGCATAAGAAAACAGCAAGTAAATCAATCAAGTAATGTTGGGAATAGTTAAACTTCATGTTGATAAATTGCATAATGGAATATTCATAATAATTACAGATGTAATTGGTATCAAAGCAGGTTTTGCTCCTTGCTTGTGTTGTGTTTTTGTGTAACTTGTTTTGCAGATTTATTCCCGTTACCAGAGTAGTTAGTCCCAGTGGAGAAGGTGCCTTGGTTCTTTTGTAATTAATAGTTGCAGAAACTTCTTATGGTGTTTTCTAAGGCCATGGGTCAGGGAATTAATCAAGATAAGTCTAGTATAATCTTCTTTAACTGTTCTAGTAGACAGGAAGATCAGATTCTTAATATTCTTCATTTCAGACGTGGCTCTCTGCCACTTAGATATTTGGGGGTGCCTATAGCACCTAAACAGATCGAAGATTGGCAATGGATTATAAATAACGTTGAACTCAAACTGCAGAAGTGGACTAACAAATGGCTCTCCAAAGGTGGAAGAATGGTATTGGTTAAAGCAGTTCTTCAAGCCTCACCAATATATGTATCATCCATTCTGAATCCTCCAAGGAAAGTTATGAAGCACTTAGATTCTATCCGCCAAAAGTTCTTAAGGAGTGGCTTGCAACAAAAAAGAAAGTGGTCTTCAGTTAAATGGGAAAATCTGTCTTTCCAAGCAAGATGGAGGATTGGGATTTCATTCCTCTTATAAACATCATAAAGCCTTAGCAACTAAATTATATTGGAG
The DNA here is from genome assembly GCA_037957365.1 of Torreya grandis. NCBI lineage: Eukaryota > Viridiplantae > Streptophyta > Pinopsida > Cupressales > Taxaceae > Torreya > Torreya grandis. Next base: position 1,264,460 of record JARHVA010003486.1, on the reverse strand, counting down.
ACTGATCAAAAATCCAACTGAGCTATGGGTTGTAAATATTAGAGCAAAATATGCAGAATATAATCCCCCTAAGAGACTTATTAGGTTATCCCTTCCCCCAAAGGGATCTCCTACACTTGATGTTCTCAAGGTAGGGGAAGAACTCATTAAAAAACACTTATTCTGGATTGTTAAGGATGGTAAAACAGCTAATTTTTGGACAGATGCATGGGATGGGCATCCACCAATCATTACTCAGTCCCCATAGTTACAGCCTATAATGAAATCACTACATGAGAAGGAATGGATTAAGGTGGCTCATTATTGTAAGGATGCTAATCATTCCTGGGAAATAGAAAGTGTTGGAAATCCACTATGGAATGGCTAGTTCAAATGGAAGTGAAACAATTATCTCAGCTTAATACTCTCCTTTCAGCACGTCCTCTTTCAATCTCCTCAAAACCGAATGAAATGCCATGGGGGAGACATGCTACCAAAGAGTATACAGTTTCTGCAGGATATGATTCACTCAAAACAACTACTGTTCATTGGTTGTGAAAAGAAGAGTTCTAAATGGGGATAACTTGATGAAGCATGGTTTTTATGGTCCCTTTTGTTGTGCCCTATGCTCAGAAAATGAGGAAACCATTTCTCATTTATTCCTTCATTGTCATGGGTGGTTTATTTATGGAAGCTCTTATCCTAGTTGTTGAATCTTCAATGGTGAAATATTCAGACAATAGAACAGCTGATTAGAGATTGGCAACACCATTTACCCAAGGGTCAGCGTCTTAAACCGGTGTTTTGGGCTGCAACTACTTTGTTGTTGTGGAACGTTTGGAAAGAAAGGAATCGTAGAATTTTCCAACAAGATCGTAGAGACATCGATTATTCTGGGAAAAAATTAAAATCAATTTGGTGTAATATCCCTAATCGGAATATTATACAAAAATTCAGATTCCATGGAATTCCTTCTGAAATACTATTGTATAAATATAAACTTACACTTGGAATAATACTTTAAATAATAAAATGTAATTGTATTAATGGTTTACTTCAGAGTTTCAGATTTAAAATAATGGAATGTAAATCCTCAAGGGATTTTGTCTTTGATTAGAGAGATGACAAGGGTTTTCGTCCTTGAAATCTGATTCTACAATTAAGGGGTTTCGTCCTTAAAAGTAATGTAAAGATGTTGCTTGTACATGGTTATATATTTGAATAAATGATTGAATAATTTCCCCCTCCCACCAATTGTTGAATATAAATACCTTCATAGCCTTCCACCAAAAGATGCATCTCCTCCAAAGGTGGCGACCATTTGTCTAATGAATGCAAGTTCCTAATTAATTAATTAATGTTGTTGATATAAGTGTCCTTCGTTAATAACTAAATATTGTTATTTTAGCACTCCTCTTACGAGTGATTTCTTAATTAATTGTGGCACTTCAATTCCCATGCTGTGATTTCATTTGTTGACAGTATATCACTTCCCATGCTGTGATTTCATTTGCTGATTGCATATAAGTGATATGGTTGTACATTACTGATTTGATGTTGGTGTTTGTTTGCTTGGTTAGTGGCAATTTGATCATTAAGGGCTGAATACTCTCCATCAATTTAATTAAAACTGAGTTTGAGGATATTACAGACCTCCCTTCCTCAAATTGCTTGTCCTCAAACAATTGTAAAGTGGAATGTTTAAGAATGATTGATCCTATAGTGATGCCAAGTGTTTGTTCAGGGAATTCGAAACCAGATTTTTCTTTAAGATTGTATTTCACAAACACATAAGGTCTATTTTCATCACAGTCAGACCCATTAGCCCTCAAGAGTATTTCTTCCAATGTTGTCACCGAAATATTATAACTCTCAATACGAAGATCCTTGTCATGTTGACAAGAATCCTTAGTTGTTGGATTTATGAACTCAACACCCATTCAGCTAAAAGACTCTTCTCAAGTGCATGATTATCAGCTGAATCAGAAATGTTATGATAGGAGAACGTTGTTGTGCTATGTAGAGTACCATGGATCTTCTCTAGAGTGTAGTCATTACTCCATTCATCTCTTATCACCATAACATATACATATACCCATGCAATTATAGCTTGAATATTAAATCTGAAACCAGTCACATAAATCTGAATTTGGTTATCCGAATTCTGAGTTGTCCCATTGTTATTCAATCTGGGAACACTCACGGATGGGAGGTGACATATCTTTGAACTTGGCATTTGTCCCATGAGCTGCAACCACTGAACATATTTCTTATGTTCCTCCAAGGTGAAGTTTGATTTTCCTTTTATCTCAAAGAATGTAATGATGACATTATCTACAACAATAATTCTAAAATCGGAAGCTCTAACCTTTACGGATCTCAAAGTATCACCGGAATCCCACACACTATGGTCCAACAATTTTGAATTTGATCAAAAGTGTCTATGTGCTCTTCACTACAAATCGTCCTCTTTGCCTTATCCTTCTCAAATACAGCAACAACAATAATTGATGCCCCATTCACTTCAGATAGCTCAAAATCCATTTTCTCTCCCTCTAGATGTTCATCCAGATCCTTGTGATTTCCTGCATTCATTTTATCTAGAGACACATCAACTGACATCACATTTACGAGCTTACTCAATTTTGCTAACGACTGCAGATTCCCCATGATTAGTACTTCAGGGACCCAATCAGTTACAATACATCCATCCATAGAATGTTTCATGCTGTGAACATCACCAAAAGGGTTACTCAAAGATGTTATGTTTTCCTGTATTGTGTTGACTACCAACTGCTTAGAGGTAGGTACTGTTATTTGGTCCGTTGAACATGGAGGCACCAAACCTTTGTCTTGCTTACAGATTGAATGTGGTTCTTTCTCCTTTATCGACATGATAACATTTACATTAAAATGCTCTGATAACCCCAAAATGGAAGAGGTAATCATAACCTGTGATATGATTCCAAATGCCACGTTTCTTTTCTCATATTCAGCATTGCATAGCTCTCTTTTGGTATAGATTTCTGATATAATTTCTTTGCACTCAGTGGAAGGCGACTGAGTACCCAAATGACAACCAGGGGACATGCAAAAGTTTTCTCCTAAAAGTTGCATTGGTTTATTCTCACAATGATATATCTGGTCTACTGTACTTTCCAGTACATTTAGAGGCAGGTTTGGATCCTTTTGGCTCAGTGCATTCATAGCACCAGTATTTCTGAATTTATCCATCTCATTCCCATCACTATCTTTTCTAGAAGGAACTTCTCGATTATGGTCAACTCACCTCACAGATTTAAGATTATCACAAAATTCCTGAGCATCCGAATCCGCAAGCTAAGATGCACCCTTCGATTCCCATATTAAATATTGAACTGATTCACAACGCAAGAAGACACCGTGTGATGTTCTTTGTTGTTCCTTGGGAGGAGTGCAATTCTCATGGTTCTCCTGTGTCTCCTCTTTATGTAAAGTAAGTTTGCCTTTGCCGTATGATTGTAACGCACATACTCCCTTGACAACACTTTCACTTTCCTCTACGGCCTAAAATGTTTTGAGAAATTTCAAGATATTTGATGTTAAAAGCAGTAACTTTCCACTCAAACCATATCCCAATTTTAAAAATGCATCTTCCAGTTGCACAAATTCTGCTTTTTGATGGAGCCATGTCTGCTTGGTACGAAATCTCTGGAAGAACATCCAAGAATAGTGAGGCATACATTTCGTTCAGTACGATGGGCTTTACCGGTGAAAAGCTTGATGCATTATCACAATTTATGCTAAAGTAGGCCTTTGCATTAGGAATATTATTCACTTCATTATGCCATACTTTGATCAAATGATCATCTACTACACATTTTGTAATTTCAAGGTCCTGTTCGAAATTATTCAAGCCAATTAAGTTTGTTATACAATAATGCTCTCGAATATAATCATTTTTAAGCGATAGACGTAAAGTCCAGTCTTTCAACAACAGCCTTTTCCAGTCCTCTAAAATAGAAAATGGAATATCTTTAATAATGTAAGGGACACCAAAACATGGTTCATGTTGGACATTTGAAGATTCACAGGACAATGATTTCATCACTATGTCAACTCTCATATTTGTGGTTTTAAAAAGCTTAAACTCTCTGATATCAAGTTTGGGTCCCGTGTTTTGAATAAAAACTTTCCATGAAGAATGTCCTCTTCCCTATACACTAACGAAGTTTCAACAATTTTAGATTCAAAGCCAAGTTCAGACTATTAAAGCTCTTGATACAGTAACTCGGAGAATATGAATTTTAGATTATTGATAACATCAAGACTCTGATCATCCAATAGACATACGAAGTGTGATTTTGTCTCATCCAAATTTGCATTTGAATACTTCACAGTGCAAATGGCAAACGTATGAGACTGCTCCTGATGGCAAATACGGTGAGCATGTTCTCCAAGATGAACTGCACAGAGGTGGCTAGCATTAGTTGTGGCTACAATGATAGAATATCCAAATGGCACTCTTCATTCAATCTAGCTTTCATGACGATGCACTTACTAACCTCATAGAATTGGCTTTTACCTAAACAAGTTGGTCATGAATGACATCATGACAAAATAATGACTAAGCATCAGAGACAAATCCTTCTACTTATGTTTCTTCTAATTCATCTTTTGTTGTGGATGACTGTGTGCAATTTGTCTCTAATTCACAACTTTCATTGACTTCTACATTTTTTAAGCATGCCTCTAAAAGCTCTCCATATTCAACAAGTGAACTTCCTATTTCTCTAGGATAGCCAAGCAATTCTAAAAGCAAAGGTGCACATGCAGTGTCTTGTTGGTTATCCATAATACCATTGAAAGTCACTTAGGTATCTTCAATAGGTGAGGTACATTTAATAACTTTCTGTCTTTTAGGGCATCAAGGTTATCCTCCTCATAGTGCCATGTTCCATTCCGTGACTCACTCAACTCCATAAAGTCTAAAAAAGAGATTTCTTTTTGAATCTCTGTTGAAAGAGTTATGTATTGATCAAAACTGGCACAAAATGCTTGTGTAGTGACCCCATGGTTCACAGGCTGGCAAGAAAACAGCTCTGATACCACTGTAATATCCTTAATCGAAATATTATACAAGAATTCAGATTCCTTAGAATTCCCTTTGAAATACTATTGTATAAATATAAACTTGCACTTGGAATAATGATTTAAATAATAAAATGTAATTGTATTAATGGTTTACTTCAGAGTTTCAGTTTTAAAATAATAGAATGTAAATCCTTAAGAGGTTTCGTCCTTGATTAGAGAGATGACAAGGGTTTTTGTACTTGAAATCCGATTCTACAATTAAGGGGTTTCGTCCTTAAAAGTAATGTAAAGTTGTTGCTTGTACATGGTTATATATTTGAATACATGATTGAATAATTTTCCCCTCCCACCAATTGTTGAATATAATACCTTCATAGCCTTCCACCAAAAGATGCATCTCCTCCAAAGGAGGCGACCATTTGTCTAATGAATGCAAGTTCCCAATTAATTAATTAATGATGTATTAATTAATGCTTTATTAATTAATGTTGTTGATATAAGTGTCCATTAATAAGTAAAGACTTGTTATTTTAGCACTCCTCTTATGAGTGATTTCTTAATTAATTGTGGCGCTCCAATTCCCATCGTCTGATTTCATTTGCTGACTATATATCACTTCCCATGCTATGATTTCATTTGTTGACTGTATATAAGTGATCTGGTTGCACATTGGTGATTTGATGTTGATGCTTGCTTGCTTGGTTAGTGGCAATTTGATCATTAAGGGCTGATTACTCTCTAGCGATTTAATTAAGGTTGAGTTTGGGGATATTACATCTAGCTAAAACTATCATGCATAAGATTGGGTTGCCTCAAATTCTAACGCCAGATTGGGAACATTTATGTTATTAATTATCCATACAACCTAATACTTCGACAAGGTTGTTCGATCAAAAAAAATACACGGGGACAAAATTTGGACAGCACCACCCAATGGGTTTGGAAAAGGGAACACAGATGGATCTTTCAGAGGTAACCCGGACCAAGCTAGTATAGGAGGTATTGGAAGAGTGTCTAATGGAACAATTGCTTTTCTTTTTGCAGAAAAAGTGGACATTATGACCAATAATTTAGTGGAGATAAAGGCTATTTATAAAGGTATGCAAGAGGTTTTGAACTGGGATCGCAGAAACTTCAAATTAAATCAAATTCTAAGATTATTGTCAGCTTATTATCTGATCCAAAGGATCATCCTAGCAAAAATCGACAAATTGCTAGAGAAATGGAAATAATTATGAGGTTACAATCTCAGTTCTAGGAGGTACAATTCCTACATGCTCTCAGAGAAAGCAACATTGAAGATGATGGATTGGTAAACTAGGCTCTAGATAATCAAAATATTATTTGCTATGCTTTACCTCCATTGTGGTGGCCATTTAAGTGGCAAAGTGACTTGGCAAAATTTCTCAACTTAAACCTGAAACGATGAAGGATCATTTACTCTATTCTATGTGTAATGCCCAGGCCTAGACTATTAGCTTCCAAGCTTGGCATAGTGGAATTTTTCTCTTTGACTTTTCCATAATCTAATTTTTTTTTTTTTAAATAGTAAAACCCAAGAGGACAATGGCACTCCAATTAATAGTATAGACAAACATTTGTCAAAATTTAAATTTACTCCAATAGGTCATGATGGGGAATAAAAGGATGACATGCATAGTGATGAGTTGAGAAATCAACCTTGAAAGACATTCCAAAACCCCTTCTATTGAGCCTTCAATCAGTGATAACATATCAAAGTTGTCTTTTGTACTCTTTCTACCATATAGTACTAAATGAATATGTTGTATAAATCTTTGGTGTTTTATGATAAAATGTTTATTTTATGAATAAGATTATATCATTTATCATCATTAGTATTTTGGCTTTATTACTAATCCAATGCATACAAATCTTAAGGACAAGCTATGAAGCAAAGTAAGTACTCATAGTAGATTAATAGCATGGCTAGATCACTTGGAGGCTAGCTCGTAGCAACTGGGTAGCCAACCCATAGTTACTGGGTAGGCTAGCCTATAACAACTACACAGGCCAACCCGTAGCAACTGCTTTGGGCAACCCATAGCAACTAGATAACCATCCTTTAGCAACTAGGTGGCCAACCCATAGCAACGACACTATCAATTATTCCAACCCATAGCAGAAGCTATGACAGTTGTTACAACCTGTAGCAGTAGCTATGATAGTTGTTCCAACCCATAACAGCAGCTATGACTATCATTCCAACCCGTAGCAGCAACTATAGCAGTTATCCTAACCCGTAGCAATTGTTAATGCCCAGCTGTGACTTTGACAGCTAACAGGGAGTGTGAAGTGGATTTTCTCCACAGTCTGAGGAACAAAGCGGATCCTACAATCTAGGAAAAGGGCAATTCAATGTCCAGAATGCCTCAACATCACTCTATTGGATTGCGCCTCCAAAACTATTGCAACCGCGAAACAAATTGTTCTCTTCCTATGGAATGTCCCTTTTAGGTCAGATTTAAAACAATTTGGGTTTTCCAACAAACCCTAGAAATGGAAACATAAATTCTTACTTTTATTTATTGAAACCCTAACTGAAAATTACATAATTCTGAAAATGATTATTTAGGCACTAAAATGAATTTGTCCAACATCAAATAACCCTCATAAAATTCCAGAATATTCAAAATATTTATGGGAACCAAAGTATGATTTTGATGTTAATTTCAAACCTGAAAATTATGAAAAAATATCACCAAACCAATGAAAGTGGAAATTAAATTTTTTGCTCATCCAACAAAGCAAATATAGCTGCCCAAATCTTCCAAGAAAATCATCACACTCCAAGTGGTTGGGAATGACCTCACTGACCCCAAAAGACTGATCCATCGCTGCGTCCAACCCTACAAACTCCCCAAGCTAGGTCGCCCACCTTCCAAGCAACCCTTGAAGCTGAAAAATCTAATATTTCGCATAACTGTGACCTTTGAATGAAGTTACCAAGAGAAATGAGGGTTTTCGTCCCCAATTCTAGGAGCTAATGAGGGTTTCCATCCTCATAGGCTGATAATGCAAGCAAACACACACAACATTTAGAAAAAAATAGATTATTGATCATTCCCCAAAATTAGCAATCACCCCTTCCTTATATACCCTCCTTTTCTCTCTGAACTTTCCCCAAAGGTGGTGCCCCACAAAAGGAGGGAAAAACAATATTCAAAAAGCACCCCCCTTTAGAAAAGATCTATAAGGCTGACTTAAATTAAACAAAAAGTCCCCCTTATTTAAAATTCAAATACCCAAAGTTGCCAACAATATCACCTTCTTATCAACTTGAAAAAAGAAACATAGTTTCCCTTTTTAAAACCCTTCCCTTAGCCAATGGAAAACAAAAGAGTCGACCAAGGACTCCCACCTCATTAAGCCCCAAAAGGGGACATTATAGTCCTCCCCTCTCGAAATTGCTTGTCCTCAAGTAATGTTATTTTCCACTACTTGGATCCCAAATCCACCTTTAGGATTTGTAATCCCAAACACTTGTTTCATGGCTATAGCCTTATGCTCCAATGATTCTTTTAATGCTATTGTGGGTTGTCCCCTTCACTTCATGGCACAAAACAACTTGCATGTAGATTGAAAACAGACCATAACAGCCACAAACCTCTTTGCATCTCATCCCCATCAGCATTAGGATGGTTGGGTTGTTTGTCTGTAATAGCAGACATCTTTTACTAACATCATCATGCACGAAAACTCTCCCAAAATACACAAACCCACAACTGTTCAAGACTAATAATAGTAGCTCATGATCTAGAATTATCGAAACCAACAACGTGATGCCCTGTCCCTCTTTTGGACATAGAATAGGATAAGACCCTTAGCCGAATTCCTGGATGTTTCCCGTCAGCTAAGGAAAGGTAAAATCAAAGGTAAAACTTTGGTTCTATTTTTAAGTTATAAAAGATACCCTTTAATATATCTTTTTTAATTATAACTTAAAAGTGACTTGTGGAGCAGGGGTTAACTTAACCCTTAATGAAGAAAAGGTATGATATCTTTTAAACCACTCTAACTCTCCCTTCAAGTGGAGCGCCCATTTTTGGGAAGAACTTGTGGGAAAGAATGGTATAAAAGTGGTATGATGATCATTTGAGAGGTTACCATGAGTTTTGATAATTGAATTCCTGCGTGAAGCACACAAAATCTTGACTTGTTGCTTTGAAGACGAAAACTTTCAAAGTGGTTGGAATTGAGAACGGAAACCCTTGATATCCAATTTGGGCAACTTCGTGTGGAGGTTGAATTTAGCAAAATGGACATCTAAGGGTGTTTTAAACACCATTTTGTCTTCTATAGGTGTAGCGACATGGTCCAAGGGTGAGGCAACTTGCTTGGGGAGCCAAGTGACTAGGGTTTAAGGCAATTTGAGGGTAGCGAACTGTATGTGTTGAAAACCCCTTACCTAGGGCTGCACTACATTTTGGGAGGTTGAAGACCCCTCTTTAGGGCTGCGTTTGGCGAATAATAATTATTTAATTTTTCCATAGCTAGGCGACCCCCTTTGGGCATTGTATTCACCCATTTCTAGGGCTAAACTAGCCTAGAAATCAGATTTGAACATTGCATAATATTTCTATTATTTTATTGGGAATTACCCAATAATTATTGCTCCAAAATTATGGAAAAGGTAGAATTTACGATAGCTATTTTATTCTGTAATTTTGGTGATTAGTTGATCATAAAATATTTAGGCTTTGGGTTGAGAAGGCATCTATAAAGGTCAATAAAATTTCTGCATATTGGCGCCTTGAGGAATTGGTTTTGAGGGTTTATTTGATGTCTTAATATTCTTCATAATATCCCATAAATTGATGCTAGGGTTTGAAATATCTTATTACAACTTTGGTGAGATTTTTGGATAACTAGGGTGTGTTGTAAGTGGCTAGGGTTTGGTACCAAAAATCAGAATTCAGATTTTGTCCCAATTTGAGGATGTTACAGTGGTATTAGAGCTTAGATCTTGTCAACTTGTGGGTTAGATCAAAATTTTAATGCGGCATGATGGAAAGAAGTTGGGAAAGAGAAGCTCTACAGAGCAAGGAGAAAGCTAGAGCATCTATATCAACCAATATGTGACCTAATCAACATCTTGGAAGAAGTAGAAAATGGGTTATCCAAGGTAAATTAGTCACAACATGTGATAATGGAATGGGCGGTGCAAATGATACTTCAACATACAAGTGATGATCAAGAGAAATGCAAGCCTAGAATGGCATATTGGTAACTACCTCCATACATTGAGTGGACAAGAATAAGGAGTTAGTTGCATGTTTTAAGGTTGTATATGAAAGGTTTGTGCATGTAAGTGAGAGGTTAGTATAAGGTCAGAATCAAAATAGAGGTATGAGGAGATAGGAGGAGAGAACCTCAAAAACAATAAAGAAGATTAAGAATAGAAGGAACTCTGTCTACTTTTTAAAATTCTGAGTATTTTTGTTATAATATTCAAGATTCCAGACTAAAGAATGTTTTAAGAGACTATAAGAGGATTTCTAAGCATCTTTTGGTTTATGATTAATCTCTATTTTGGTTCCTGAGAATAGGTGATATTCTTGTTACAAATCTATTGGTGAACATTGATTTATATATATACAGACTTTGGTATCTTTGTTTTGTTACAGTCCGAAGAGACAAGAAAATGAAGAGTATCTGGTAAATGTTGTGTGATTCTTGCATGGTGTTGCATCAAGTCAATAGTAGAGATAGTGTTTATTAAGAATCATCAATCTTGAAGCTTTAAAATTCCATATTGTAATGCAAGAATACAAGACACTTGCACTCAGTCCTCTGTCTCATCTGAATTCTGTGTATTTGCTTATTGAAGTGGCTTGTAGGGTGAATCAAACAAAAAATCAGTATTGAAGGAGCTATATAAAGTTTGTGTAGACCCTAAAAGGGGTTTTAGACTCTTATAAACCCTAACTCTATGAAGAGGTTCATAGAGGTTACCATATTTGACACACAGTCTGCTAAAGAGTTCACAGACTTGTAGAAAATGGTAAGTTGAAACCTTGAAATGATTATTCAAGATTAAGTAGCTATTGAGAAGGGTGGAGTAAAGTAAGTCAGACCATAAATGATCCTGATATCCTTTGAAACCAAAAACAAACTCACATTGTACCATTTTATTAACCCTCTCTACCTACACAATTTATTGAAACCATAGTTCGAAATCTTGTTCTCGGCGATTTCTCCGGAGGGCAAAATTTGAACCGTATCTCGAATCTCGGGAATTTCTCGGCATTTCTCGACAACTTTATCACTACTTTAGAAAACATATAAATTCATAAAATAAACATTAATTAAATGAAAAACATTGTTAGATGACATGAAAAATGAATGTAGAGAATGCCATAGGCCCATAAGTATATTTTCTATCAATGTGATATCAAAAAAAAGCACAATGTGTGTGTGTTGCAGGCTGCCAAGCTCTCACTCAAACTCAAACTCAACTTTCAAGCTTTAGCTATTTATTGTAGCTTGCCAAATAGTAATATTGTAGCTTGCCAGTAGCACTATCACTATGCAGTGTGCATAGTCCAACAGAGTCGCAAAATACAGTATAATGGGCCAAATTCCAATTGATTCTCACTGTGAACTTGAAGTGTCAATGGTCAATCGATTCTCAGTTCTCATTGTGAACTGTGAAGTGTCAACTGTCAAGCTGCAAAATAATATCAGAAAGTTACAAACTACAAACTTCAACTTCAAATTGGCACTTGAATATTACAAATCGCGGATGTTGTGGCTGTGCACACTACAAAGTGCAACTGTAGGGTTTGGCGGCGAACTTGCAACTTTAATATGCATGAGAAATGATGAGATGAGGGCACATTTTCCCTTTTCAGTTTTCACTTAGCAATATTGTCTCACCTATGCAAAAACATGATAAAACATTCCACATACAGATCGTTTACCTTTTATTTTTAATGCTTTTTTTTTGTTTGTTTGGTAGCCGAGAGATAGGGTTTTCTCAACGATTTTTGCCGAGAAATTGCTGAGATTTTTCGACGAAAATCGCCAAGAAAACCAGGGCTTCTCATCTCGCGAGATAGGGCCCGATTTCTCGGTTGGCCCTTGTACTGCGAGAAATGGCGATAAACGGCGAGAAATTGCCAAGATTTGAAATAGAGACTGAGACAACTCAGAAATCTGTGATTATACCATTATAATTATGCCTGGGTCGACATATCTCTTATGGCTTGCCTAGTGCTGATTTTCACTAGATTATTGAAGTTCATATGGCCCATCCTTCTATGCCATAGCTAGCTTTCATCAATTTGACTCATGTAGCATTTCTCTCCTTTAACTTCACTGAGTATGTACAAGTGGTTTGTTGTTTTGTTTGCATCTGCAACTAATTTTCCTGTCTATTTTTCTGATCTCACAACCTTAAGCATAAAACATGTGTGTCCTTGATCACACATTTGGCTGACACTTAGAAGGTTATGCTTCAAGCCTTCAACATACAATACATTTTCTTTTTTTCTTTTTGCATTATCACAGCTAAACATACATTTTCTAGTTATTCTCGTCGTGGCATTATCTCCAAATTTTACCGTGTCTTCACTCATTTCCTTCAAGGAGAGAAATTAGTTCTTGTCCCCAGCCATGTGACTTGAGCAACCACTATCAATATACCATTGCTGCCCTTCGTCTTGTACATGAAATGTTTTTTGCACAAGCATAGATTTCTCTTTGTCTTGATTAACTTCCTCTTGTTTCTGTTTCCATATTTTTGTAGGCTCTCTTTTATTTACAACAGGAGCATTCACTTTCTTGTTCTATCTAGGGGGGCTCTACAACAACACTTTAACTATAGAACCGTGTTATATGTCCATAATTCTTACAATTATAACATACAATGTTATTCTCTTTGTAATTCGATAACGGGGCAAATGAGTTATAGTTTCTACTTGAAACTCCATAAGTACTTTTGTCATTGTCCCATGCATACCTATTTCTTGCATGTGTCTTACACTCCATTGCTCTATGCCCAAAATGATTGCATAAATAACAATAACCATAGAAGGAACTTGTGTACTTGATCACATTATACTGTCTTGGAGGGAATATTCTTTTGAAATTTTCTATGGGTATGTTCTTACCTTTGTTGTCTTTGGGAGGAGTAACATGCTCTTTCTTATTATTGCTTCCACCATTTATGGACCCCTTTAGTGCATCCGCGTAGCTTTTGGGCTTCTCTGTATATACTTTCTTTGGTGGTTCTATAATTTTTGAACTCTGCCCTTCTTTAGTGCCCTTCTAGTTCTCTTCATAACCAAGACTAGTTTTAATGAATGGTGACCTTTGAAAATTTAGGATGTCACCCAATTTTTCGGTGCTCTTTTCAAACTTTAAGTTGTTTTCAGCTACGTAGTGGTCTTCTCTAATTCTATTCTTAACACAACCATCTCAGATTCTAACTTTCTACATTCATCTTCCTTTGTCTTTAGTTGGGTTCTCACCTCCTCCTCTATCTTTTTTACTTCTTCTAATTGAGTCTTTAGACCGATGATTACCTTTTCTGATTCCTCAACATTTTGTGACATTCTTGTTTTCAAAGCACAATCTTCATATTTTTGAATCTGTAATTTGTTTCAGATTCTTTTTCTTAAGCATTTTTATCTCACCTAAAGCACAAATGAGTTCTTCAAGATCTACATCTTCGACATCTTCTTCCTCTTCCATGGTGTCTTCACTTGTAGAGGCATCATTTTTTATTTCTATAGCAATCAACAGAGTTTCTTCTTTGTCATTGTCTGATATGCTCTCATCGCTCTCCTCAACTGAGCAACTATCCTTTTTGGAATAGAGGCTTTTCTTGTGCTTACCAAATTTTTTCTCATCTTCATTTTGTTTGAAGCTTTTCTTGTATTGAGGTTTGCTTTCCTTCTTATTCCTTTCTTCATTATGTTTTTCCTCATCATCGCTATCATCCTTATGTGGACATTTAACAACAAAATGTCCTATTTTACCACAATTGAAACACTTAAACAGTAGCTTACCTTTGTATTTGTCGAATCCCTTTTTAAGCTTTCTGACAAACAGGGCCTCCTCATCTTGTTCATCACTTGATTCAGGGTCTTTAGTTTTCCCTTTCTTTGAAGCTTTGAAAGTTGCTTCCCTTTTTTATGGCTTTTCTTTTTCAGCTCTCATTTTATAAGGCATGAATATCTCACGCATCTCATTCATTGTTAATGAGTCTAGATCCTTTCTCTTCAATAGAAAAAAATTTTACATCAAATCTTAAGGGTAGAGACCTTAGTACCTTTTGAACTATTACGGATTCTTCAACTTTTTGACCAAGCCCTCTGATGGTGTTAACAATCTCATCCACACAAAGAAGATATGCCACAACATTTTCTTCATCGTTCATTTTCAAGCTCTCAAACTGTCTCCTATGAGTTTGGAGTTTTGCCTTCTTCACTTTGTTGTCACCCTCATAGATGATCTGAAGTTTATCCCAAATGTCCTTTGCCAAATTGCAATGCATTACTTTGACAAATTTTGATTCTGATAAGCCACACAAAATTGTGTTCATGGCTTTTGCATTATTTTCACTAGCCTTCTTTCCAACTGTATCCATTGGTGGAGTTTGTGGCGTTATATATCCAGCTACTACTGCTTGTCAGATATCAAAGCCAAGGGCCATTAGATATGTTCGCATCCTTATGCTCCAAAATGCATAGTTTGTTCCATTGAACAATGGAGCCTTGTTTGTGGAGAAACCTTCTTGAACATGATGACTAGCCATGTGTGCTCCCGGGATCTACCTTCTAGTGGTTAGACTAATTCTGAAGGAACCAACTCTGATACCAATTGTTAAGCACACAACACACTGAGAGGGGGGGTGAATCAATGTGAAATAAAACTTTTACTTTCCGAAATTAATGTTCACAATGAAAACATTCACACAAGATCTAATAATTAACCAACACAGGATTTACGTGGAAAACCCTCTCTCAAGAAAAACCACAATGAAGAGTTGCTTAGCTCTACCATCCAAATCTAGCCATAAAATAATAAATTTATTAAAAAAATATAGTAGACACCAACCTACTTGGAAACACCAATCCCCACTACTAAGCACCAACTTAGCTAGACACACCAATCTCTTTGATTTGAGGCACCGGCCTCCACTAAAATATTCTTCCACCTTTTATAGTTGCTTCATCAACGAATGATGACAAAATTCAATCTTTTCTCTTCTCCCTCTTCTCCACTAAAATCTATTTATGTTTTCATGATGGAAAGAATTATTTCTATATACATTTTCCAATCTTCTATCCACCTTATATAGCCTCCAAACGTTCTTCACAAAGGTGTCCCATCCAAGAGGCATCCTTTCATCAGAAGGCGTGCATTTAATTTTATTTTAATTAAATCACAAAGTGGGGCGATTTCCCAAAGCAGCCATATATCAAGTGGGTTGGCCCAACAATGATAGGCATTAATACATATCTTAAGAGGGGTGATTTAACCCTTAAACAACCTTCCTTGAGCGCTCATTCAAAACTTATTTAATGCTAGTCCCTTCATCATGAATCGTTGTTGCAAATTAAATATATTTTATTGTTGGTCGGCCTTGTTAATTATTGTTGATTGCCCTTCACTTTGAATTCAAAAAATCACTTACGTCTATTCTTGGGCCCTTTGAATTGCAATCTCGTGACTAATAATAATTGTGTTGCATTAATGATACTTCCATTGGCAATTCCGTTGACTTCTATTACATTAATTATAATGCCTTTGACATCAATAACAATATTCCAACATAGAAATTGCCCTGTAGAATCTGAAAATACTTCAACAAGAGTAATGAGCTAAAAACTCCTCCACCGTGTGACCATAAACTCTTCATCCTCGAGTTTCCTCTCATCAAATAAATATGACCAATGCATGCCAACACTTATGCTCACCTCTTCTAGATTTTTGTTACATTGATTACCTTGGACTCCAAAAGTTCTTATCATGATGTCCCAGGTACCACCATTCGAAAAACAGTTTGGATCAGAATGTAAGCTAGTTGATTGGTGGTTGTAATAGTCATACATGGCTTTGACTTTCTCCCCAATCAGCACTAAAGATGATGGAATGTTTATAATTAATGATCTCAATATGTGAGACCTCCTACACACCACATCAAACAAAGAAACCCTCTTCATACCAGTAGATCTGTAGCTGCTCAAAGAGGATATTCTCAGTCCGAGACATGACATTACCAATATCTCATCAAGTGGCTACCTTAGAAAAGTTATGTTGAGCACACCCACAATAGCCCAAATATTATCATAAGAAGTTACCTCATCTAGACCCATGGTATAGGCATCATTGCATACCTTGTGTCTACCCCAAAGTACTAACAGGTTTTTGTGCCTTATCAAATAAGTATATCCCATGCGCACCCAAAGCATGACTGAAATGTTGCATTCCTTTACTAAAAATCAGAGTGGTGTTGACTGGAAAACATCTTGTAACAGCTGCACATTCATTGGGATTACCATGATTATTTTGAATGTCACAAGCTCCTTCCGTGCTGCCCAAAGCATGACTGGAGTGTTGAGTTCCCTTACTAGAAATCAAAATGGTAGTGGCTGGAAAACATCTTGTAATAGCTGCACATTCCCCACTCCTCCAAGAGTGGCAATCCTAAATGTAGTTTGAGACCCATCCAACCATGGCCTGCTAATTCATATCATCTTGATTATCAAAATTACATTTGTTTGGCTAACTAGTTTTCCTCATCAAGCATTCTGTGGGAACTATCTCCGTTTGTCAACACCTATGATCTCATCTTCAAATGTGGAAGTCAACTCCAAGGAAAAATCTATGGATTGATCCTTCACAACTTTGTTAGAATGCACTATGTATCCTATATGACTCCTCATGAACCCCCTTTCTAACCAATTGCCAAAGATGAAGAATGCCAGAGTAGATTCAAAGCTTCTATTCGCTTCGTCATTTAGAATTTTGCTTGAGTCCTGTATGCCAATGTAATGTCTAAACCATGGATTATATAACCATTGAGTAACCTCTGGTTACTCGGTTACTCTCCGGGAAGAAGCAAATGCATTTAACCGCCATTCAAACTCATCACAAAAAAAAATGTTAGTTTTCGAGTACCCGGTGAGTACCTTTCAAAAGGCATGTACGCGAGTTGTACACAACCAACACGCATCCAAGCCACAATTTGGATGTCAAACCCTAATAAAACACTAATAAAATGCAGAATTGTGTCTTATAAATTGAAACACACCTCGTTGCATTCACACAAGATTTGGAGCATTCAAAAGCGAATTGGAAGGAGAATTCAGCAAAGCAATCTCCAAGTTAGTACATTTTTAAAAAAAAATCTGAGCATGTAAATGAATTGTAATTTAATTATAAACATGTTTGATAAATATTTTAAATTTTTATACTCAAATTTCATGCATTCTATTCAATTCTATGGAATGCTATTTTAGTATTTAGTATTTACAGTTTATGCAATTTTTTTATAATTTTTAATTTAAAATGTTGTTTTTCAATTGTTATAGTTTATGTTTATCATTATAATTTATTTATTGTAGAGAATCATTCTCAAAGTTTACGATATTTTGTCCTAGGGTTACATCAAGATGTTTAAAATTTAATTTACACGTTTACGATGTAAGTTATAATTTCAAATGTATTTTAGTTTGTGTTAAATATTTTTATTTTTAAAAGTTTTAATGTTATTTTGAACATGTTTGCAGGTTATCAGTTAACAAACAATGGCATCTGCAAGAGTATCAGGGTCAGATTCAGTTAGTGGTGGGCAAAGGGGTCCCCATAATACTCATGTTGCTTGGAAGTATGTCATGCAAGTTGGATCATCCCAGACAATTTCAATTTGTTTGTTTTGCTCGAAGAGGATGTCAGGAGGCATCAATCACCTTAAATACCACATTTCATGCATTCCTTCTCGTGACATCACGTCTTGTCTCACTATCATGGACGAGGCAAAACGAGAGATGATTGCAGAGCTTGTATTGTTGGACAAAAAAAAATTAGAGAGGACAAGGATGCAAGCAACTGAACAATGACCATTGCTCCCACATTGGCAGAGGAAGAAGAGGTAGTTATGATAGAAATTGTGGGTTGTAATCGTCATTCACAAAAGTGCCATGGCACATCTTAAATCGAGTTCAAGTCAGATATACTCATTTTTTGTGCTTAGAAACACACCTGGGGCACAACTTTCGTTGCAAGGTACAGGATAGAACAAGAAAGCGCTTTCAGAAGTAGATAAAGCATACACAAATTTTTGGTACTTCAACAACCTTCCCTTCAATGGAGCCCATACTGGGAATATTTGGTAACATCATTTTCAGTTGCAAAAAAAGGGTACAAGGCACTCTCTCTAAAGGACTTAAGTGGGAAGTTGCTCCAAAATGCAGTTGAAGATGCAAAGGTAATTGTGGAAGATCAAAAGAGGTTGTAGCGAAAGTTTGGATGCACCATTCTTTCTGATCAATGGACTGATGGAAAGAACCGCACCCTCATCAATTTTTTGGCAACTTCAAAATGTGATCTAGTTTTTTTGAAGTCCATTGATGCATCTAGCAAGATAAGAAATGCAGAAACTTTGAGCTTGATGCTCAAGCAAGTTGTTTTAGAGGTGGGCATCGAAAATATTGTCCAAGTTATCACAAACAATGCATCATATGTGGCGGATGGGAGACTTCTTAGGGAGAGACATCCATCAGTCTTTTGGACCCCTTTTGTGGCCCATTGCCTTGACGTTCTTTTGGAGGACATAGGCAAACTTGATAAGCTGTGACCAGTTGTAGAAGACGCAAGAGAAATCACAAAATATATATAAAATCACCCTTGGGTTCTCAACTTGATGAAAAAGCACACCAAGGGAAAAGAGTTTGTTCGAGCAAGTGTCACCAAGTTTGCAATGAACTTTCTTACATTGCAAAGTATTTGCAGTTATTTGAGTCCTTTGAAGCAGATGTTTCTGTGTCAAGTATGGGTTGAGTCATCATATTCCAAGAAAGTTGATGGGGTCAAGGTTGGGAAGACAGTTTTCAGTGAGGCCTTCAAAAAGAGAGCTACAGAGAATCTAGAACAACGATCTCTATTTCTCTCTACAGAATCAAATAAGCCATATGAAGTGGACAAACCTTGATGAAAGGAGAAGAAAGCCTCTTTTACTTCTACAAGGATCTCAAAGATGTAGACACCAATGTCCACTACCCCTATTTTCTCCCTGGAGTATTTAGCCTTAAGAATTTTTATAAATACTCAGTGCCCATGTCACCATATTCCAACCAGAGGAGCCTACATCTCACCCTAACTCCTTGAACAATGTAGTTCTGGAAGGATCTATGACGGTGCTTCGCAGTGATGACATCCTTAAGGCGATGCACATCCTGTGACGAGCCTCAAAATTGATGAACTCCTTCTGAACACCTCTCTCTCTCTTCTCCTCCTAGTTCTAGCCTTAGCTTTTCCATAGCCTCTCATAAAATTTTGGCAGATAGCAATACAAAGGTTCCAGACACTAGTAACCAAGGATAAAGGGGACAACTTTTTAGCAATCTGCCATGAGGTCCTAATACCATCCCAACAATCAATATCTTGTAGATGAGAAACACTGAGTTTATGCAACCCCTTCCACTCCTTAGAGGTTGAAAGTGGTGAGGAGGTGCACTGAAAGCTTAACTCAATACAATGATGGTCAGACAAAGTGAAGGGCAAAATATTTATTATATTGCCTTTCTCAATATCATGGATAATAAAATGTTCCTTGTGTAGCAAGAACCTATCAAGTCCTGAATAAAATATTTTCCTACCTTTTTTATTGTTACATGATGTGTACCATATTCCATGACTATCAACCTTACTTGTGCAAATAGGGTCAACAATTCTTAACATCCATTTCATTTTAAACCAAAAACATTGTTCATTACCTTTTCATTCAAAGCGGTGACCTCCACATTTATCCTATTTTCCTCAACCATATTAAAATCACCCCCCAATAAGCCATGGGACATCCTTTAGGTTTGCAGCAATACAATTCCATAACTCACATATTTCTTTGTAATCATTGGGAGAATATATAGAGCATATACCAAAAACACAATCTTGAGCCTTAAAAGTCACCCATGCTACCCTATTGGATGGGGAGGAGCTTGAGTCAATCACAAACTGTGCCCAATTCTTGCTGATCAAGATGGCAGCATTGTCACTTCCTCTGGCCTGGTTGGTAAGAAAATGTGAAGCTTCATGCCAAAAAGAATTAAGAGAGGAGTCAAGGGCAAACCCAACAGATATCACTTCTTGCAATAAACGAAAATCAATACCATCTTTGGATCTACATAATCTTCTAACAACAGCTTTTCTATCATGGGCTTCCAGCCCCTTCACATTCCAGCAGACAACTTTCATAAAAAACGAAGAGAGAAGGAGGAGGAGGTTTACTACCTCCTTTGATCTGATAGTCTCTCAAAAAAAGTAGGCAAATTGTCTTCCTTATCTCTCCTCTTACCACTCTCTAAGGCCACATGGTCAACTGGTTTTCTTTTCTTATGGTCCTCAAGAAGTTAGGGAATCCCAGGACCCATAGCATCATCTTGGGCTTCAAACCCTCCATTTTATAGAATCTCTTAGCTCCTGATTTGCACTTTAAGAGGAGGCAAGCAAGCTGCACTAAATGCACAACAAGCAACTCAACAACATCAAGCTCTTTTGAAGGCAAGGAAGCATCTAAAGCACTTGGAAAGGGGGATAACTCGTTCTCTCTATGAGGGAGACTAGATGTCTTATCCCTCACTTTTCAAATTTTCCTCAAGCAAATCCAAACTAATTTTATAATCATTGTCTAACCCCTGGTCAAGGTCACCCCGGGAAAAGAGTACTTCATAGGGATTTTTTGCCAAAATTATTACATATTCTTCAGAGAGCCTTTCCTATTTTACTAGGGAAACATCCATATCCACTAAATCAAGGGGTCTATCAGCCCTAGGTGCCTCCTCATGACTAATCCTAGGCACAAAGCCCTAGAGAATGCTATGTACAGGAAAGAGAAGCGAGGAGAAATTAGCCACAACATAAGACTTCAAAAAACTTCACACCGACTATCTCAAGCATTTCCCCAACCACTAGACCAGATTTAGGTTTAGCAACAACCAAAGGACAATTATTTTTAACATGCTTGAAAATTTCACAGTTAAAACACATTCAATCCTCCAAGACCAATAATCAAGCACTGAATATCATTATTCTTCAACTTTAAAACAAGGGTTTCGGGGAAGGATTTAGCAGGCTCTAGAGAAATTAAATTATGCACTTTCATGTGCGCTAAGGCAATCCTAGTGTCTTCAATCTACAAGATTTCTCCTAATGACTTTAGCACCTAGGGATAAAAATGCCAAATTTGCAAGGGAAAATCTTTCAATTCAATCCATCTAGGAACGGTTTGCAAGGAAAATCTCATCCTAGTCCATATCAAGGTTGCAGGGAAGGGCACAACTCACATAGTGAACAATGTTCCAAAATGGCTGACTAAATGCCCTCCTCTGCTTATTAGAGTTCGTATAAAGACTAAGAAAACCCTTGGTTGAACCATTCTATGGAAATTAACATAAATCCCTAACCTTTTCACCCAGACCGAAGCAACCCAATCATCAAAGAACCTTCTAGAAGGTAGAGCATTTCTATTCAAGCAAACTTAAAAAATACCAATACTCTTTAGCCTTGCTTCTTCTTTGTTTATAACTTCAGACATAGCTTCATTAGGAAGAAGGGTAAGATAACTCAAGATTGCAAAGGGCTTGCCGTTTTATCCTCCAACAGCAGCTCTTTCCCTTTCCCACTCCTACTCAGCTCCATGCTCTCCAACAACAAAATCAATGCCTTCAGTTACAACAACAACCGTTTCCTCTCACAACACTTCTTGGAATGATTTCTTCCCTTCAGCTTTGTGGCCTCAATAGCACGATTTTCAGCATCGTTGTTTTGGTTAGGGCAAGCTTGGGCAACTTTAAACTTTCCATAAAAATGTAACTTCTTTATCCTTGCAAATCTTACCACTTGCTATGGTAGCTGCTTCCATATGACTCAGCTTACACAACTAACCAAAGTCTCACAATGCACTTCAGCCTTCTCCCAAAAAGACAAGGTCCACAAAAAGGGGCCGAACCTAATAAAAACATAACACCACAAAACAAACAAAAGAGAAAGGACACACAATACCAGCACAAAAGCCAAGACACACCAAAGACAAAAGGCGACCAAGGGAACAAAGATGAAACACAACTAAAGATTAATACGCAGCAAAGGAAAGCTTGAAGATACTTCCATGAAGGATGACGTTTCTCATCTTCTCATCCTAGGGCAGAGCCTCAAGCTTTCCTCTAATGTCATTTGATCCTTGTATATCCTGCTTAAAACTGTCATTGTCTAATTTATTGCTTGTTTTATCCCACCTTTTTAGTTGTATCCAGTCATCCAGCTTTTGTCCATTACAATAACATTATTTCATGTCAACATATTTAACAAAGTTTTGTTATATACATGTGCTATCTTGAAATTTTATTTATAAACATAACTTTAAAACTATTAAATGTGTTCTCGTGATGCTTTTGTTTTATAAATTCAAATATATTGGTATGATAGTAAAAGCATTTATTAAAAATAAATATTATGCATGAGTCAAAGTTTTACAAAGGTTAAAGCTATAACTTCTGTGCACTTTATAATTAGGCGTGTGTCTTACCAGCAAGCTTCTGAACTACCAATACACGCATTGTGTGGCTACACAACAGGCTGCGCGCAGAGCATAACAGAGGAGGCTGGAGCTATTGGCACGAAAGGATGAGAAAGGATGAGATGGTATCCATAAAATGCCTCAAAATTGTTGGTGAAAAATGACTGCATATATATGGAATCAACACACATTCATCTCACTTTTTAAATTGAATGTCTGCAAATCTAGAATAATATTATGCCTTCTATGACAAGCTTACCATTCATTGACAAGCTGTAAGGAATCTGAAATCAACACTGAAAGTGGCATCTTAATTGAATTCTTGTGTTTGCCGTTAGGATTTAAACTTTGGCATTTTATGTTTTTGCTTCCATTTTGTGTGCGTTTCAGAATAGGTTTTGTTTCTTCTTCTCTACAGTTATTTTATAAATTAAATAGGTCCCAACCTGTACCAGATATCTTTGAACGGGCAAAAATGTTGTCCATCCCAAACCACATCCAGGTCCAACCAAACATGGTAGTTAGGATATGAAGTATCAGATTTTAATTTTACTGTGAACACTTAAAACTGGTATATCTCTTTTATATCAATTTATTGTATCTTATTCTATGATTATGGATGATTTTGTATGTTATATAGTTTTGAACCCTTTTACAAACCTTTTTTAATATCCAAACTTTAGCAAACATTTCCCCTTTTCAAGCCTACCAAATTTTTCAAACCCTGTAACTATCCTTCATAGGAATACTTGACACCAGTTTAATCAAGAAGTCAGACAAGTAAACCTTTTCAGGATCCAGTGATCTTAAATAGTCCAACAAATCATTCTTTTCCTCCCCAACTAAATTCTGCATCTGTAACGCTGCACTTCTCAGTTGGTTCTCTTGCAGTTCCTGTACAAGAAAAGCAGAATTTTGGTCAGAGATTGTCCTCTAATAGACACACATAAACCTCTTTTAGGATGAAGTCAATCTTGAACCAAAAACAAGGACCAAAAAAATATAATAAATCCAGAAACATGAACCAGAAACATGTTACAAGATGTTAGAAGATGGTATAAACATTAACATAGCTAAGGTTGAAATAATCGGGAGAGACGGAAAATCAGATCCCAGAATAACAATATTACTTACAATTACAAACATGGATGCAATCAAAACCACTTGAAAGTCAACGAAAACCACTGCTTCTCAAAAAGAAGGTATAAGCAAACCGTACATCTTTACATTGAAAGTAAGATAAATTTGCCAAAGCCAACCAAGACTTCAATGATAATAAACAATACTCATTACAGCGATCCATAAATATTCTTTTACCATTCCTCTTAAACTCCAAAAAAGGCCCTCAAATTCATCCTTATGTCACCATGCTGACTGCATTATTTAAAATTGTGATACCTGTGAACTTTCCAGGCCAATTGTAAAGCTTGCAACCTCACCAAAATGCCAATTGCTTCGCTAAAGAATATAATTAAGTTTATTTAGTTGCAGAAGATGCAATAGGCTTTATAATTATCATTTTGAAACATAAGGTGTTTCTCAATTGTGCCTCGATGGGTTTTCTAAAATGAAAATGAAAGGGACCTAATAGTTAACTCTCCCAACAAGCAGCTGGCATCCCTTTCCTCAGCAAAATAAAAAAAAACCCAGCTGGAAGTTTCGAGCTCATAATGGAAAAGCCTAAACTTTGGCTTGCAAACATGTATTGACACCATTTTAATACATTCGCAAAGCAAGAATACAGATAGGGGATTTAAGACCCACGTTTGTTACTTGGGATAAACGAGACTGCAAGTACCGAATATAGTCCTGAGCTTCAGGTGGTAATTCACCAAGGCCCCTGGGGATATTCAACTCTTGACAAGCTGCATCCTCTTCAACTGTAGCATCCAATTCAGAGGTTTTTTGATTCTCGTCCATGAAGTCTATGTCTATGCGGTTCCCATCAGACAATGCCTTTGCAATGTCAAAGTTGGATGACTCTTCTTCTTTCTTGGCCCAGGAAGAATCTTCAGCCATGTCAAGGCTTTTCTGAAGGCAAAGACGATACTCAGCATTCCGTAACGTGTACCTATGTAAAGAAAAGACAATAAATTAAAAAATAATAACCATGCATTTGGCCTAACATTACAAATCAGAAAATATTTCAAACCGAGCACATAACATTAAAATCCTTAAAAAACATTCATATTTGAATATAGTTCACAAAGCTAATAAGTGAAGAGCAATTACACTTTACATTCACAATTAAATAAACTCGCATTTCGTCTCAAAAGACACATTAATGTTTTGACACTTTCAGCATTTTCCGTCCATAAATTGATAACTTGTTAGTGAGATGCACACGTTGTTAAGGGATAATAGCAAATGATTTCATTGACATTTTGAAACAAATGCAGTAATAGCTTTTCCTATAGGATAGGAATTTGCTGAAATTCCTCAACCATCTGTAACTACCACTTTTTACACGATTCTAATTTTAGAGATGTTACCAAAAACGAATGACAGATGAAGGACTTTCTGCATGGAAAGAGAATCCTTAAGCAATAGAGAACGTGGACAGGATATAATCAGTTTTTTAGATATGAATTTTACACCTTTAAAATTTTAAACAAGGCACAAATATTTTTGCCTTTCATACGACATATGAAGTGTTTAAATTGTCCAAAAATGCTTTGAATGAAGAACCTTTTGTGATAAAGCAAACTTAACCATCAATAATATTTCCTTTATAGAATAGTCCAAAATCTTGCTTCTCTCTTGCTCATAACATTCCTTTATCATATATCTCTTGAAGAGAGATGATGTAAAGTGAAAAACTTGAACCTTCAACAATATTTCCTTCATAAAATAGTCCAAAATCTTTCTTCTCTCTTGCTCATAACATTCCTTTATCATATATCTCTTGAAGAGAGATGATGTATAGTGAAAAACTTGACCAAACATATTTGGATGAGAATATCCATAAGCAAGACCAAAAACATCATTATGACAACCTTTTCCTAGTAGATAAAGGACTTCAAAGAAAATACCAAGTCACAAGATATTATAAAACGTTGCTTGAAACCTAGTTTCACCTTCATTAGTCTACATTATTCGAGAGTTTTCTTACTGTCACAAGGCAAACAATCATGTTAAATGCACGTGCTAATGCATGATAACACAATTCATAAAGTAGACTTCAAACATATGACAATTTCTCATATATGTATGTCTCCAATATTTCAATGCTTTCATAAGACCACTAAGTGGTTCCCAAACACAAATTGAAACCTCAAAAAGCTACTTTTCATTTCTCAATATGGTAGTGAGTGTTCTTTTATTATAGATCTGATATGCAAATTATCATGTGTCAAAGATTCATTCATGTAATCAAATTCTCAATAGTTTGTAGAACTAATCCATCACCATGACTTCTTCATTGTGGAATCGGCTTGGCATATAGATCCTGATTTGCAATGTAAAACAACGCACTCATAATGCTCTGATTTGTTGTTTATTGCCTTTGCCATTAGTCCACACTATTGCTAGAATACCTAGACTGAGTGCACATCCATTATACAGATCGATATACAAATAAATGCCTTAGATTGGCATAAGATTGGTTGTCATATTCACTAGCACTGGGTAGAACTCTACAACATATATGTGTAAAACCATCATTTACAGAGGTGTCACCTTAACTACCAATTTTCATCCTAGCATAACAACAACACTAGACACGACAGGCATTTCGATCTATAAACCTTCCTAACCATATTTGGACTTTATGAACCATAAAAAAAGAGAAAAGGGCTATACTAGAGAACATAGAAAAATAAGATAGTAAACGTTTATGAAGGAAATAAAAATAGAAGCAAGACCCAAAACATCATTATGACAGCCTTTTCCTAGTAGATCAAGGACTTCAAAGAAAAAACCAAGTCACAAGCTATTATAAACGGTTGCTTGAAACCTAATTCCACCTTCCTTTGTCAACATTATTTGAGGGTTTTCTACCGTCATAAGACAAACAATCATGTTAAATGTTCATGCTAAGGCATGATAATTCAATTCATAACGTAGACTTCAAACATATGTCAATCTCTCAAATACGAATGTCCCCAGTATTTAAACACTTTCATAAGACCACTAAGTGGTTCCCAAACACAAATTTGAAACCTCAAAAACTACTTTTCATTTCTCAATATGGTAGTGAGTGTTCTGTTACTACAAATTTCATATGCAAACTCTCATGAGTAAAAACTCATTCATGTAATCAAATTCTCAATAGTTTGTATAACTTTGTAGAACTGATCAATCACCATGACTTCTTCATTTTGGAATCAGCTTGGCATATAGAGCCTGATTTACAATGTAAAACAAAGGCACTCGTGATGCTCTGATATAGTCCCTAGCCTGAGTGCACATTCATTATGCAGATTGATATACAAATATATGCCTTAGCTTGGCATAAGATTGGTTGTCATATTCACTAGCACTGCATAAAATTCTACGACCTGTTTGTACAAAGCCATCATTTACAGAGATGTCACCTTAACTTCCAAATTTTATCCTAGCATGACAATAACATTAGACACAACAGGCATTCCGATCTATAAACCTTCCTAACCACATATGCACTTCATGAACCATAAAAAAAGAAAAAGGGACTGTACTAGAGGACACAGAGAAATAAGAGAGAATAAACATTTATAAAGAAAAAAATTTAGAAGCAGCTATTGTAGAAAAAGGGTGAAGAATGAAAGGACTTTCTTTGTAATAGTTGAATTTTGAGGACTTTGCTTCTATTCAACTTTATTGTGCTTCTACTTGACTATAGCATTGAAAAGTAAATTGTAGCTCCTTGCATAAGGTCCTTTTTATTACCTGCGAGATGGTCTGATACTGTAATTAGGCACATCCATAAGGAGAAGGCACGCACACATTCTACTTGAGCAACCAGATGAATGAATCACCAAAGATGATCCTCAACTGGCATAGCTTAAGGTATCAAAAGACATTTAAAAGAGACAGTATCTCAAATTGTAAGAAGCGAAATACAGGACAAGAAGCATCATTATCACGGAATAAAGTTCTTTAAATTTAACATCGTGTAGCATCCAAAACAAAGCAAAGGGTACTATTATGTCTGCAACACAGCTGATAGACATTTTAAATCAACTGACAGATTGGATCTAGAAGTTATATGTAAAGGATGAAGTGATTTTATTCATGCATTTAAGAGAAATTGCATTACTTCTACCCAAGCATATGTTTTCTATCCAGCAATATGTCTGATTGCACTCTACTATATTAGTCTGCAAATTTATGCTAAGAATTTTATTTTTGAATTTCCACTAGAGAACTTATAATGTCATGATTAAAATTGGAAAAGGGTTACATTTTCAGCCTTCAAAATCACCACTAGCAAATCACAACTGTCAATATTCAAAGAAAAACTAAATTTGGATATTCAGGAATAGAGTTCATTTATATACATATCAAAATTGGAGGTGGTGTTATCTTCTTCACACACACTACTTACATAGGATGAAATTGGGTTGACATAATAACCAGTATACACATCCTGTCTTGCATGAACAGCTTGCTTTGGTTGCCATCTAATTCCATATTCAATGAAAACTGGTTTTCATTTTTTTTTTTTTTAAATCAAAATTATATTATAGAATATTCAAAGAGTACAAATTCTAATATGCCAAGCTTGAAAGGTAATAGTCCAAGCCTGGGCAGTAAACATAAAAGAAAACATATGAACATTCATAGATACAAGTCTAAGTCGAGAATATTTCTCAGATCTCTTTGCAGCTTGGACAACCACCAAAAAGGTGGCAAACCATAACAAATAAGGTTCTGATTGTCAAGCACCTAGTTGGCCAAGCCATCCACTACTTTGATTCTCTCCATGGGAACATGGCTGAAATGGACCTCCTAAAACTTATCTTGCAACCCACGAATTTTCCCCATCTCTCTATCTATTTGCCAGTTTTTGCTAGGATGTCCCTCTGAATCAAATAACAATCCCACAATAACCTTGGAATCAGATTCAATTTGAATTTTTTGCCACCCAATCTTCAAAGCTTCTTGCATCCCTTTATAAACAGCTTTGATTTCCGCTATGTTATTAGTTATGTATCCCACCTTTTCAGCAAAAAAGAAAGGTACCAACCCATCAGACAATATACCAAAACCTCTGATACTACCCTGACCCGGGTTACCTCTTGAAGCACCATCCATGTTCAACTTCTCGTACCCAATTGGAAGGGATGTCCATGGTCTATCCATCTGAACTTTCTTTTTTGATCGAGAAGCAAGTCTTATTGAAGTGCTAGGTTGCACAGATAGATGGTGGCATAAATGGTCCCATTCCGCCATTAGAATTTGAGGCAAGTCAATCTTATGCTTGACAGATTCCACAATGGTCCCAAATATAATTTATATCTCTTCTATCCTGCTAGAAAAATTTGCGATTCCGTTCCTTCCAAATGTTCCACAGCAAAAGGGTGATGCCAGACCACAGTGCCGGCAAGAGGTTTTGGCCCTTGGGCAGGTAACTGTTCTAGTGACTAAAATATTCACCCATTGAAGATTAAACAATTTGGATAAAAGCTACCACAAGTAGACCACCAATGGGCATTGGAGGAATAGATGAGAGGTTTCCTCATCGTCCAAGCATAAAACACATCGAAAGGGTCCATAAAAGCCACAGCTCTTCAGTTTCTCCCCAGTTAGGAGTCTCCTCTTTAAAACCAACCACACAAAGAAACTTACCTCGGGCCATAAAGCAGGCTGCCAAATATGACTAATGATATCCCTAAGAAGATGAGAAGTATGCCTAGTTAGAGAAGCGTAGCCTGCAGAAACCGTGTAGACACTTGTATAACTTTTCTCCTAGGCTAAGACATCAGGGTTTGGGGACATTGAAAGAGGGCGTGCTAGAACAAGAGTATTAATCCATGAGAGTTGTTCCTCTCCCATTTGAACTGGCCCATCAAGAGTAGAGATCCATCATTTTGCAATCTCCCAAGGGTAATTAGCTACCCTACAGTAATGAGCAATCTTAATCCATCCCTTTTCATGCAACGCCTCCATTATAGTCTTTAACTCTAGGTACTGAGTGATGATTGGAGGATGCCCATCCCACAAATAAGTCCAGAAGTTGGCACTTTGACCATCATTAACAATCCAAAACAAATACTTTTTTATAAGCTCTTCCCCCACCTTAAGAACTGCAAGTATAAATGATCCTTTAGGAGGAAGGGATAACCTAATAATTCTCTCCGGAGGATTGTTTTCCGCACATTTGGCTCTAATATTGGCTGCCCACAGATCAGTTGGACCCATTAGCATTCTCACTGGTTTTCATTTTTGTCTGCCTATTTGGGAGAGTCTATTTTATAGGATTTTGTTATTTTGACATGTTCTTAGAGAAGATTCATGATTTGCATTTTATCAAATATTTGCATTCTTGGGTTTATTTTTAAAAATATATTAGTCTTAGTAATATGTATGGGGCATGCATCTCCTAGTGAGACACCCCCTTTAGTGTGTTTAAGGTTTATTAATATTTGTTCGTATGTCGGTAGTTGCAGGTGGTTGAGTCCTGTATGCAAATGGGCTTTGTTGTGTAACTTGCTCTTAGCAGTTATTTATAGACAGATGATGTAACCCATTTTTAATCAATAAAATTATATGGTACAAACTGTTTCTGGATCTCATGTTGTTGTCCATTTCCTAACATGCATATTTACCGCATCTGGTCCGAAACAAAATTTTCAAGTAGAAAAAATTGGCTCAGTTGAGTCTGTACCTTTTTTCCCAGAAAATCATCAATTTAAAAGGCCATAAAAACAAATTCAGTCCGAAATCCCTGATTTTAATCAGCTGAATTGAGTGACACCTTTAAAATCTTCAGATTGTCTTTCAAGTATAAACTGCTATTTTGTTTTGGAGTAACCCTGACTTAGCTAGAGAAACAAAATGTCTTCCATGGTTTTTATAATTCGGGCTTTAAAAATAGAAAAACAAAACTGTATTTTATCTCCCCAGAGTGTTACAGGAGATATTCTACACAGCTCAATTCTAGCTGGAACAGATGCAGCAGCAGATCTTGTTCTCAGATCAGATATCTCTTTTATCATCATCTGATTCCACTTATAACCTAATCTCATGCATAGGATTAGGGGAAAGATGGCAGGCACTAAGTTTTCTCTAGGTTTTCAACTTTTCTCATAAATAATGCCCTTCAAAACCTAATACTCCAGCAAGGTCACGCATTGGAATTAAGTGTATAAAAATTTGTAATTTACATAGTTATAAGCTTAGCTATTATTATAATTATAAAGCTTGTTTAAATAAGTTATATGGCAGACTTCAGAATTCCCTCTGAACTTAGGATTGCTGTATATAAACCGTACAGGCGGGTCATTTGCAAATTTAAAACAAGTCAAGGTTGATCTAAGAAAATTAATTAGAATATTATAGTCAAAGAAAGGTTTTCCTTTGTCCCCAACTCTTTTTGGAATTAACCTTTTTTTTTTTTTTAAAATAAAAGCCAAGAATATCATATTGAAAGATGTGTTGCAAAACAACATCATCCCCTGACAAAGACAAAATCAGGGGGATGAGAAATTTCCAAAATAAAAAAAACAGCATTTCAGCTCAAGGTACAATACATCTTGCAGCAGGTATTACCAACCAAAGACCACAAGAAATATCATTTAAAACATACACATCTGGCTACAAAAATAGTCATAAAACATAAAAACGGGCAAACTTCAAAGTGCTGCTGAAAATAAAGACTGTAATCTATACCATTAACCATGGACTGTATAGCAACCATTAAGAGTTCGTGTGCTCTTCCCAGCCTTATACAGATAGTGTTATGGAAACAAAAGATTGTCTTCTTGTGATAATGACAGCTCATCCAAGAATAAGGAAACCAAGCAGTGCTAACTCTCATTACAAAACAGAAATTCATTGGGAGCCTCCAGCTCCACCCTCGCTTGTAGGACCAGCTTTGCAACCCCCTGTGAGGTTGTCAGTATAAGGCCAGCTGTTTGGGGCCTGTTTTGTTTGAGGGAAATGAACAGGAACTGAACAATCTGCTCATGATGTTCTTCAACTCCGTTATCTTCACCTTGGAAGGCTTGCCATTTGGGGATATAGGGTGGTGGTACTCATGCATGGATTCTCTATTGTCCATGATCCCTGCATTACTTTATTATATATAATATGGGTTCTTCAAGTTAATGTGATGCACACTGCAAAATCAGTAGTGTATTAGGAGCAATGTGTGCTACTAAAGTGATAAGCTAGTTGCATTAAGTCATTCATCTACTTGTACAGATCTGAGGTCACTCATTTAATGGGGCATTCATAGCTTTCATTGCAAATGTTTTGAGCAAATAAGTGGCATTCCATTATAATTCAGATCTGAGTTATTATGTCATATGGGTACAGTTATATGCATGTTGTGATCCCATTTAAATATCATTGCAAAAGAATTCCTTGTAAGATTCATGAGACTTTTGCATGTCTGAAACTGTGCTTTATTTACATGCGCCAATTGAGTGTCATATATTTGAGAGAGTGAATAAGAGGGAAGATCTGAAAGGTCGTCTTTCTTTATCTGTTTGAGTTCTGATATGGGATTCATTGTGTATGAGCAAGTGTCTATTGCGTTAGGGACAATTAGTAGGGCTCATAGAAATAGTGGGTTTTGCTCCTTTTAATAGATGTGATGCACTTAGAAGTTGTCTAGCATAAACGCATAAATGAACTGTATAGTCAAGCCCCCCCTTGGTGTTGCAGAGCAGAAGTGAGGAGAGTAAACCCCCTCTTGCATGTTGTTGCTTGTGTCCAAATCCTGCTAGGAAGAAGAGAGACTGTGAAAGGCATCACTAAAAGATTCATTCCATCCTATTCTTCATCAAAAGTCAGGGTGCAGATTTGAGCACCAACGCATGGTGTAGCAGTAAAAATTCTGAGGTATTCCCCCTTGCACAATGTTAGAAATATGCTACAAATTCAGAATTATACCTCTTCATAAAATCTGTTCAATTTGGTTTAGTGCTTGGTCTCTACAGACTTACTGTAGTTTCACACAGAACATAACATGACAGGGGACCATAATGCTTTGAGTAGGTATTCTTGGCTCTGATGACCCTGAACTAGAGCTTTGACTTTTCCCTTTGATGTAGTGATCCCAAGACACATGCTAAAATATTAACCAAGAAAGACATGAGACCTCATTCAGTCAGAAGCTAAAAATATTATAGATTACCCAGTCATCATGGAAGAAACCAGAAGCCTTGAAAGAGGCTCCCAGAAAGCTTCAATTAAAACATGAAATTGATCTGATGGAAGCAATCCTAGCATTCCCGATACAGTTCTTTTCATTGCATCCAAAGTATCAGATGATACGTCTTTTTGTATAAGGCTCACATCCAATGGATCTATCTCTTGTATCAAGCTTAAGAGCATGGAACCCCCCTGTAAAAGAATACAATTGACATTAGGTCACTGGAAACCACTTTTTAAAATATGCTAGCATACACAATTTCATCTTCAAAATTTTGCCATAAATAAAGAAAACATCAGGGCTTTAAATGCACAGAAAACTCAGAAATGACCATGCACGAAAAACACACAAGGCAATGTGAATGGACAGACAGATGGTATGAGAGAATGTTTGTGCATGTGTGCTTATGGCAACCTTGAGGCAAAAAAGCGCTTACCAACCACTCACTCACAGAGTTTCAGACTGTTCGGCAGAGAAACAAATTCATATATTGAATGGAAAATTACTAACCACGTACTTCACGAGTTTCCGATGGTTCAACCAGTGTTTTAACTTTTTAAGTAGTATATTTAATCAGCCTCCATGTGTTCCTAAAATGTCCCTTTCTAGATAATTTATCAACTCTAAAGTTTTTTGTGATTCCTTTTCAATACTAGCTATCAAACAAATACTGAAACATCCCACATGCAATATTGATATTGAAAACCTAATTGAAACTTCATTGAAACCCTTATTGTATTGAGATGAAAGCGTACAAAATTCTGACAATGAAGCAATCTAAACAACAATAATAGAATGATGTAATAAAATCCTTACATTTATATTGCATCACAAGGCCAAAAAACAAAATTCTTACTTGAATAAACCTCCGCAAAATAATTACATGCAACAATGAGCATCACGATCTGAATGAAGCTTGAAGTAAGGTAATATCTGGAAGTAAAGGCCACAACAGCCACTTTGATTTGCACAAATTAGACTCAGCTGGTCACATAAACCCCAACGCAATAACCTCAGCTGTACATGAAACCTCCACGTAGCAATCTAAAAATTATTCCAAACCCTCACACGGGCTAGAAAGAGATGGCAATCCTCAATCACACTAAAACTAGAATTTAATCCTAATTTGCAAACATAATCATGATTCATAGATGGAATCACCTCAATGGATTAAAAGGTTTTCGTCCTCCACACCTGTATATCAGATGGTTTTCATTATTAGATGAAAAGACTGAACACAGTGGTTCAAGCTCTGGATTAGGGTTTGATTGTCAAAAATGAATAATAATAATAATAATAATAATGACTCTTTTGAGCCCAACTCCTCCTTTTATAACTTTCCCTTTTCCAATTTACCATAAAAGTATTTAAAAATCCTTTTAATAAAACATTACTTTTCATCCACTTAATAACAATTATTTTTTGGCCCTCTTAATAATAATAATAATAATAAGTGTCTTTCTTATGTTATAAAGTAGAAGTGATTAAAGTCACCTAAAAGTATTATTATTAATTACTTTCCCTAACTTTATCCCTTAGCCTACGAGAAATAAAGAATAGACCATGGGTCTTTTGATCAGTTAATTTTGAAAAAGGGAAATGACAGTCCGCCCTTCCCAGAATCATTTGCCCTCAAGCAATTGCAAGATCCACTACTCTAGCTTACCAAAACTGACCAACTCTATAATACCTCCTTGGGGATTTATAATTTCAAATCTGATTTTCTATGTCCTTCCACAATCCTAGGAGCAAATGTCTAAACATCACAATACACTTATTCTGAAAATTTTGAATATCAACATGATGTTTACCTTGCTCACAAAGTGAGAGGGAATGAAGGCCTCTAAATACCAAGTATTTGGTTTCTTGGGCAACTCGTGCCTCATGAAAAAAAATATTAAATGTGACTATTGTTGACGCTGTGGATTGCACACTTGAGAGAACGCTGAGCTTCTCTCTTCCACGCGGCACAATGGAAACTCCTCTCTTGTCTATGGGTCTGGCAAAACTGAGGGAAGAGTCTCTAGATAAAGGCTAGCTCCCTCTGATGCATCTCTAAGTTATTCTAGTAATATTGCTAATACATATATATAATGGGGCAGAGGCAGGGGGGTTGAAAAGAGAGAAAGATACTGAAACAAAACCTAAACTAAGAAGGTGATGCACCAAAAAAATTCGATCTACTTAGCTTGAGCATACACTTTCCACCAAGAACAAGCTGATGTACACTTCATTTGGCATCAGTGAGCTAGGGGTCCTCTAGAGATACAGGGAGGAGAAACTACCAGAGGTGTTCTAAGACACACTATGGCAGCCTGTTCACATGCGCCTATACTCTACTGTAGACACTTCCGGCTAACCTGCAAAAGAAGAACTCACAATACACTAGACATGCTGGAATCATTCTATGAAAGCATAAGGGAAAATGACTTAACACAAGACAAAACCATAGACATATGCAAAAGTGCAAGCTCAAATGGAGGCAAAAATGCTTCTTTTTGATTCAAGGTAAATTTCGGCAAGGCTCCGCCTTACAAGCTGAGAGATATCTTTCTCAAATGAGAAGTTACAATATATAGAGAGAGAGGAAGTAAAGGCGCCCCTTTGGAAAAGACTTTGGCACCTTTTTACAAGTTGGTCCATGTGCGTTGAGAGCGTTGGGAAGAGGAAGCCGCTGAAAAAGGATATTGTGTTGGCTGTCAGTTTTGACCTTGACGTTCAAACATTAATGTGAAAGCATGGGCTACGCCTCTTTTTCTGCAAACAAGACCGCTCCTTCAAGATATTCACGCGGTTTGTCTGCTCATCAATGCAAAGTGTGGAAAAAACAGGGCACGTCTTTACTGTTCGCGCTCCTTGATGACCACTTCGCAGAGACTGTGTCAACCACTGGAATAACTCCTTGTGCCGACAACTTCTTTCGCCACATGGGCTGTTTTGTCCATATCTGTGCTTAGTTGGGTGCGTCTTTTGGAACATTCCAGATGTCGTATGTGTGCGTGGCCGTGTTCTAGATTCTCTGTTTTGTTCCGTCTTTCCTTGCTATTTTTTGTCCCTTCCTGGCTTTGTCTTTTCTTGGCTTTGTCTTTTCCTGACCTTGTGAGCACTCGGGGCTATCTTCTCGGCGGGTTGCTAAGTTCACTTGCGGCCTGTCCTTAAGCTTTTCAAAAATCAACGGCTATTCCCTTGTCCCAAATTTGACGTCTTTGGGGACATCATCTGACGTCCGGATTCCAACGGCTAGTTCGCCATGCTCAATTTTGACGTCTACGGGCCCGTCACCCCTTTGAATTCCTTCAGCTTTCCCTTTGGTCGGGCTTTTGTCTTTGAAACCTCCCGAAGGGAAGGTCTCCCTTCGGCCTTGAGAAAGGTCCCTTTCGCGGTCGCCGAGAGCCCCCCGCAAGGGCACCTTACTTCGGGCGGCCTTGGTCTTCAAATCCTTCAGACAAAATGTCCGAAGGAAATCTTTCCTTTATGTCTTTCCTGCTTGCTACTTTCTGTCGGGCTTTTCCATCGGGTAAATTCCTTCGGACAAAATGTTCGAAGGAATTCCTTCGGACTTTTTGTCCAAAAGAATTCGCTCTATTCACTTTGCCACGGGAAATTCTCCCGAAAGAATTTCTTGTTTGTTTCCTTGCTTGTTTCTTTCGGTCAGCTCTTTTCTTCGGGTAAATTCCTTCGGACAAAAGTCCTAAGGAATTCTTTCGGACTTTTTGTTCGAAAGAATTGCCTTGTGAATTCTTCCGCGGAATTTTCCTTTCGAAAGACAGTCTTTGCCTTGCGAATTTCTTCGGACAAAATGTCCGAAGGAATTCCTCCGGGCATTCTACCCGAATAAATTCAATCTTTGTTCTACCTTTTGCCTTAGCATTTCCGAAGGAAAACTCACCCTTTTGATTTCTCCGCAAGGGTTCCCTGCCCTTCGCAAGGGTACTTTTGGGTTTGGAACTGCCCTCTGCAGCTTGCTTGAAAAGTCCAGTTTGTGCCTGACTGCCCTCCGCAAGGGCACTTGTCCTTCGGGCTTTGCAAGACCCCCTTTGAACCTTCCGATTGAACCAAGCGATTGAACCAACTGATTGAACCACCCGATTGAACCAACCGTTTGAACCAAAGTTCAAGTTCAAAGTGTGAGAAAGATCATGCCGTTGAACCCTGACGTCGAACCATTGAACTGGTTCCTCCTTTTGCTGAAAGACTTGTGCAAACCAAAAATTGAACTGCCTCAGAACAGCAGGGGAAGGAGACCGATTTTGCCCTGCAGGGCCAAAATGGTCAACAAAATGGCAATTCCCAAGGGAAGCATGCCTGCTATGCTTAAGAAACTAGTAGCCTCAAAGTCCATTGGGCACGGAGTCAGAACGCATCTTGAAAAGTTAGCAACAGCCTCGAGAGATCCAAGAATCAATCATGAAGTTTTTTTACCCCAAACACAAAGGAAAACACACACAAGGCTTTTAAAAAAAAAACATTACCTGTGCAAACGGCACTTAAGGAAAACAGGGAAATAAAACTGAAAGCAAACTATGTACAGCTAACCAAGTATATTTGCCTCCCTCCTGGATCAAAGGGAAAACTTCTTAAGTCTCCTTCATGGCAAGAAAACTTATGATGCTAGATAAGTGGCTGGATAGAATGGAGATTTGGTGACTTGCTCTTCTTGCCTGCCACCTTGATTGGCTCGTATCTGAGTGAATCGGGGGCAAACATGCTTCCAACATATATGTATTCATCTTGTTCTTGGAAGCTTGCCTCCAGCTGGTTCTTCATGCTAGTGTGTTTCACCAAGAAATCCATGGCTGCTAGCTTGTCACCATAGGCCCTTTGATATGCATCATGAATTGGCTTGTCCCCTTCTGCTTCATTGAAGAGACTGTCAAATTTATCTTCTGCTTGATCATGGCTTCTTGAAGAAGGGTGTCTGTTGTGATGTCTGAAATGAGATCACAGACTGAGTTCTCATCCCACAGAACATCACCTTCTTGTTCAAGGCTCCTTCAAAGCTTTCTTCAAGATATATAGGCCTCTCCTTTTCCTGCTCAAAGACTAGAGTCTCTAGTTGTTCAAAGACATCCTCCTGATCCTCCTCCAACTCGGGTTCCATGGTATGGTCATCCTCCTCATCAAAGCAACAAGGAAGTTCATCAAACAAGGGGGGAGAGAGTTCACCATGCTTACCTTCCTCTTCATATTGTTGGAACATCCGCATGTATGCATGACTTGTGTCTTCTCCATTGTTGATGATGTCTTCAAAGGGAGCATCCATGATGATTTCCTCCTCATTGTCATCCATGAGAGCTTTTTGATCAGCTGCAAATTGTATCCTCTCTTCTTCACTTGCTTCCTGCAAAACAGGTTCCTCCTTGAGAAGGGATGAAGTAGAAGGCCGATGGTTAAACTCACGTGGAAGAGGAGGCAGTCCTTGAGTTAGAATCGAATGATTCTCCTCCTTCCATTTGGCCAGCACCTCATCTATATCAAATGTGGCCTAATAGCTCTCTTGACGGAGTGTAGATGGCGTGTGTTCAAATGTAGGATCTTCTGTTTGATCTGAACCGTCCATCACACTTTGGCTGAGGAATCTCATTCTGGACTCAAATTCTGCAATTCGCTTGGCTATATTCTCTTGAAAAAGCCTTTCTTGGAGATCATAAGCATCACCATGAGTAAGAGCAGTCTCGACTTCTTCAAGGTTTTGAGCAAAACCTTTCTCCTCCTCCTTCCTGCCCCATGATTCCATTGTTTGCTTCCAACTCATGATCTTGGGATTGGAACTTTTCCCTTGTGAACAGGCAGCAACTTTATCTTCTCCAAGGTCCCGAGCTGGTTCATGACATTCCCTTTTCCAACTTGGAATCTTGACATCATGTTGAAAGACTTGAGGAGGTTGAGGAAGATTAGGGAGAGACTGTTGATACACAGGAAGAATTTCCTGAGGAGAGACGTGCTAGTTCATGGTATTCCCTTCCAAGGAGGATTCACACTCTAAAGAATTGAGAAGGTTCATTTCCATGAAAGGTTGCTCTAATGCCCTTTGATGCTGGAAAGCTAGGCGCAAGGGATTAGGAGCAAGAGTGATTCTTGTATCAGATGAGCTAGAGTGAGCAAGTGCTATCTGGTAGAAAGGATTTGGTGCATAAGAGGGGGCTTTCTTTAGAATAGGAGGGGGCACACAAGGCTGACTCCCTTGAACGAATGGACTCTTCCATTTTGCTACCTCCTCCTCCAGGGATTGCAAGGCCTGAGCTTGCCTAAACAAACACTCTTCTTTGTACATAAGCTCCTGCTGATATATATACTCCTCATCCAATTTGTCCATCTCCATCACTTGCTTCTCAAACTCCAGCATTACTTCCCTTATTGTTGAAGGGCAACTAAAAGAGCCGCTTGAGGTGATTCCATGAACAACCTGAGCTTGATCAAAACCATATGAAGGAATACAAGGCCCATGATTCTGAGCAATGGGATTATACATACAAAAATAAGATTTCTTGATGGCACCTGGACTGCTTAACTAGTTGATTCAACTCGGAGTCGCCACTGGTGTTGATGAAAATTCCTCCAAAGGCTGGTTGGTTGAAGAACACACCAAAATTCTTCAACTCTTTAGACAAAATGTCCCATCGGGCGTGCCAAAAACTGTTGACACTATGGATTGCACCCTTGAGAGAAGGCTGAGCTTCTCTCTTCCACACGGCACAATGGAAACTCATCTCTTGCCTGTGGGTCTGGCAAAACTGAGGGGAGAGTCTCTAGATAAGGGCTAGCTCCTTCTGATACATCTCTAAGTTATTCCAGTAATATTGCTAATACATATATATAATTGGGGGGGAGGGGGCGGCGGGTTTTGAAAAGAGAGAAAGATACTGAAACAGAACCTAAACTAAGAGGGTGATGCACCAAAAAAGTTCGATCTACTTAGCTTGAGTATACACTTTCCACGAAGAACAAGCTGATGTACACTTCATTTGATATGATAAATTCTCCTGCATCAGTGAGCTAGGGGTCCTCTGGAGATATAAGGAGGAAGAACTACCAGAGGTGTTCTAAGACACTATGGCAGCCTGTTCACATGCACCTATACTCTGCTGTAGACACTTCTGGCTAACCTACAAAAGAACTCACAATACACTAGACACGTTGGAATCATTCTGTGAAAGCATAAGGGAAAATGACTTAACACAAGACAAAACAATAGACATGCAAAAGTGCAAGCTCAAATGGAGGCAAAAATGCTTCTTTTTTATTCAAAGTAAATTTCGGCAAGGCTCCGCCTTACAAGCTGAGAGATATCTTTCTCAAATGAGAAGTTACAATATATAGAGAGAGAGAGGAAGTAAAGGCGCCCCTTTGGAAAAGACTTTGGCACCTTTTTACAAGTTGGTCCATGTGCGTTGAGAGCGTTGGGAAGAGGAAGCCGCTGAAAAAGGATGTTGTGTCGGCTGCCAGTTTTGACCTTGACGTTCAAACATTAATGTGAAAGCATGGGCCGCGTCTCTTTTTCTGCAAACAAGACCGCTCCTTCAAAATATTCACGCGGTTTGTCTGCTCATCAATGCAAAGTGTGGAAAAAACAGGGCACGTTTTTACTGTTTGCACTCCTTGATGACCACTTCGCAGAGACTGTGTCAACCACTAGAATAACTCTTTGTGCCGACACCTTTTTTTGCCACCTGGGTTGTTTTGTCCATATCTGTGCTTAGATGGGTGCGTCTTTTGGAACATTCCAGATGTTTTCATATGTGTGCATTGCTGTGTTCTGGATTCTCTGTTTTGTTCCGTCTTTCCTTGCTATTTTTTGTCCCTTCCTGGCTTTGTCTTTTCTTGGCTTTGTCTTTTCCTGGCCTTGTGAGCACTCGGGGCTATCTTTTTGGCGGGTAGCTGAGTTCACTTGCGGACTGTCCTTAAGCTTTTCAAAAATCAACGGCTATTCCCTTGTCCCAAATTTGACGTCTTTAGGGACGTCATCTGACGTCTAGATTCCAACAGCTAGTTCGTCATGCTCAATTTTGACGTCTACGGGCCCGTCACCCCTTTGAATTCCTTCGGCTTTCCCTTTGGTCAGGCTTTTGTCTTTGAAACCTCCCGAAGGGAAGGTCTCCCTTCGGCCTTGACAAAGGTCCCTTTCGCGGTCGTCGAGAGCCCCCCGCAAGGGCACCTTACTTCGGGCGGCCTTGGTCTTCAAATCCTTCGGACAAAATGTCCGAAGGAAATCTTTCCTTTATGTCTTTCCCGCTTGCTACTTTCTGTTGGGCTTTTCCATCGGGGGAATTCCTTCGGACAAAATGTCCGAAAGAATTTGCTCTGTTCACTTTGCCGCGGGAAATTCTCCTGAAAGAATTTCTTGTTTGTTTCCTTGCTTGTTTCTTTCGGTCGGCTCTTTTCTTCGGGTAAATTCCTTCGGACAAAAGTCCAAAGGAATTCTTTCGGACTTTTTGTCCGAAAGAATGGCCTTGTGAATTCTTCCACGGAATTTTCCTTCCGAAAGACAGTCTTTGCCTTGTGAATTTCTTCGGACAAAATGTCCAAAGGAATTCCTTCGGGCATTTTGCCCGAAGAAATTCAATCTTTGTTCTACCTTTTGCCTTAGCATTTCCAAAGGAAAACTCACCCTTTTGATTTCTCCGCAAGGGTTCCCTACCCTCCGCAAGGGTACTTTTGGGTTTGGAACTGCCCTCCGCAGCTTGCTTGAAAAGTCTAGTTTGTGTTTGACTACCCTCCGCAAGGGCACTTGTCCTTCGGGCTTTGCAAGACCCCCTTTGAACCTTCCGATTGAACCAACTGATTGAACCACCTGATTGAACCAAAGTTCAAGTTCAAAGTGTGAGAGAGATCATGCCGTTGAACTCCGACGTCGAACCACTGTACTGGTTCCTCCTTTTGCTGAAAGACTTGTGCAAACCAGAAATTGAACTGGCTCAGAACAGCAGGGGAAGAAGGAGACCGATTTTGCCCTACAGGGCCAAAATGGTCAACAAGTATCTTTATTTTTCTAGGCATTACAAACCATGCTTTTACTTTATCATCATGCATTTGTCCAATAGAAACAAATGATCTTCTGCAATCTTTAAGAGTATACCACAAAATGGAAGTTGCATTCTTTTTTGCTTGTTTCTTAGTTTCAGCATGTTAGCCTTCAAATGTCATCCCATCAAACTTTACAATGCTCTTAAAAACAAGCATATGTGATGGGCCAAATCTAGTTGTGATGTATGCTAAAAAAGGTTTCCCTTCTTTCTGCGCTTTTTCCTGTAACAAACTCTTGTACATTGATGACTCATCCAAAAAATAACCTTTCTCTGACAATGATTTGAGCACTACTGTTGCAGCTGCATGTTCAGCTTTCAGTTCACTGTCTGGCAGAACATTTGCCATTACATCTTTTGGTTGTAATGTTTCCTCTTTCTTACCACTTTCCTGCTCTTTGTTTGATTCTTTATGCAAATTTGATGGTACTTCAACTGACCCCATTTGACTTCTTCCCCCTCGAGACTGTTAAGTAGTCTTTTCCTCAATGTGATATTATTTGCACACAAATGCAGCTCATTACATATGGAGGATATCATGCCAGTGTTGAATGGTAAACTTGCAACTGAATCAAAACCATTATACAAAGAGAAAACCGATGCTGCCCTATCTAGCATACCATGGAACTTGTATAGAAGATGTCCATTTTCCAATTTATCGCAATCCCCATGTCATGCATTTGCCAATGCAATCATAGTTTGGATGTCAGAGCTGAAGCCAACTAAATGATATGAATTTGTTTACCTGGATTACAAACCATTATGCACCAACAATTTTGGGCCAAAAGATTTATCTCCACTCTTTTACCCTTCTTAGAATGATGACAAAACTGAAATAGATTTGTGTTATCATTCCTTTCTAGTTCAAGCAGCTTTGGATCTCATGCCACCTATGTAAAACTTTAGTCACAGAATCAAAATAATGGATTCCTTTGGTGAGTTTTCTTCTTGAATTTTTTTGCACACCTGGGATAAGAAAAACTAAATACTGCCTAAGCCCAAAGAAAATATGGTTCTATGGTTGTTCAAAATACCATCCTCTCACCAAGAGACAAGGCCAAACCGCTTCCCAAAACAAGTCATCGGCTCGAGCTTTGTTGAACCTGAAATCTCCAGTCAAAAACTTGACAATTCCTTCACTAGAAAGAGAAGAACATGCCTTGCCCATTGGAATTTCAATACAAGTGAGGACTCAGTTCACTTTTATTGGATCTATGAGTGCTGCAGTAAGATCCTGTTTGACTTTGCTAATTCCCACAACTTGAATAAGTATGTCTGGTCCCACTAATCCTTTCAGTTTTTGTGACAAACTCTTCAATGGAAGTTATTCCCTCATTAAATGACTTCATTATCTCTGGGACCTCATCTTTGGAGTTATTAGGTATGTGTGGAAGTAGGCATGTCAATAATCCCTGTTGCCGCCATCCAGTGAAAATGCACTGCCCCTAGATACGATTTTTGCTTCTCGTCTTCCTAGATTTTGTCTATCTGCAATATGT
Source organism: Torreya grandis (assembly GCA_037957365.1). NCBI lineage: Eukaryota > Viridiplantae > Streptophyta > Pinopsida > Cupressales > Taxaceae > Torreya > Torreya grandis. The sequence continues at coordinate 1,220,819 of JARHVA010003486.1, read as the reverse complement.
ATATGTCCTGAAGGAAATTCTATAATAGTATGATAATATACCTCCCATTTCTTTGGTTTGCACAAATCTCTTCACAACATTGAAGTTTTTCCCAAAAATATAGAGCCCAAGGATAAACAAATCTTCCTCAATTTTACTCCAAAGTGCACTTGGGCTACCAAGCACTATAATGTTGCTTCTTGGATTTGCATTTTCTCCTGTATTATGCATTCTCGGGTGTGGACTCTAACATTTAATACTAGAGGTATGTTTTCCGAGGCCCACTAAATCAATTTGATCTTCTTGACTCTCTTCCAAGCTACTCTGCTCCTTTTTCTTCTTTTCGTTGTGTAAAAAGAAAATGCATCAGGGATATTCTCACGTGTTACAGTAGAATCTTACAGCTATTCTCTGCTATTGACTTTCTATTTTGATTATGTAATAGAAAAAACTGCATTGTTCACTGTAAATTGGGTACTGTCACTGAGCTCATGGACACACCCTTCACCTGCTAATTGGAAAATATCATGTTGGTGCAATCTGCCATCTGTTTTGACAGCTACAATTGACAAGGACTCCTTTGAGGCAAGTTCATTATCTGACAATGATCCATTTACATGTCTCATTGTATACTCTTTCACACCAACTAATGGAAAAAAACACGAGATCAGCATTACTGGCAAAGTTAATCTTTCTGCAAGTTGTTGCTCACTAGTCCGTTCACTTTCTTTTAGCTCTGGTCATGGCTTTTCTTCTTTCTTCAGGAATGCATTCTCGAGTTCTTGCTCCTTGATCTCCTTCTTGGCAATCTTTTGAGGTTTTGTTTTTAGCTGCTCTTCTTCCTTATTTAATTTTCTACTTCTACCTTCTTCGAGCATCTTCAAGAATTCTTCAAAGGTAAAGTCAGACTTTTCATCATATGTGGGAAACTTGCTCAAACAATTTTGAGTGATCCTTCTTCCTCTTCTTGGCTCATGCCTCCTTTTTAAGTCACAGAAATCTCGCAGGGTCATGTCAGCTTGAACTTTCTATTATAATATTCTTCACAGTAAGCCTCATATTCAATTCTGAGTTGTTGCCATTCTTCTTCTTCTAACTCTTTTCTATCCAACTGTATTTTTATCAATGCCACTAGATCTGGCATGCTATTCTAATACTCTTCCAAATGTTTGTCCATTCTATCTCTTACCCTGCACGCTGGTAGGATCATTCCTCTGATACCACTGAAATGTCCCTTTTTGGATAATTTATCAACTCTAAATTTTTTGTGATTCATTTTCAATGCTGGATATCAAACAAATACTAAAACATCCCACATGCAATTTTGATACTGAAAACCTAATTGAAATTTCACTAAAACCCTTATTGTATTGAGATGAAAGCGTACAAAATTATGATAATGAAGCAATCTAAACAATAATAGAATGTTGTAAAAAAATCCTTACATTTATTTTGAATCACAAGGCCAAAAGACAAAACTCTTACTTGAATAAACCTATGTAAAATAATTACATGCAGCAATGAGCATCAAACAGTAAACATAGGGATCACGATGTGAATTTGGCTTGAAGTAAGGTTACAACCGGAAGTAAAGGCCACACCAGCCACTTCGATTTGCACAAATTAGATTCAGTTGGTCACATAAACCCCAACGTAATAACCCCAACTGTACATGAAACCTCAACACAACAATTTGAAAATTATTTCAAACCCTCATAAGGGCTGAAAAATGATGGAAATCCTCAATCACACTGAAACCAGAATTTAATCCTAATTCGCAAACCAATTATGATTCTTGAATGGAAGCACCTCAATGGGTTAGAGGGTTTTCATCATCCACACCTATATATTAGAGAGTTTTCGTCCTTAGATGAAAAGATTGAACACAATGACTCAAGCTCTAGATTAGGGTTTGATTGTCAAAGATGAATAATAATAATGACTTTTTTGAGCCCAACTCTTCCTTTTATAACTTTCCCTTTTCCAAATTACCCTAAAAGTATTTAAAAATACTTTTAATAAAATATCACTTTTCATCCACTTAATGATAATTACTTTTGGCCCTCTTAATAAATAATAACAATACATAAATGTAATTTTCATTTTATAAAATAAAAGTGACTTAGGGCAACTTAAAGTGTTATTATTAGTTTATTTCCCTAACTTTATCCCTTAGCCTACCGGAAATAAGGAATAGGTCGTGGGTCTTTCGATCAATTAATTCCAAAAAGGGACATGATAGAAGCCATGGGGTAAGCTTTAAAAAGGTGAGGGTAGCTTTTTAGTTCCCCGCTAATTGAGACATTAATTTAGTGTATCATGAACTCATACCTGAGCTTAGACAAATATGCTATACTATATATCTCAACATAGTTATCTACATACCAACACCATAATTTTCTCATCAAGGACTTAACAACATGAATCTACACTTGATTCTCTCATTCACCAATATTACTACCATATTGTTATTGGTGAGAATTTTAAGTCTCCTTGGTTTACGAATAAATTCCAGTAAGACATTTTGGAGGTGGCATGCCAGCTGTTCTTGGCTTTTTTAACCATGAATTGTAATTTTTTGCATACACAAAACCCACTATGGGAGAATAATATAAAATATTTTTAGTAGAAAGAAGAAATAATTAGATAAAAGCTTCTAGATTCTTTGAATGATGTAAAAGAAAGCACATATATTTAATTAGCTTCAAATTACCATATGAAAAGTAGGTAAAGTGAAAACACAAACACAAAGAGTTAAGGAAACACACACAGAAATGTGCTTGAATATATCTTTACAATTAAAGAAAGAAAAACTAAGTTGCCAAGAATAGAAACAAAAACAAAACATGGAAATGCCAATTTTCCCAAAACCCTTGGAAACGAAATGGCACAAAGATGTCCATACAATAAATTATTAAAAAAATATAGCTATATATATATATATATGAAAAGGATAAAATATACTTAAAATATATAAATATTAAAAAAATGGAAAGTCCAAATTTTTTATTAAAAATATATAAGTATGAAAAGAATGTAAAGTTCAAATTTGTTATAAAATAAATGTATCGTACATGTTATCTTTAGGTTCTGATTTCAATTTTACTTTACAAAAAATCAACTTGCCTCAACCAACATCCAAAATAGTTTAAGTCATAAAGTTACACCAAGGGGCTCACCTAAGTGACACCCCCATTTAGAAAAGTAACTCAACATGAAAAAATAAGGTGCACAACTTAATAAAGTTTAAATCAACTTAAAACTACTTTAAATAGTAACTTGGTTTAAAAAGAACTTTTCCCTCCAAAAGTGAAGCAAACAATCTCCACCCTTAGATTAGGTCCTATTAGAAGGGAAAACCCTAAAAGTTGCCCTAATCCATATGGATGCTTTATAAAGGTCAACCTAAGTTGTAAAGGCTCATTTGTAACATGAGCAAGGTTGGGAGAAGGAGAGTGAGAGGGGGAAAAGGTTTGTCCATGCCTTGTCTCTCCTCCCTCAAAATCCAACAAAGCCTCCATGGACCCTCAAGCTAAAGCTTGCCGTGGAGGTGGACGCTTCACGGGTTAGCATTATAAGTTTTAAATCCATTGTTTATAATTTATTTTTCCAACAATACTACAGTTTACGTCATTAGAGCTGATCCCAAATAGTTCCAGTGTTTGTAGTTTCTCAACTATTTCATGCTTCTATTTTAGCTAGGTTTGAATGGATGCTACCTATAAAGTCATTAGCTTCACAATTATAGATAAGGGGCGTGAGTGTTTTTTTTTAAACGTATAACTTTGTTTTTTCAAGTTTTTTGTATCTTTTAAGAATTGGTGCCACCAGAAAGGACCCAAAAACGCCCATTTCTGTGCCATTTCTAAAACGTTTCGACAATGTTTCGCTTCAGTGTTTCGTGCCAAAAATGGTTCTAGACTGAAATGGGGTGGGGATGGGCATATTTTGCATTCCAAAGGAAAAGCAAAGTAATTAGTTTATATAAAATTCAAAATTGGGTTGTAAAAATAGATGGCACCACAAATAGTGAGTGAGGAGGATTGCAAGTATCATTGTGAGGAACAAGGAAGAATATAAAGGGCATATACCAAGCCAAGGGTTAGGATTGCCGAACACAACAAAGGAGATGGTAAAAAGATTAGTTTTGGAAATCAAGATCATTTCCGCAATGCAGTAGGGCATCACCATGAAAGATGAGGCTAGAAGAAAAGACCCAATCTTTATTCATAAGGGCATATACCAAGCCAAGGGTTAGGATTGCCGAACACAACAAAGGAGATGGTAAAAAGATTAGTTTTGGAAATCAAGATCATTTCTGCAATGCAGTAGGGCATCACCATGAAAGATGAGGCTAGAAGAAAAGACCCAATCATTATTCATTGAGGATGAAGACCTAATCCTCGAAATTGAAGACTATGAGATAGGGCTCTAATAAGGAACTTTGCCAGAATCTAACCCATGGTAGTCTTTGACAGCAAAAAAAAAATAGAAATGAAATCATGTACAGAGGTCCCCGGTTTTCATAAATTGACCTCCGAGCATGGACGCCGCAATTTGATGCAAACACACAATTCCTTGATAAAATTCCCATTTGGATTACGACTGTTCAAACTACATACGCAATTTGGATAAGCAAATCAAGTTCCTTTTTTGCATTGTGAAGGAAGTTTTTAGATCTACTTGCCCCCATGTTTGGTCATGTTCAAAATTTTGATAGGAAAGAGAACACGGACGGAATGCTTTCTTAAAACACTAGTTTTTAGATGAATTGTGATCATGGTGATATCAAAGTTTTCTATAAAAATGATGATTTTTTTTATATATATATATATTTTTTTTAAACCAAAAATTATATTAAAACAAATTAAAAGAGTACATATTTGAATATGCCAAGCTTGAAAACTAATAGTCCAACCTCGAGCATTGAACATAAAGGATAACCAATAATCACTCATTAATGCAAATCCAGATCCAAAATCTTTCTCAAATCTTCTTGCACTTTACTTGACCACCAGATTGGAGGCACACCATAGTAAGAATATTTTGATTATCCAGCACCCAATTAGCCAAACTTTCAGTCACTTTATTACTAGCTCTAGGAACATGACAAAAATAAGTCTCCTGAAACTTATCTTGCAAAGTACAAATTTTCCCCATTTCTCTATCTATTTGCCAATTTTTACTAGGATCTCCCTCAAGCTCCGATAAAAATCCCACAATCACCTTAGAGTCTGATTCAATTTGCAATTTTGCCAACCAGTTTTTAAAGCTTCTTGCATCCCTCTATAAATAGCTTTGATCTCTGCCATATTATTGGTAGTAAATCCTAGCTTTTCTGCAAAAATAAAGGCAACAGATCCATCCTATATTCTACCAATACCTCCAACACTGGTTTGTCCCGGATTTCCTCACGAAGCACCATCCGTGTTTAGCATCCCATACCCATAAGGGGGTGTTGTCCAATGACTTTCCTGTTGAGCTTTCTTTTTTTGATTAAAAGCATTCCTTGAAGAGATAGATGGTTGCATTGGGATTTGGCTATATAAGTGTTCCCATTCCGGTGTTAGGGGTTGTGGCAAACTAATCTTATGCTTTATAGATTCAGCAATATTGATTTTGACTATTTCCCAAACCAAATTGATATCTCTGCTTCTCCATTGAAAGACCCTATGATTGCGTTCTTTCTAAATATGCCATAGCAGAAGGGAGATGCCAAACGACAAAGTTGGAAGAAGATTTTGGCCTTTAGCCAGTTGACATTACCATTCTCTGCTTATCTGTTCTAATGATTGAATAGGTATCCAGGTAAGATTCAACATTTGGGCTAAAAGCTTCCACAAGTAAATCCCCATAGGGCACTGGAAGAAGAGATGAGATATAGTTTCTTCATTGTCCAAACACATGACACAGTGAAAGGGACCATAGAGACCTCGCCTCATGAGAATTTCTCTAGTTAAAACTCTTTTTCTCAAAAGCAACCATAAAAAGAAATTTACCTTAGGCCATATAGCAGGCTGCCAAATCTGGGTGAGAATGAGGCTCATGCCTAGTAAGAGAATCATATCCTGAGGAAACCGTATAAACACCTATAGAATTCTTCCCCCATGCTAGAGCATTAGGCTTTGACAGTGTTGAAAGGGGGCAAACTAAGAGCATCTTACTTATCCATGACATTTGGTCTTCTGGTATTTGAATCGGACACTCATTATGAGGAATCCAAAATTTTCTAATCTCCCAAGGCTGATTAGTGTCCCTGGAGTAACGAGCAATCTTAATCCATCCATTTTCATGTAACACGTCCATCATTGTCTTAAGTTCTAGTTATTAAAAAATAATTGGTGGGTAAGCATCCCATGAATCAGTCTAGAGTTGGTTTGTTGGCCATCATTCACAATCCAAAACAAATTCTTTTTATTTAGGTCCTTGCCTGCTTTAAGGACAGACCTTAATTCTCTCTAATAATTCTAATAATTCTCTCTACATGATTGTTTTATGTATATTTAGCTCAAATATTAGTAGCCCACAAATCATCTGGATGCATAAGCAATATTGCCAGTAGAGGTTGGCCGCCAAAGCCCTATGGTGCTTAGAAGAGGAATGAAATCCTAAGCCTCCTTTCGTTTTGGATGGGCACATACTTTCCCATTTTACAAGAGACCATTTTATTTTCTGCTGCAAACCACTCCCAAGAAATTTTTGACAAATAGAATCCAATTGCTTCAGAATTTTACTAGGAATGTTCAAGATAGAGGAAGCATAAATAACCAAGGCCTGAAGGACTGCCTTGACTAAAACCATTAATCCTCCTATCGACAACCATTTATTAGTCAACTTCTGAAATTTCATTTCCACTTTAGTAGGAATCCACTTTAATCTTTAATCTGTTGAGCTGTAAGAGGTACCCCCAAATATTTCAGAGGAAGAGATCCTTTCCGAAATTGGAATATGTTCAAAATTTGTTCCTCCTGTCTACTAGAACAATGAAAAATTTGATGTTAGATTTATCTTTGTTGATCAGTTGACCCATAGCTCTGGAAAATAGTTAAAGAATTTTTTACAACTGTTGAGCTTCCAACTAAGTGGCTTTAGCCACTAGCATAGAATCATCAACAAATTGTAAATGGGTAAGAGGCTGAGCTCCTATAGCTAATTTAATACCATTGATCTTGTGTTCCTGACAAGCAGTAGTAACCACTCTACCAAGGCATTCCGCTAGGATAATAAATAAGGAGGGGGATAAAGGATCCCCTTGTCAAATCCCTCTAGAGGCCAAGAATATATGGGAAGGAGTGCCATTAACCAAAACAGAAAGGAAACCGATGATAGACATGCTCTGACCCAATCAATCCAATCTTGTTAAAAGCCAAATTGAGTCAAAACTCGCTATAAAAAATCCCAATCCACTCGATCATAAACCTTGGGCAAATCAAGTCTAATAAACATAGAGGGAGATTTCTAACTATCCATAGAATGAAGTGCTTCCTGTGCTAAAACTATATCATCAATAATTTGACGTCCTGGAACAAAACCTTGTTCTGGTGAAATAATCTTATGGAGTAAAGGTTTCAATCTCTCTACCATAACTTTTATAATTATTTTGTATAGAACATTGCACAATGTTATAGGTCTAAAACCAAATATTTCATTTACTTCCCCAGTTTTGGGAATTAGAGCTATAAAGGTTTTGTTTATTTCCTTTAGCATCTTTTTAGCTTCCCTCACTTCTTCGACGACCTTAAGAAGATCTCCTTTGATAATATCCTAGAAATTTTGATAAAAATCAATAGGAAAACCAATAGGACCTGGAGTTTTCCTTTTCTTCATCTCAAACACCACTTGCTGCAATTCCTTTTTCGTGATTGGGCTAGTTAGTTGCTCATTATGCCGATGAGAAATAAGTTTAGAGCAAAGGTTTCAATCTCTCTACCATAACTTTTGTAATTATTTTGTATAGAACATTACACCATGCTATAGATCTAAAACCAGATATTTCATTTACTTCCCCAGCTTTGGGAATTAGAGCTATAAAGGTTTTGTTTATTTCCTTTAGCATTGTTTTAGCTTCCCTCACTTCTTCCACGATGTTAAGAAGATCTCCTTTGATAATATACCAGATCTTTTGATAAAATTCAATAGGAAAACCATCAAGACCTAGAGTTTTCTTTTTCTTCATCTCAAACACCACTCATTGCAATTCCTTTTCCGTGACTAGGCTAGTTAGTTGCTCATTATCCCGATCTGAAATAAGTTTAGGAAATGTATTTAGCACTACCTGTTGAGCATTTTCATCCAAAGGTTGGGCAGTAAAGAGTTTCAGTAAAAACTGCGTTGCTCTTTGCTACATACCTTCCAATGAAAAATCTTTCTTCCCATCTTCCTTATTCAGGGATACTATGTGATTATGAGCCCTTCTAGCAAGCAAGGATTTATGAAAGAAAGCAGAATTTTTATCTCCCTCTTTTAACCATTGGATTCTGGGTTTTTGCTGCCAATAATCTCTTCTCGTGTTTCCCATTCGTGGAGCCTGGATTTCAAAAGAAGTTCTTGCTTAAGAAGATCCTCATTGGTGCCCGAAGATCAAATATTTGCATTAATCTCTTCCAATTGTTGAATAATCTCGTACTTTTTTTCTTCTACATCTCCAAATTCATTCCAATTCCATTTATTCAATTTGGCCTTTATATAATTCATTCATTTTGTAAAGGAAAACATCTGAGTCTCATACCTTGGCTTTCCTTCTAACCACCATTGTTTGATAAGGTTTTCAATATTTTCATGTCTAAGCCACATCAACTGAAAGCGGAAAGGAGCATGACAAGGAACTGATTTACCCATCTCAAGGCACACTGGCCAATGATCAGAACCAATATTATCGAAAATATTAGCTTTAGGAATATATTCTTTTAACCACCAATTTTCAGAGAAAAGAAAACAATCCAATCTTCCCAGAATACAATCTTGACCCTGCCTTCTATTACACCATCTCATTAACCCATTTCCAGTCTAAACATCAACCAACTTTAGGGATTGTAAAAATCTAGCCATATTTGAAGAACTAGTATCCAAGTGTGGACTTCCTCCTTGTTTTTCCTTAAGATTAAGGATGGTATTGAAACCTCCCCCAAGAACAACAGGAACATCCAGATAAGAATATATCATAGCTTCTATACACTGCCATTGCATCAACTTGTCTTCTATATTATTGGGTGAATAAACATTTATGAGCAAATATTGTTGATCATCCAACTTAGAACACACATGCATCATCAACACTCCTCAATTGCCACAAGAGCCTAAAATTGTGATTAGCTTTGGATCCCAAATACTCAAAACTCCTCCAGATGCCCCTTGAGAACCAAGAGCTAACAACTGAGCCTTAGGCCAGATTCTTTCCACCAACACGGAAATAAGCTCAATGGAAGCTTTCGTCTCTTGCAAAAACCCCATATGTGGATGATTAGTGTGAATTATTCTTTTAATTTCCATTATTTTAGGACTGCCTTTCAGTCCTCACACATTCCAAGTAATCACCTTCATTGGGAGGGATGATTAAAAATTTGAGACATCTCTAACTATTCCTGATTGACTTAATTTTTGGCCTTCCATTTGGATATGACTCTAGTTTGTTTTACGACCAGCCTTAGTATTAGTATCTACTTTCAATTTTTTGCTTTTTTCCTATACAATTCCCAAGGGTAAGTCTTGTGGTTTTTGCACCATATTAGCCATTAATAGTAATGGTTGATCTCTCTTTTCAATCTCTTCTATTTGTTGACTTTGGTTCTCAAATTGTTCATGAAACTTAGTTTTCTGCTGATAGCTTTTCATTGTAGTACGGATCTAACCCTGCTTTTTTGGGCCCTTATATAGTGTGATCTGATTATGTGCTTCCCCTTCAGGTTGAACCACTGCGATACCCTGTACCTCCATAGGTGTTGCTAGAATTTGAGATTCCAAAGGGTCTTCATTATCTTTATCTTCTTGATCTTGTTGCAAACAAGTAAATCTATTACTCTTTTGAATGTCCACTTTCTCCTGATTATTTTTCTTAGATGTTTTCTTTTTTTTGGTTACAATGAAATCCTCTTGAGGTTTGACTTCTCCAGAAGGTTTTGGAAACTTAAGCAGACAATCCTTGAGAAGATGACCATATTCATGACAAATACGACACCGGAATAGAATGTTTTCCTAATCTACCACCTATTCCCATTGATCATCTTCCACAGCTAGGGATATCTTAGTAGGCAAGGGTTTATTAAGGTCCATCGACACACAAATGCGGGCATAAATCATTTGTTTCAGCTGTAAAGATGATTGAGCCGTCATCATATAAGTTCCAAGTGCATTACCAATTTCCATAAAAACATTATTGCTCCAATATTCCACAGGAAAGACAAATAGACGAACCCAGATTGGGGCCACCAAAGGAAGCTCTTCATTTGGTTTGAACATGGGATCCCAGGATTTCATTAAAAGGCTCACTCAACCAAAAAACCACGGCCCACCCTAGAATATAAATTCTCGATCTTACACTAATGCAAAAAAAATAGAAAATACCCATTAGGATAAACAAAAATCGAGAACTCACCTTTCATGCGCCAGAATTTTTGAGTCCATTCTTTCAAAGCTGTCAGTGACAGACGAAAACCCAAAAATCGAATAATCAAACCTCTATTCTCAAATACATCAATTTCATTATGCACATCCATTTTTTGGAGTCCTATCACTAGTGTACCATCGATTGCCTTCATACATCCATTGTCAATTTTCCTGGGGTCAATTTTTGGCATTCGGAGAGGTAGCTTTTGAAGATTTTGGCCATGCATCTGGAATCTGAAATCTCCACGATTTATTCAAGAATCCCCATGAACAGCTGTAGCAAAGGACATTTAGGAAGATTCTCCCAGATCAAAATCGTTTAGCTCGCATGTGGCCTAAGCATCTTTGAAAGATATATTGGATGATTCTCCTTTCTACGCATGTCCAAAAAGGGCCACCTACAGAAAGAGATGCTCCCAACAACTCCACGTTTGCCCCGAAGGGCCCACGGGAAACCCACCAGATAGGACAAACAACAGAAACAGACAAAAAAGGGTAAAAAACAAGAACGCTATAGGGACAAATACAGAAAGGCACGAAATTGGAGCAGCGGTGAAAGTCGTGATGAAGATTGGCAAAAGGAAGACTGGGTAGAAACCAAAAAATTCACAATGCTCAACATCGCGTATCCATCGTGGCCATTTTCCCAAAGGTTGCCTGTTCCTATAAAAATGATGATACTGATGCTAAATAATGGTGGTTTAAATTTAAAGATTTAATATTTCCATATCCCTCAGTGGATGATTCTTCTTGCTCTTAAACTTGGGGGTAAAGAAGTGAGTGATTGATAATTGAGCTTTAGCAAGGGAAAGCATTGATCACACTCAGGACGAAATTGAGCATAGTTTCTTAGCTAAATGGGAGCATGAGAAACTTATTGAATTGAAAGGAGATCAATAATTCTATAAGAGAGAGTTTAGAAATAAAATTGTACAGTTAACCAAAATGAAGGATAGCATTTAATCTATTATTGAAGGGATGAACAAATTAAATAAAGCACAAAAAAATGACAAGTGGAAAAGGGAAGGTAGGAAACCCTAATCTTGGAATAGGGAAAGCAAGAAAAATGTTCAATGTGTTGTTTCCTACCAAATAAGTTTGAATTGTTTCTTCGCTAAATGAGAGCACGACAAACTTATTAATTTGGAAGATCTATAATTCTATAAGCGAGTTGAGAAATAAAAATGTACAATTAACCAAATTGAGGCATAGCATTAAATCTCTTATTGAAAAGATGAACAAATTAAAAGCAGCACAGGAAAAAGGAGAACTAGAAAAGGAAAGGCAAGAAACCCTAATCTTGGAATAGGGAAAGTAATAAAAATGTTCAATTGTGTTGTTTCCACCAAAGAAGTTTCAATATTGCATGTTAATGGATGTCTTCAAAAGGAGAAGCTCATTGTATCCATAAACCCTAGCAGCAAGTATAATTTCATCAACATTGTCTTGGCTAAAAGATTGTAGGGTTCAAGCAAAGAATATCAAGGAGACGCAAGTACAAGGTGATAAGGCTAAATTGTTTGAAGAATTGAAGTTCACTATCACCAAATATATTTCTCACTCAAATGTTTATGCTATTACTATGGATAGTTTGGGTATAGTACTTTGGCTATGCTCTGTTAGATAACCTGAAACTTGTTATCATCAATATGCCAAAATGGTTCATGAAGCTTTGGTACAAGGAAAAACATTTACCTTGCAGCAGATTACTCATCATATCACGGGGGAGGCGAGGGGATCAGGCGGATGAAGAAAAATCTAAAGAAGGGCATGAGGAAGAATATGAAAAATATGAGGACGACAACATTAAAGAATGTGAAGATCACAAGGAAGATAGCAAAGAAGGAAGAGAAGCATAAAGAAAAATATGAAAAGACAATAAAGAATATATAGATCATAAGGAAGAGGCAAAGGAAGGATTGGAATAGAGGCATAAGAATGGATTTAAAGAAAAGCACAAAGAAGAATCAAAAGTAGAGCACAAGGAAGAATTTGAAAGAGAGTATGAGGACTTGGATACTTGCGAAAGAAGTTCACACCCTTCATCTACTCAAGCTCAATGAGCAAATGGAAGAGAAAATTGAAGAGTCAAAAGATAAGGAAAAATAATCTAAGAAGGTTGTGGTATATAGACATCCACATCACCATGAGATAACATTTATGGAAGCATAATGTGGATCATCAGAAGAGCAAGGACCATGGGTACACCAGAAATCAAAGAAGCAAACACTATGGCTATGCTTGGAGTCAAAAGACAAAATACTACGGGCCTACATGGAGAAAACAACTATGGTTATGCACAACATTAGAGGAGCAACAACCATGGACAAGTCTGGAGTCAAAGTAGTGCAGAAACCATCACCCATCAAGATCAAATATGGATGGATGGATGATCGAGCACAACATCAAGTGTACACATATTTGCAAAAGTCTTAATATTGGGGCTCTTCTCATGTTTCAAAGGTAAAACTTGTTAAGGGGGGTGGAATGTTATACAACTAGGAATGTGATATTATGATGTAAATGAGGTTATGGAGTTGCTAACTTATGGCACACATAACTCATGTTTAGATAGGATGGATCCAATAGGTTAAACTTTTCAAATGGGTCAAATTTGGAACTTATGAAATAAGTTATATTTTGGTTATTAGTCAGCCTAAAGCATAAAAGGTTTATTCTTCTCCACTATTATTTGATTAATGGTTATATATAGGGGATATCTATTGTTTAGGTAGAATAAGGAAGCAGGTTTGGCTCTTACAACAAGAGATAATTTGAAGTGGTTCCCTTTCTTATCGAATATTATATGGTGTAACCCTATTATATTGAATAGTAAAGGTAGAATAGGGAAGCAGGTTCGGCTCTTACAACAAGAGATAATTTGGAGTGGTTCTTTTCTTATCGAATATTTTATGGTGTAACCCTACCTTAAGAGTATTTCTATTTCTATATATATATATATGATTAGGGTCGATTGACCCACCATACATTTCTTGTGTGTAATGTCTCCAAATGGGACGATTTAAACAAAAAGGGGTTTTCCCCAAAATCCACAAATTGTGAAATTCTGAAATTAAAAATCAGCAAAACCTAGTTGCTACAATTGCACCTCCAAACTGAAAATTAACTCCAATTCACCTTGAAATAAATACCTTGTAAATTAGGCCACTAATGGCTCTTGCTGCAATGAAGAAAGATCCTGAAATGGATGTTTCAACCCTCCAAACCCTAGCATTACACTAGTTGAATTGAAGCCCTTTCCCACTCTAATCCCCGCTCAAGCTTAGTCCAATCCAATCGCCAAAACTCAAAAAATTACTGCAATAATTAATTCAGAACAAAACCCTTGCAAATCTGACCTCAACAAATATTATTTCCTACGAACAGCGAAAAACTTCAAAAATTCATAACTCCCTCAGTATTTGGAATTATGATGCAAACAAGAGCTCAAACTGATCACAAAAATAGTGACTATCAAATAAAAATAATTTCAGAATTTTCCTTCCATGCGAAGGTCACAAAAAATTGCTCCAAAATTCTAAAAAACCCTAGTTCCCTGTCAAAAATAATTAAACAATAATCTAAAAATTATTATTTAATTTTCTATCAATTTAGGGCTTCAAATCTTCCACAAATCTTCCAAAAACCCCACACTAATGTGCAAATAATTCCATAATATTAATTTGCACAAGTAGACCTTAAAAGCGGCCTCCAAACCCTCAATCAAGCTTCCAAAACAATTTGCTTCACTTCCAAAATTAGTGCAAATAATAATATGAAAAATATGCATCAAAAGAACCTCAATTAGTTTACCAAAACCTCACAATAGCTCTTCAATGCAAATCGCCCCACTCTAAAGCAAGTAACAAGACCTCCTTTAGCAAAGGTGGTGTCAAAAGACACATTTTTAGAATGATCAACACCAAAACAGCGAACACCTATTGGGCATGCATCCCAATAGCTTCTTCAAGCATGAAAAAACAATTATCAAATTCAACATATATTCAATTGTGATCTTCACCTTGTATTTGTACCTTCCAAATGAGGACAAACTACCTTGGGAAAGTAAAATACTTTATAAGCCTCACTTGCCGTTTTTAAAAATAAAAAAAAATCTTTGTTTTAGCTCCCACGCTGATATTCCTTTTAATTTCACTTTAGGCATTTCTGAATTAATTAAATAACTTGTCTTAATAAATTAGTAATTAAAATTACAGTTTGACAAATTAAATAATTAGGTCCTTAAATAATTAATTAAATTACTCTAATAATTAAAGTAATAAAAATCACTTTTCAAGCAATTTATTAATTATAAATCCCCTTAGAATAATCATTAAAATTACCTTAATTTTTCAAATGGTTAAAACCACTTTTCGGTAATTCGAATAATTATCCAAGATAGTTCTATTTTAATAATTAATTGTCTTATATTTTCGAATGATTAAAATCACTATTCGAGCAATTTTATTAATTATTAAAATTATATGAAAAGGGGACATCACATTGTGTTGTGCATTTTTGTTCATATTTTGCACTATTTATATAAATTGGATATTCCATTTTTAACACAGCTCATCAAGGGGATCTTTTACCCATATTTTGGATTATGAAAGTTATTGGTAAGGTGCCATTCCTACCACAAGGTATATCATTTTCATAGGTATTGCCTGCAAAACACATACAATAGCAAGAAACGAGAACTAGAGAATGGAGACCAAATGTATTGTCACCACAAGAAATGATGGAAAGACACCATGACAAACCTTGACAAACCTTGAACCCTATTGAAAGTCACTTAGTTCAAAACCCAATGCGCTGAAGACGCAGAGAAGGATGGGGCAATACTAATAGCAAAGGAGATTGCACTAAAGGAGGAAGGGCAGGATGAGGTAGAAGTAAAGGAGAATGTAGCACAGGAGGTAAGAAAAAAATATTCAGACAAGCTATCTTCCAACCCTTCACCACTATTGGGAAAAACTGAGGGGGGGGTAGATTGCTGAATATCGCAAATAAAGAACAAGAAGACTTCAAAGAGGAAGAACCACTAATGCAAAAAGGCTTCAAAAAGAGGCCGAAGAAGCATTAGGAGTAGGAACCCAATTACAATTGATGGAAGTCATGAGCATAGGATGGGAATTCCCTCCACAAGAAACTGATGTGTTTTTTATGAAATTTTAGGGGCCTTGGCACCCCTAACAATAAGCAGCTAGTAAAATGCAGCAGCAAATACACAGGCCAGAACTGATTTTCATCCAGGAGACTAAAATTCTAGGGGAGGTGTCCTATGGATTGGATGCCGAAACAATGGAAGCACAGTAATCACATTGCTATAGGAGCATCCGGCCAATCAAGATGACATGACAATGTGGATCCCAAGGAATCTTAACTACAATCTTTGACCCTCTGAAATAAATTCGATGGGATTCCTAATTCAAAGTTATAATGAAAACTTGAACACAACTGCTATAAATGTCCATGCTCTGAACTCCCCATAAATGAAGATGAATTGCTGGAATGAAATCAAGGCATTTACGGCATCTCTAGAACACCAAGAAGTATTTTTGGACAGGGACTTCAATGCAGTCCTCAATTCAGTTGAGAAGTTGGTTGGCCTTGTCGAATATTGAACCAAAGAACATAAAATACACATGTTGCAATAGAAGAAGAGACTTTGTGGCAATTGTGGAAAGAATTGTTGGTTTTTGGCCACTCAAGGATGTTTAGAGAGAAACTGGTGAATGGAATCTGACATCATCAAGGCTTTTGGTTCAAACCATGCCGCAATCATCCTCAAACAAATTTGACTTAGCCCTGCCCTTTCAAGTTCGAACTCATGTGGCTGAAGAATGAAGCCTAGCAGAACCAAGGTTAAGTGGATGAACTCCTAATGGGTAAATTGGAAGGTGTTTATGCAAAAAATGAAACATTCTGAATTCGAAATCATATGGAGACATGGTTGGAAGAAGGAAACGGGAACACTCGCTTCTTCCACCAGGAAGACTTAGAAAGAAGACACCTGCACAAAATATCCAAAAGGTTTTCCCAAGACGGATTTCAACTAGCTGACACAAAGGATGTAAGAAAAGAGGTTGTTGAATTTCTCCAAAAAAAAACTTAACTTCAGAATAAGGGAGTGGTCTCAAGTCCTAGCAATAAATCCTCAAAAGCATTCCCCGCATCATCATAATAGAGAAAAGACAAACCTTGAAATCCCAAATCATGACAGAAGAAGCTACAACATCTCTGTTCAATATATAATAGTATAAAGTATCAAACCCTAATGGATTGCAGTATGACTTTCAACAAGACTTTTGGGATATCTGTATAAAAGGATGTCGGAGCAATCAATGAATCTAGGGAGTTGAAGAAGGTGCATATGGACTTGAGTTGTTCTCCTTGCACTTATCCCAAAATCGGAGCCCTCGTCTTTTGGGGACTACCTCCCCATCTCTCTCTTTAATACAACTTACAAGCTTGTCAACCAAATAATGGTAGAAATATTAAAAACCCTCCCCTCGATAAGGTGATCACTATCCATGAACTAGTGCACTTGGTGAAGACAAGAAAAGAGGAAGGAATCATAACAAAGTTGGATTTTAGTACAGCATACTGTGAGGTGGAATAGGATTTCTTGATGAAGATTCTTGAGAAGATCGGGTTTGATGCAAATTGGAGAGTTTGGGTCTACAGTTGTATCTCAACTCCAAAATTCTCAGTAATAATCAATCTGAGCCCAACTTGATTTTTCAAATCCTCAAGAAGAATCCACCAAGGGGGACCCCTCTCCTTGTATTTATTTTTCATCAAGATGAAACTTTAGGGAGGGTACTAGCAATAGCAAAAGAGAAAAACCAACTAAGAGGGCTTAAGATTACTTCATACACAATTGTGCAACCAGTTCATCAATGACAGTATTTGATTCAGCAAGCTGATTTAGAAGACAGGATTTTCTGACGCATTTTGAATGACTATATAGCAGCAACTGTAAAGCAGATTAATGAAGTCAAAAGTCTTCTTCCTAAATGTTGGTGAGAGGAAGCATCAAATACTAGTAGAGGAATTGTAGTTTGAATTGGGATCACTAAGCAACAAATATCTGGAAATCCCTTTTTAGTACGGTGCAACACGGTTCTTTTCCAAGAATTCTTTATCCATTTTCAGTCAAGGTTCTGAGCCTGGCAGGTCATCTACAACTTCTCAAATTGGTTCTCCAAGCCCTCCCAATTTACTTGTTCTCTAATCTAACAACTCCCAAGGAAGTAGACTACAAAAATGAAGTGTTTAATTTGGAAAGGATCTGCTTAAGGGAAAATATAACCCCTCCTAAAATGGGAAAAGATGTGTATTCCAAGATGGGAGCGGCAAGATTAAGATGCCTTATCTCTCTCAACCAAGCCATGGAACAAAACTGGTATTGCGAATTTTTAAAGAACATGAGCAACCATGAAGCAAAATGTTGAAAAGAAAAGCATCTAGAAAAGATGAGCCCGAACAGACCATTTACACCTATTTCATTGCCTCAAATCTCTCACATATGGAGCTTCATCAGCCAATGAAAGAACATAATTGTAAGAAAAGAGGCTTTTGGATTATCTGTTGCAAAAACAAATTGATCAAAGTTTCAGACCACATGCCATAATCCATCATTGGGAAGAATCATATATTAAAACAAGAGACTAGAGCTCATTATATAGATAACTCTAGTGAAATACAATGATGCCTAATGGCTATAGGGGAAAGCTGATTGTAAAGGTTTTTAGATGATGAAATGTCCCTTTTAGGGTTATATTGCTAAACAAGGAATTTATTCAACCACTCCAAAGAAAACAATTAATTTTCAGACTTTCCTTAAACCCTAACAAGCTGAAATAAATATACTGCTGTAGATGCCTTGAAAATTGCTCAAAAAATATTATTTCAGGTTCCCAAAAATAGCAGAAAATATAATAAATTATTTGCCAAATAACCAACCAAAAACCTGATTTTTTGGTGAAGTGTAATGCTGGAAAAATATAATAAAATTTCAGAATAGTTGTGTGGCTGATCTACACCCTCCAACAGGCTCCAAATGACCCCCAAGTGGGTCTAGAACCTTCATAACCTATTCACTGCCCTTCCAAAGGTCCGCAGCCCTCAAAATTAGTGTTCGCTGCCCTATGGCAACCCTCCAATCCACTCACCCAGCTCACAAGGTGGTTCGCCTACCTGCAATTGATCAATTGGTGTTGAAAACACCTTAATTTTGCAAATGAAGCTCTCAACAACCTCCTTACGAAGTTGCTCCCAACTGAAATCAAGGGTTTTCCTCCTTGTTTCAGCTACCTTGAAGGGTTTCCATCCTCCAGGTAAAAGCTAAGCTTTTCATGCTTAGACTTCAAGAAAAACAATTATCCAAAAAAGCACCAACCTCTCCACAAGATCCCCCCTTTACCTTTATAGCCTTTCCCCAAAGCGGTGCGTCCAAAAGGGAGGGAAAACAATTCAACTATTAAAAGGACCTTTTCTTATAAGCGTTCATTTAATCACTTGAGTGCCCATGACCCTCAAATGTACCCTTCTTAAGTGAAAATCATAAAGTACCTTTTCCAAAATATAAAAAGAACATGTCTTATAATCCACTTAAGTGGATTGGGCATCCATGACCCTCAAAGGGTCCCAACTTAAGTGAATTTTATAACAATAAAGTGCTTTTTCACAAGTGTTCTTAAGAACCCAAATGTTTCCCTTCTTTTTCCTCTTTTTCCTTAGCCCTCGGGAAACCAATAAGGCTAAGGGTCTTTTTTTGCTTTATTTCCAAAAAGGGGGACATGACAGATGAGGAAGAGGTGGTCATAATAGGCATCAAAGGGGAGAGACTTCAACGGCTGGCCCGGTGGCATTCCTACTTTACATTGAAGGAGTATCCAATAGGATTTCCAAACTCTTGAGGACTAAAACATCAAGCCCACATTTATACCAAAAAAATAAGTTGAGAAAGGCTTTAAAGTCGGTAAAGGACCATATAGAACCGAGTTTAATAGGTGGTGCCTATAGAATCAAATGCTCATGTTGGGTCCCTTACATTGTGAAGACAAGTAGATCCATCCAAACTAGGATTAAAGAACGTGCTCCTAATAGCCATGCGGAGGAGTAATCAGTGTTGGCAAAGCACTCCTACAAAACTCGACACTCTATTCGCAATGAGGATGCCATGGTGATTTCTATGGAAAATCATTATCACAAACCCCCCGAGATAGAGGCCGTTGAGATAGGGAAGCACACTTATAATTTGAATAGGGATGAGGACTTAGGTTTGAGTCATGCTTCAAGGCTCATTATCAATATGTTAAAAAAGGAACCTTCACTTAATGCTATGAGCATTTAATGGGTTAAGAGTAGTTGGCTACAATATTTAATAAAAATTGTAACGGCTATTTTTGTATTTGATTTTATTACTCCTAATGTGACCCCATTAGACATCAATGTACTTCAATGGAGTTATATGCATAAGGAGCTCTAGTCTATTGTTTTAACACATGATTCTTCATGATGATGGATCACAGGTTGTGGTCCAAAATATCAATCAAATTATTTTGCACACAAATTTTCCAAAAACCTCTTTTCTCATAATATGGACTATGAAAACCTTACATCTTTAACATGATTATACTTAACCCAGGCTCGGAGGTTAGAGATGGACAATCAATGACGTTCTAGGTTGATTCTTGGGGACAAGAGACATTTAGTTAGTTGAGAAGAGCTTCAATAAGTCTAAGAGACGGTCAATCCTCTATCGAGCTCCAAAGTCAACAAGTTATAGATTGAATCAGAAAGTGACAATGGGCGCTCAAGGAAGTGGAGAGTTCTAATAAACTTTCTCCACCTAGAAGTAGTTCAAGTGGCTTTTACTCAAAAAGTATGTGGTCAAAGCATATCACAACAATGGATGTCCTATATGCCCCAAAATTGATCAGGGGTCACTTAGGAAATTAAAAGGTCAAAACATGTTATGATTATTTGAAAAGGAGTCAATGGTCTAAAGGTGGTCAACAAAAAGAATATGGCATAGGTACATTCTCTTGAACTCCAATGCATTTATCTAGCTGCCCAAGAACACTTCTTTCATGTGATAAGAAGCAATGAAGATGTTGGACTAGCCCGTCTATTTGCAATCTTTGTAAGGAATCAAAAGAAAAAACCAACCATCTACTTCTACTCTACCACTTTCCCAAGCGATGCGGAACTCAATAATCAAATAACTTGATTTTGCATGGGCCTATCATAAATCCTTAGAAATGGACTTTGCTTCTTGGAAATACGGAAGTAGCAATGCAGAACTAGAACCACTATGGTTGGGAACACAAGAAATGATGAGCAGGAAGTTGTGAAGAGAGGAACAATGGATAGTTCCAGGAATTTGGCAAAACCTTCGAAGTGATGTGTCTAAAGTGGAGGCTCCAAACTCAGAACCAATTAAGGTCAAAGAATAAAAATTTCAGCTAGAGATAGAAGACTAGTAACTAACTAGCCCAAAATAAACCACCCCCCTTCTTGCCCCACTGCGCCCGCTAAAGGGGAAACTCAACGTAAGGAGGACAAAAGAGAAGCAAAATGGGAACAATCACCAAATAGGTTAAAAAGCTCATCTTTGATGGAGCCTCAAGAGGCAAGCTTGATAAAATTAGGGTGGAAGGATTGGTTAGATATGACTTAGGAACCATCCTCAAGTTGTTCTCAATCAATCCTGGCAATAGCACCATTAATATAGTTGAAGCGGTGGGCATTGTGGAGGGCCTTAGGTTCATCAAGTCAATAGGGATCAAACACCTAGTCGTGAAAGGTGATTCCCCAATTATTAGCAGAGTT
Source organism: Torreya grandis (assembly GCA_037957365.1). NCBI lineage: Eukaryota > Viridiplantae > Streptophyta > Pinopsida > Cupressales > Taxaceae > Torreya > Torreya grandis. Next base: position 1,199,393 of record JARHVA010003486.1, on the reverse strand, counting down.
ATGCACAAAGGTACTAGTTCCAACTAAAAGATAGACAGCATTCAATGTGAAGGAAAAATCCTATCAAAACACTTCGATGAAATTGTTTGGGGCATTGCTTTCAAGAGACCAATAGGGTGGTTAATAAACTAGCTAATCATGGAGTAGATACTTTAGGATTTTTTTTATTTTTTTAATTCTTTTTTATTTTTTTATTTTTATTTTTTTAAACACAACCAAGATTATATTATAGCAAATCAAAGAATACATATTCTAATATGCCAAGCTTGAAAACTAATAGACCAAGCTCGAGCAGTAAACATAAAGGAGAACCTATGAACACTCGTTGATACAAATCCAAATTAAGAATATTTCTCAAATCTTCTTGCATCTTGGTCGACCACCAGAAAGGAGGCAAACCATAACAAATAAGATTGTGATTGTCCAACGCCCAATTGGCCAATCCATCCGCCACTTTAATGCTTTCTCTAGGAACATGGCTGAAATGAAACTCTTGAAACTTTTCCCGCAGACTACAAATCTTCCCCATCTCTCTAGCTATTTGCCAATTTTTGCTAGGTTCTCCCTTTGGATCAGATAACAAGCCCACAATAACCTTGGAATCAGATTCAATGTGCAATTTTTTCCACCTAATTTTTAAAGCTTCTTGCATCCCTTTGTAAATAGCTTTGATTTCCACAAAATTATTGGCAATACATCCCACCTTTTCAGCAAAAAAGACAGCTACAGATCCATCCGATGATTTGCCAATACCTCCACTACTAGTTTGTCCCAAATTACGTCTTGAAGCACCATCCGCGTTCAACTTCCCATACCCAAAAAGGGGGCTGTCCAATGTCATTCCTTCTAAGCTTTATTTTTAAGTCGAAAAATGGTCCTTGTAGACATGCAAGGTTGCAACAAGCACTAGTGACATAAGTAGTCCCAATCTAGCGTTAGGGGTTGAGGTAAACAAATCTTATACTTGATAAATTCTGCAATGTTGATTTTGATCTTTTCCAAACATAATTTATATCCCTACTTTCCTGCCGAAAGATTCTGTGATTCCGTTCTTTCCAGATGTTCCAAAGCTGAAGGGTTATCCCAGAACAAAGTCGAGATGAGGTTTTGACATTTGGGCATATGGCATTGCCATTATCTACTTATTTGTTCTAATGACTAAATATTCACCTAGGGAAGATTGAACAATTTGGAGAGGAGCTTCCACAAGTAGATCCCCAATCGACATTGGAAAAAAAGATGAGATATGGTTTCTTCATTCTCCAAGCACATAACACATCGAAAGGGACCATAGAATCCATGTCTCATGAGGTTCTCTCCAGTTAAGATTCTCCTCTTTAAAACCAACCATACAAAGAAGCTTACCTTGAACCATAAAGTTGGCTGCCAAATTTGGCTAAAAATACCCTTAAAGAGGATGAGAGGCACGCCTAGTTAGAGACGCATATCCTAAAGAGATCGTATAGACACCTATATAATTCTTCCCCTAGACTAAGGTATCAAGCTTTGGAAGTATTGAAAGAGGGCATGCCAAAAGCATATTATCAATCCATGACAGTTGATCCTCTGCTATTTGAATTGGCCACTCAAGAGGAAATATCCAACATTTTCCAATCTCCCAAGGATGATTAGTTACCCTACAATAATGAGCAATCTTGATCCATCGCTTCTCATTCAACGCCTCCATTGTCTTGAGTTCTGGATACTGAGAGATGATTGGCGGATGTCCATCCCACAAATCAGTTCAGAAGTTGGCTTGTTGGCCATCATTAACAATCCAAAACAAATGCTTTTTTATAAGATCCTCCCCCACCTTAAGAACAGCAAGAATAGGTGACCCTTTAAGACGAAGAGATAACCTAATTATTCTCTCTGGATGGTTGTTTTCAGCATATTTGGCTCTAATATTAACTACCCACAAATCAGCTGGGTACATAAGCATTCTCCAATAGAGTTTGGCTGCCAAAGCCTTCTTGTGCTTGGAAGAGGAATGGAAACCCAAGCCCCCTTCCTATTTGGGTAGGCACATAATTTCACACTTGACAAGAGATCACTTTCTTTTTTGTTGCAAACCAATCCACCAAAAATTTTGGCAAAAGGAATCCAATTGCTTTAGAATTCTACCTAGTATCTTCAAAATAGAGGAGGCATAGATTGCCAAGGCTTGGAGAACTACCTTGACCAAAGCCAATCTCCCTCCTGTCGAAAGCCATTTACTAGTCCACTTCTGAAGTTTCATTTATGCTTTATTTGTAATCCACTACCAATCTTTAATCTAGTTAGCTGCAAGAGGGACCCCCAAATCGTGTACTGGAAGATATTGTTATCTAAACTGGAGAATATTCAGAATGTGTTCCTCCTGTCTGCTCGAACAATGAAAGAAAAAAATGCTAGATTTAGCTTGGTTAATCATCTGACTCTTAGCTCTGGAAAACATCTAAAGAAGTTTCTAAAACTGTTGAGCTTCCAAGCAAGTGGCTTTCCCCATAAGCATAGAATCATTCACAAACTGTAAATGCACAAGAGGATGAACTCCTTTAGAAAATTTAATACCATTGATCTTGCGTTCTTGACAAGCTATAGTCATCACTCTACCAAAGCATTCTACCAAGGTAATAAATAGGAAGGGGGACAAAGGATCCCCTAACATATCTCTCTAAAAGCCAAGAAGATTTGAGGAGTGCAATTAACCAAGACAAAAAAGGAAACTGAGGATAAACATTTTCTGACCCAAGCAATCCAATGCCCCGAGAAGACAAACTGAGCCAATACTCAACATAGAAAATCCCACTCAACTCGATCATAAGCCTTGGATAGGTCAAGCATGATAAACATAAAAAGAGATTTATGAATATCCATAGAATGTAAGGCTTCCTAGGCTAACACTATATCATCATTAATTTGGCGATCTGAAACAAAACCCCCTTGTTCAAGAGATATGAGCTTGTGAAGAAGAGGTTTCAGCCTTTCTGCCATAACTTTAGTGATTATTTTATATAGAACATTACACAAAGCTATAAGTCTAAAACAAGAAATTACATTGTCATGTCCCCCTTTTGGACATGACATTATTGAAAACCTTTAGCCTTGTTGTAATGTCCCCAAATGGGACAAATTAGTGCAAAAGGGGTTTTCCCCTAAATCCACAAATCTGAAAATACAATCAGCAAACCCTTGATTGCAAAACAAGCTCTCAAAACCTTTAATGAATCCTAAAAACCCTAGGCACCAAAAAGATAGGGTTTTATGGGTAAAATCCAACCAACAACTTGTTCTGAAATAACTAAAAATGTGTAGAAAAAATTCAAAATTTAATTTGCACAAATAACCTTTTTTACATGTTTCCTGAAGCTCAAATGCCACAATATGATGGTAGAAAATTCTGATTTATTATCAAAATTACAGCTGCTGTTCGGAGTGAAATTCCTCTTCAAACCCTTACCAAAAATAGTCACGATCCTCCAAAAAGTACCAAAAAAGTTCCAAAAACCTATTTGGACATAGAAAATGACAAAATAGCTCTTTTAGGTCAAGCACTCCACTTCCAAAGTGCTAGGAAAAATAGCAAAAAATTATAGAAAATATTATTGCCTTCCGCAAGTGAAAAATCCTTCAAAACCCTGTCAAATAATTAAATAATAATTCTGCAAATTATTATTTAATTTTTCTCCTCCAAACCCTTCACAAATCATCCAAAACTTCACACAAATTATCAAAAAAATAGCAAATAATATCATATTATTTAATTTGTGAATTTTAGATCAATTGAAGCCTTCAAACTCTAGATCCCAGATCCCCAAATGGTTCACTCTACTTGCAAAAATAGCATAATAAATTAGCAAACTCAAGATGCAAGGAAAAGACCACAAAACCCTCATAAACATGCACACAAATCCTTCAAAGCAATTAGCCCCACTCCTTAGGGAAAGAACAAGATCTCCTTTAGCAATGGTGGTGTCAAAAGACATATTTTAGATTGATCAATCACCAACAGTAGCGAACCTCTATTGGGCATGCATCCCAATAGTTTTCTTCAAGCATGAAGAACAATTTTATCAAAATTCAGCATATCCTCCATTGTAGCCTTCGCCGTGTATTTATAACTTCCAAAGAGGGTGAACCACTTTGGGAAGATAAAACCTTTCTTTTTCCTTGCTTTAGCTCCCATGCCGACATCTCTTTTTTGAATAATATATTAATTAATTGTCTTAATTAAAATAGTAATTAAAATTACTTTTAAGACAAATAAATTAATAATTTATTTATTTAAGCACTTTAGTGATAAAAACCACTTTTTAAATATTCTATTAATTAATTAATAATTGTCTTCTGATAAAAATCACTATTTCAACAATTAATAAAATAATATTCCCCAAAAAGGGCTCATTTAGTCTATGAGGAATAGATTAAAGATCTTCAAAACCTGTTTATTCATGATGTGGAAATGGGGGCATCACAGTCCTCCCCACCCAAAATTGTTTGTCCTCAAGCAATTGCAAAATCCAAGTAAGTGTCCCAACACACCTTATCAAGCAATGTCCACATTTATCTGTTTTCCAATGAAGGAAATCTTCAAATGGCTTCTTCATACTGTGGTATCTGTACTTTGGGGGTTGCCCCCTCGTGCTAGAAGTGTTCTCATAACTTTCTGAAGGCTCCATATGCTCCCAAACATTCCCACAAGAAGGTTGTACCCTCCCACTGTGAATGCTTCTTACATCACCTTCCCAAGGTGCCAAGAAGGTTGTACCCTCCCATTCATAAATTTCCCCTTCCATGCATGGCTGTGTTTGACCTCTTAAATCTGATTTTTTGAATGACAAAGTTCAGAATTAATATATGCATTCATCCATCCTCCTATGAGCTGAAGCATGCCCTGGTTTTGCAATTTTGTGATCATGTTAAGTGGCTGGAATTTCCCTTTTGACTCAGAAATTTTTGAGAAACAAAAATCAGACTTCATAGCATTTTTTCCAGCTTTCTTCCTTGGCTGCCACGTGCAAGATAAGTTGCTCTTTGCATATAGTAAGGAACATGAATGTATCCAAATAAATTCTGAATTTTCCGAAGAGAAAGAAAACCAATTTTCCACCTCCTTGATCTCATGACTCAAATTATTATTTCCAGCAGTCATTGGGCTCAATACACATGAAAACAAATAGTGTTTTTCATACCTTGAGGGTTGTTCCAGTGTAATGACCCTCACTAGTAGGATCATCAAAACACTGATATTGCACTATAGACTTTTGTCAAACAGTTGACAAGCAATCAAACTGTACTGCTGTAAGTATAAACTGAATATGAAATTGTTGAGCAACAAATCCACTCAACTCAATAATTCAAAAATCAGTGCCAATATATTCATTCAATGGAGATATAGCTCCTTTTTCAATAGATTGCAACTTTCAGATTTCAACAAAACATCTTCACAATGCAACTAGATACAAATAATATCCTTTCTTATCATGGACAGAATACAAAGGCTTGGCAAATAATTGAATCTCTATTATAGATATGCAAATGTAAATAGAACATTTCCCTTGAATCACTAATACAACTGGGTACGAATTCAGTGACTAAAAATGTAAACCCTCATAACCAAAATAAGACATGTGATCATTAATTGGCATTAGATATGCAAATGACGGGTATAGCAGTGACTGTAACATCAATTCCTTATAGCAAACATGTACCAAGCAATGACAAGAAGAGGAACCTGGACTATGCCGTTAATTACAATGGATGCATTGTTGTTGCTGATGAAATCAGAACCTCACATGAATTTGCTGATGACAATAATGAAAATTGATCTGTATGTTGTCCGTACATTGCCCAGACTGTTGTGCGTACACTGCCCAGAATGATGTCCGTACACTGCCGCAAGTACAGGTCGTATTGTACGGACTGGTGCGATTTTGATATTAATTTTTGTCTTCACTAGCAAGTGTCGATAATGCCCTGAACATGAACGCCTAGGCTAGGGTAAATGCCTCCCACAATATAAAAATTAGTCTCCCAGCCAAATAGGAGTTATGAACAAAAATATAGGTTCAAGATGTGAAATGCAGTATGCTGGAAATGCCACCAGGACTTCTAAAATGATCTTCAAACAATGTCAATGCAATCCTCCTGGTTAATGGATGAAGAACAAGTTTATTTGCAACCAAAATTCTCAAATCCTTAATAGAATCTGAGGACTCCAAATATATCGAAACTCAATCCAAGACTGAATACTCAAGTGAAACTCAACATGAAATGGTTGAATACCACTTCCAATGTGCAACCCTTCAGAAGCTATTTCACCTCCTTAGCTATGCAATCTCTTGAGAGGTATCGTTCTCAAGGATTATGCTGAATATTTGCAGACTATCAAGCCCCACAAATGCTCAAGAAGACTCAATGAGAAAATAGACTCGGATGCCAAATGAGAGACCCATGGGGTCTATTTATCCACTTTTTGGAAACTTCCTCTAGAAGCCCCTTACTTTTCTAGAAGTATCCATAATATTCTTATAATATCTCATTGCACTTTTTAGATAAAAAAAAGTAACTTTATAAAATAAAAGTGCACCTTAATTTAAAAATATAACATTTTGGCCCCATATAAAAAGTAATAATAAAATATGTCTCCAAGAGCATAATGAGCCATCCAATCACCAAATAAATTCAAAAATGACTCTCATCACCACCATCTGCCTACGAGAGTCTGGAATAGGCAAATCCACGTAAAGTGTCATGTCGTACTCGAGAGGGGACATGACATCCAGCTTAGGAAAGACCTGGTTCTTTGCTGCCCTTATCCATTTCTTCTTGAGAAAGACTTTTTCCATAATTTTTTATGTCACCTCCAATGCAAAAGTCGTACTCGAGAGGGGACATGACATCCAGCTTAGGAAAGACCTGGTTCTTCGCTGCCCTTATCCATTTCTTCTTGAGAAAGACTTTTTCCATAATTTTTTATGTCACCTCCAATGCAAAACAAAATTCAGATTTAGTCATACTGATTTAGTGGAAGGCTGAATTTTCTTTGAAGTCATTGGTTGTCCATAATCAAAATTTACAACCTCTTGCCATGACCTAAAAATTTCACTTGCATCCCACAACAATTCAGAACCTTGATCTACCTCCTTATCCATTTCAAACAATGGATTGTCCATACAACGAAAATCACTTGCATTCCACAACAAGTTTGAACCTCGATCCATTTCAAACAATGGATTGTCCATACAATGCTCAATTTCTATCTTTGTATCTTTTGGCTTTTCCGGAAAGCATCTCAAATCAAAGTTTTCTTGGAGCCTAAGGAGTTCATCAATCACTTGTTCAATTTCCTTAGCCCTTGCTTCATCCTCTTGCTCCCTTAATTGTTTTGCCATCACAATCTGATTTTCCGTCTCTAGAAGTACCCTTTGACTACCTTTTAAGGAGTCCTTGGTTGATTCTAGCTCAAAGGTGAGCTCCTCCACCTTAAACTCTATTGCCTTATGTGCATTTAAGGCCTCATCTGCAACTTTGATGGCCACATCCTTGTCTTTGATCATGTGAAGATAATCTAATTTTCTTGTCTCCATTGCAACTTTGACCATGTGCAAGTCCATCATAGTGACCCTTCTCTTCAAACATTCCCCTTTCATATTGTGCATTAATTCATCAAGAAGCCTTTTTGTGCCTTTCCACCTTGTTAGGGTTTGTACTTCCCTTTCACTTGTGATTAACAATTGTTCTTTCCAATCTCCCTCATCCACTCTAGAGTCATGCAACGAAAATGAACAATTATTAAAATTATTGCAAAAATCAATATTTCCATCCACAACATGCCTCTTTACGGGGTCATCTATGAATACCTCAGTTTCTATGTCTTCTTCTCTTTGAATTTCAAACTTTGTGATACTTGGCTACCCCAAAGTACTTAGCATTTCTCCATATTGGCCAATCATTTGCAGCCCTCTTTGCTGCTTCAAAAACTCAGATTTTTTATGCTCACAATCTTCCACTATAGGCTACCCGAAAGTGTCACATTTTTGTTGCTTACCTCCTCTCAAATCTGATTTTTCTGTTTGGTTGATTCCTCCATAGGAATCCTCATGAAGGGCTGTCCATTCACTCTGTCTTCTACTTGCAACCCTTGTTGCTTATAATTTTTTGGTTCTTGTGGCATATAAATTTCGGTTAATGGTTGCTCACAAACTTTTGATTTGTCTTCTCCTACATGCTCCATTATCAAATATGGCCTTAATTTTTCTTCGCAAATATTTGCAACATTTTCAAACAGCATTTAGGCAACTGAAAATTTATTCTTTTATAACTTTAAACCTGTCAATAAGATAGACAACAATAGCTCGAAAAGATCATCACTTTCATTGAGTGTTAAGGTCATCACCTTTTGTATGGAAGTTATCATACCTTTTGTAGGATTTTTACTTGCAGCTGTAAGGAACTGTTGGAACATTTCAAGAATAAGTTATCACACTCTAAATCCAACATTAGCACACAAGATCTAACATTTGCCATATATTCCAAAATAGTGATTCTCTTATTAAAAGAATTTGTGATGTCACCAAGACCTTCAAAACTTTCCACCATCAACTGAAATATTTCCTTCATGATGTTGTCACTGTATCATTGTTCAAGAGCTATTATCCTTGTAATTTCACTAATACAAGTGATAGCTACAAGTCTCACATCTGAATCTGAATGTATCAAAATCTTGCGTCTAGCCAAATAAACCACCAAAAGATTCATTGCCCAAAAATAGACTTAGAATCTGATTGTTCTATCATGGACAAACATCTTGTTGCTTCCTCCAAAATATTGAACAAAACATGTTTTAAATGATGTGGATGCTCAAGCATTTTCCCGATCTGTGAAGTTTTGTTCTAAATTCATCTTCACTTATTAACTTTGTGATTCATAGACTATGTATCCAAGTATGCAAACAGAAACCCTCATAGACTAGACAAGATCAGTGTTCGCATACCACTGTAATGTTCCCAAATGGGACGAATTAATGCAAAAGGGGTTTTTCCCAAAATCCACAAATCTGAAAATGCAATCAGCAAACCTTAGATTGCAAAACAAGCTCTCAAAACCCTTAATGAACCCTAGAAACCTTAGACGCAAAAAAGATAGGGTTTTATCGGTAAAATCCAACCAACAACTTGTTCTGAAATAACTGAAAATGTACAAAAAAAATTCAAAATTTAATTTGCACAAATAAATACCTTTTTCACTTGTTTCCTGAAGCTCAAATGCCACAATATGATGGTAGAAAATTCTGATTTATTATCAAAATAACAGTTTTTCAAAGTGAAATTCCTCTTCAACCCCTTACCAAAAATAGTCACGATTCTCCAAAAAATACCAAAAAAATTCCAATGACCTATTTGGGCATAGAAAATATCAAAATAGCCCTTTTAGGTCAATCGCCCTTCCAAAGTGCTAAAAAAAATAGCAAAAAATTGTAGAAAATATTCTTGCCTTCTGCAAGTGGAAAATCTTTCGAAAACCTGTCAAATAATTAAATAATAATTCTGCAAATTATTATTTAATTTCTCCTTCAAACCCTTCACAAATCGTCCAAAACTTCACATAAATGATCAAAAAAATAGCAAATTAAATTAGATTATTTAATTTGTGAATTTTAGATCAATTGAAGCCTTCAAACCCTAAATCCAAGCTCCCCAAGTGGTTCGCTCCACTTGCAAAAATAGCATAATAAATTAGCAAACTCAAGATGCAGGGAAAAGACTATGAAACCCTCATAAACATGCACACAAACCTCCAAAGCAATTAGCCCCACTCCTTAGAACAAGAACAAAATCTCCTTTAGCAATGGTGATATCAAAAGACACCTTTTAGATTAATCAATCACCAATAGTAGCAAATCTCTATTGGGCATGCATCCCAATAGTTTTTTTAAAGCTTGAAGAACAATTTTATCAAAATTCAGCATATCCTTCATTGTAGCCTTCGCCATGTATTTATAACTTTCAAATAGGGTGAACCACTTTGGGAAGATAAAACACATTTCTTTTTCCTTGTTTTAGCTCCCATGCCAACATCTCTTTTTTTAATAACATATTAATTAATTGTCTTAATTAAAATAGTAATTAAAATTACTTTTAAGACAAATAAATTAATAATTAATTCATTTAAGCACTTTAGTGATAAAAATCACTTTTTAAATATTCTATTAATTAATTAATAATTGTCTTCCGATAAAAATCACTATTTCGACAGTTTATAAATAATTAATAAAATAATATTCCCCAAAAAGGGCTCATTTAGTCTATGGGGAACAGACTAAAGGTCTTCATGACATGTTTATTCATGATGTGAAAATGGGGACATCACACATGCCTAGTTTCATAAGGGCTAAGAGAAGAAGAGAAAAAGAAGGAAAACATTTGATTTTGAAAAAAATAAATGTAAAAGTATTTTATTGCTATAATTTCACTTAAGTTGGGGCCTGTAAATTATAAAAAGATATTCTTTTATAATTTGAAAAAAGATCAACAAAGGAATTTCCCCCCAAATTGGGCACTTCATTTGGGGAAAAGTATAAAAACAATTGAGGGGTCTTGTTGGAAGGCATCTTGGATCATTATTTGAATTTACAAGTTTTGAGCACAAAAAAGCTTGAGCTTTGAACTTGAAGACGAAACTTTCAAGCCAAGAGATTGAGGACAAAAACCCTCATTCTTTCGTGGGGTAACTTCATCTAGGAGTTGTCATTGTTCATCAAAATTTAGAAAAGACAAAAAATAAGGGTTTTCAAGTGGGGTGAATAGCTTGGAAAGTTGACAAATTGCTTTAGGAAGGTGGCGACATTCTTGTGGAGGTTGGCGACTTGTTTTTTAAGGTTTTGACTAATATTTGAGGCTCATTTCTTGCCCTAATAATATTCTACAATTTTCATATGAATTTTCCAACTTTGGGCAATTTGGAAAAAGAACCAATTTGAGGGTTTGAGGTCAAATATTGATTCTAAGAATTTTATATTTTATTCTAAATATTTGTTGCGGTAAATTCAGCTTGTTTGTGAGGAAAAAACAATATAAAAAGGTATATGATTGCAACTATATTTTACTATTAATTTTGAAGACCTTTTGAAGGTAAAACACTATAGAAACTGTCATCAAAATGCTATTATAAACCACGTTTATTTTCTGAACATAGGAGCCTAGGGTTTGAAGGGCTAATTTGGATTTTTGAAAGATTAATCTTAGCTGAAAGAGTTCATAATTGATTTGAAGGGTTTAGCATATTTTTATGCTAATTTTGGAATATATTTGTAGCTAGGGTTTGTTGTGGTAAAAATCAGATTTTTGTTTTTTGCTAGGGTTTCATATAAAAATCATATTTCAGAAAATATCTCTAATTTGGAACATTTCGGTGATATCAGAGCCAAATTCTTGGCTAGCTGTGGGGTTTGAGGGTTTATGTCAAACAGTGACATGGGAGATATGGATAGTACAAGGTTTGAGAAATCTTCTCAAACTCATGAAAGGAAGGAGCAGTCATCCATTCGTATGGATTTGATGGAGATTTATGAGTATATGACATACCTGCCCCCTTTCAAGAAGGAGATGGACCTCAAGGGTTCTGTATCATGGAAAAGAGGTAGGGATACCACTCAAGTTAGACGGGAGTTACATGATACTTTGACGAAGAGTGTTCTTCCCACATTCGATGGTTCTACCAACATTTCAGCTAGGGCATAGATTGATAATTTAGGTACATACCTTACACTTCGTCCCATGGAGGTAGAGGAGGCCCTAAGATTCATCATAGTAACATTTAGTAGAGGTTGCCTATGATTGGTGGCACCATGGGTTGATAACCCAAGGGCATCACCTCATAGACGACTATGAGGAATTCAGCATGAGGCTCACTGGAAGGTTGGATAGGGTTGATCCAGAGCTTTATTTTGGGGAGTTGGCACACTTGCAGCGAAAGGGGCTGCAAATAGGAGACATCCATAATGAAAAATCAAGCACTTTGGGGCAGCCAAGTCTTGAATTTTTTGAGTTTCATAAATCAGAAAATTTGGGGCAGCAAAGGGAGACTTTACAGCGGAATATGGGGCAAGTAAATAATGAAAATTGTGAAATACAGAATTCAGAAATTTTGGTGCAACAAGTTGTCCAACAAGTACATGAATAGCAAAGAGAGCAAAAAGAGGAAGACAAGAGAGAGAAGAGGGGTGTATGTTGAAGAGGGGTGTCGGAGTTTAATTTTTGCTGCAGTTCAGATAGTTGCATGTCAGTTTGGTGACTACCCAAATAGTGGCATGATAGTTTGGTGACCACCCAGATAGTTGCATGTCAGTTTGGTGACTACCCAGATAGTTGCATGTGGATTTCGAGCAACGCATGTTTGTAGGTTTTTGTTGCATGTTACTGGGTATGAGTGATTGCATCTTAAATCACTTTCTATGAGAGGTAGTGACAAAGAAAAAAGGTATCTTGAAAAGCAAAGGAGAGAAGTTGATTAGTGGGAATAGTGGCCCTTTGAGACAGCGGGACAACACCTTGAAACACATTTAGAGGAAATAACAACTACAAAAAACATGGGTGATAGAGAAGACAGATCTAACAAGGATCTTCATGATGATGATAGAGCTGATACAAATAGTTTATTGCATGCAATAAACACTGTAGCAAGAAGGCAACGAGAGGTGCTTGAACGAATGAACCAATCTCAAGGAGAACTCACTCACATTTTTCACCAGTTGGTACCCAACAATGGCAGGGACAATGGAAACAACGGCGGGAACAATGCTAATAACATAGGAAACAATGTCAACAACAGAAGGCACAATGCAAATGATGGCAACAATGGGGATGACTCAGTTAATAACAAGGCTCGCCCGCAACGTACATATGTTGGATCAGCCAACACTAACCCACGATGCCTAGATACACTCCCCTAGTTAACCCTCCAGAAGAAAAAGTTCTCGAGCCTATAGAGCAAGTGTGACATCCACATATTTGGAGAGATTGGAGAGCTATGGATCCTAAGTTCCAAGATGAGATGCCATTTGATCAGTATTTAAATTACATGGACAAAACTAGACCTTGCATAAAAGGTGGAGGTAGACCACATAACCAAGATTTGCAAAATAGGTAAATTGACTATTCCATATTTTGATGGATTGGGAAAGACTAGATGAAAATCTGATTCTTTCATTGAAGAGAGGTAATTGGATTAGCTATCTTAAAAAAAATTGGAACAAATTTCCTATAATAACCTGCTAATCCCATGAAACTTCTTACTTCATGCACATTCTTTGGTGCCAGCCACTCCATGATAACTCTTATCTTGGTTGGATCAATTGAAATACCATCTACAAAGATAATATGTCCTAGATACTGCACTTTCTTTTTAAAAAATGTACACTTAAATAACTTGCCATAAAATTTATGCTTCTACAAATGTTGTAAAACCAATTCCAAATGTTGTAAGTGCTCTTCCTCATCCTTGGAATAAATGAGGATGTCATCAAGAAAGACTAACACAAAACTAACTAGGTAATCTTTAAACACACTATTCATAAGATTCAAGAATGTTGTTGGAGTATTTAATGAGCCCCAAAATTATCATGCTTTTTGTCCACATTTGCCGTATTCACCATTTTCGCTTACCATGTTTCTAAACTATTTCCCATAAGTTTTTATAATAAGATAACCATGTTTTACAATAGCGTTATGTTATCATGTATCTTTGAATAGTTATATTTATGTCTTGAAAATCAAGTATATAATATTTATCTTTTACTATAGGATGCTTTTCTTTATAATGTGTTTGAATCAATAGGTACATTCAAAGGAACATTTCATGGTCTATCCTACAACAAAGGTAATTCATCACTACTTGACCGAAGTTGCGAGCAAACATAATTTGATTCCAAAATCAACTAACTCAAATAAGTTGTAAAAACATTCATGGAATGTCATGAAGAAATTTTATTAAGGATGAACAACTTGGATTGTCCTGAAGCAACATCACAAGTTCCATATGAATGACATCTTTAACAGAAGGAACTAATTTCCATTTATCCTACAGCTGAATATTTCTTAATTTGAAATGTTTTTTTTTTGTATGAGACAGTCTCCCCTATTATATATATACATATAACAAGGTTGAGAAATGAGTTATATATAAATTAGATAAATAGATCATAAGCATATTTTGTAAGATAATTGTTGTTGTAATTCTATTGTAGCAATTCCTTATTACATTTGATTAATATGAGTAACTATTTATGAGTCAATTTCATTATTAAAAGAAGGAAGGGCCTCCTTTGGAAGTGTTACAATGATGATATGATCCATAAATTAGCTAAGAATGTTATTTATTTTATTTAAGTGTTGAGTGTTTAATTTCTAGTTGTGCGATTTTCAGCTTTGTATGTGATTGTTTTAAGGAAGTTTCCAAACATAAAGTAGTGTAATTGTTTGATTTGTGATTTTGTATGAGTGTTTAATTCAACATTTAATTCCTTGTGTAATTTTTAACATCTTAGATTAAAATCAATAGAAAGTCAAATTAGAGGATTAAGTGTGCACATACAGTGACATCATCCTGTCAAGTTTACAGCCTCAAATTGACATTTAAATGAAGTAGAAGGTACATGTCTTTGGTGACTCTCCTTGTTCATTAAAGATCAAAATAAGTATATTAGATTATGAATCTTCTGCTAATTAACATTCATCAATCTAAGTGGTAACACTGTAAACTCGTAGTGCCCAATCTAGTCCTGAAAGCTATTTTTAGAATATCCTCTTCTTGGATCTTCAATTGGTGATAACCCACTCTGAGATCAATCTCATAAAAGACTATGGATCCTTGCATTTAATCAAAGAGATCATCAATGCATGGAAATAAATATATGTTTTTGATCATTGCTTTATTTAGTATCTTGTAGTCTATACACATACAAATAATGACATCCTTATTTTTGACAGAGATAATTGGAGCACCCCATAGAGACACAGTCAAATTAGACGTTTCAACAACAACTCCTAAAGTTGTGCATTTAACTCAAACAATTCAGTGGTTGTCATCCTGTATGGTGCCTTAGAATATAGCTCTGATCTAGGTATGATATCAATTGAGAAATCAAACTCATGCTTAGGTGGGAATCTTGGTAACTCTTTCAAAAACATGCCATGGAAGTTTCTCAGAAAAAGATGATCTTCTATAGATGGTTCCTTGGACTCTTCCATCTTGTTTATCTTAATTATAAATGCTTGACATCCCTTCATTTGATCTTTTTTGAGTTTAATGGTATAGATTTGCCTCAGTTTTAACTCTCTTTTCTCGCTGTGTAGTTGTGTCTGATTTCCAAAATCATCTTGAGACTCAATCTTCTTCATAACATAGTCAACCTTGGCTTTATGCTTCGCAAGCCAATTGAATCTTAGGATCACATCATATGACCCCAATGATACTACATAAAGATATTATACTATAGTAAACTCAAGAAATCTAATCTCTTCTTTGACTTGACACTTGTCAACTTTGAACCTTGACTCATTCCCATATTGTATCGACCATGTATTTACCATTATTCTAGTCCATTTAGACAATTTACTAAGTACTCAAGCAGCAATGAAATATTTTATAACTCATGTAGCAATTAAAATAGAAACTAGATAATTGATCAAATTACCTAATAGTTCTATGGGAGAAGCTTGATACTCAGTCTGTCAATTGTCAATAGCTGCATGAATTTACTACTGAAACATACCTTGTTGAGAAGCTAAAACCTTATTTTTTGATTTGTCTCGAGGGAAATCACAAGCAAAATGGTCACCTCCACAAATGAAACAACCTCTAACTGGTTATTTCTTCTCAATCTGTTGGTTTCCCTTAAAACCATTACCAAGCTTCATGTTCCTTGAACCACTATTGAACTTGGCATTCTAATTCCTGAACTGACCCTTGGAATATCCACTCCTCTGCTTCCAATTCTTCTTCTTGAAGTTGGTTTAGAACTTCTAAAATTATTTTTAAACTTATCTCTAATTTGAGCAAAATATTTTAGTTTTTGTTCTTACTTGACCACTAGATCCATGGTAGATGGACCATGAACAACTACTTCACTGCCTATTTGGGGTTTCAATCCCATGATGAATTTCCTAATTCTTAACCTCTCATCTCCCTGATATTGAGGTACATACTTGAGAAGCTTGGTTAATTTCTCCTAATATTCATTCACTGATAAATCCCCTTGCTTTAGATTCTAAAAATATTTAAGCTTTTGGTCAAAGTATAGCTATGGAAGCCATCGTGACATAAACAATGTCATAAACTATTCCCAAGTGATGGTGGTTGAGTCAAGGTTTATCTTGAGCTTTTTGTTTGCCCACAAAGTCATTGATGTTGTCACTTGAATGCACCTAATGAAGAGATGGGACAATCTTATCCTCCCTCAAGTGACACAATGGAACCACCCCAGGGCTGTGGGTATCTCTATTTGGGGGTGGATCTCTAGATTAGAGGCTAGCTCCCCTTGATGCATCATTTAGGCTCATATTCCTACTAATAAAAACTTAGGGAATGAAAAGGGTTAAGAATAGCATGAAAAGTAAACCTATTGTATTGGAAGTGATGCACCAAATGTCTGCTCTACTCGCACTATTGACGTGTACTTTGAATCAAGATAAGCCTAACATACACTACATCCAATAACAACCTTCTTCTTGTATCAATGTTTCAACATGGGGTCTTGGAATTGGCTTAGGATAGGAAGACTTATATAATAGGCATTCTAAGATACACTATTGGAAAACCTATTCACTACACCTGCAACTCCATTTGACACTTCTTGCTGACCTGCAAAGAGAAGTCTTTGAACTCACAAGGTACTAAGAAAATTAACATGTGAAGGTAAGTTAAGATACACTTGCACAAGACAATAAACATCACATACAATTAGATAATCCTTTAATGAGGTAAAAAAAACTATCTTTATTGATTCAAGATAAAATTTTGGCAGGGCTTCGCCATACCCAAGTGGAGAGATGCATACAATGGCCAAAAGCCCAAAATTTATAGAAGAAATGGGAAGATAGAGAGAAGAGAAGTCTAAGATTCACTTAGACATGTGTCACCAAGTGAAAATTAGTTATAATTACATGTGGAAGAGAGGTGAGGTGAGTCATGCCATGTCAGGAGGTCTACTTGTCTGATATAAGTCATAAGAATGGTGAAAAGTGGCATAAAACCTTCAGAATTGGCACAAGAAATTGCTTCCATCAAAGTCTATCCATGAATGTTTGAAATTGAAAATAGGAGAGTCAACAAATATCATTGTTTGAAGGAAATGAAACTCATGGCATTAGTTAGAAAATGCTCCTCCTAACTGTTATCTATCTTTTAGACACCTGTGTTTATCGATTTTGTGGAAGCTCCTTGATTTGGTCAGTTACCAGTGACAACTCAAACTGTTGACCTATTTATTTTTCACTTGTTTTATCTACACCAAATTCTCAGGATCTTACCATTTGTGACCTCTATACTTGCTCTCAGGTTCTTGCCAAGTCTTTTTGACTCCAATGGTTATTTTCCATAGTTTAAAACTGACTTTTTATAGGCCATCATCCTTCAAGTATTTTCTCTGGACTTTTTTTCCCCTCAAACTTATGTTTCCCTCAGACTTATCATGAAAGAATTCATTCCTTGGAATTTTCCTTTAGACAATTCCATAGATAATTTGTTTCGAACAATATTTTGGGCTTTTTGTAAGTGCCTTTTCAAAAAAATGTGTCTGGGCCATCTCTTTGAGGAATTGACTCTTTTTGGAATCCTACAAATGACCCATTTGACTTGAGAAGTATCCTTTTAGAATTTATGTTTAGTCCACCTTCCCATGAAAACAATCTTTTGAACTTTTTGTAAGTGCCCTTTTGGATTTCTAAAAATGCCCCTTCGGGAAAGTTGAAGTGCCCTTCAAACTTTTTGTAAAGTACCTTTTAGCCTTCCTGTAAATGCCCTTAAACAAAACTGAAGTGCCCTTCAAAAAAATTGAAGTACCCTTCAAAAAAGTTGCTCGGGACATTTTTTCAAAAAAAGTATCCTTTGAAAAGAATGAAGTAGACCATTTCCTATAGAAGCACCCTTTGAAACTTGTAAGCTGCCCTTCAAAAAAGTTGAAAATGATCCCTTAACTTGAAAAGGTCCTTTCAAGAAATTGTTTGGACAATTGACCTTCTTCTACGAGCGTATGTCATTTCATAACCAGGAAAAAGGCTGTTTCATCTTAGAAATCTGAATCATGGCTGAATTCATTATTAGATTACAACAGGGCATTCCTTGCCTTTGTTTACATCCTAGCAGATCCATATACATAAGTTTCATATAAAATGTTAAGCTCGTGTTCAGTTTAAATATGACAAGCCCTATACATTACAAACTGCACTGTTGAAATTTTCAACTATGATTGATATCTGTGTTGGAATGTATGTTCATGAGCATGTCTCTAGTTTCTAATCAAGTTCCTTATTTATAATAATTATGGATAGTTTACTTGAGACATTATCAGTGAGCCTTGGATGATTTTGCATCTAGGGTGGTAATTAAGAGTATTGTGGAAGGCTGAAGGATCTGTGTTTGCATTCCATGGAAGTTCTACATGTAATTGATACTCTATAATAAGGAATGGCTTAAAGGGTTTGAGTAAGATCAAGTACATGACTGTTGGACATGTACAAGACGATGGCATCTACCTCTCAATTAATATGAGCTATTATATTTGTATTGTTACCCTTCGTTGTTGAGTGAAAATAAGAAAATTAAAGATTACAGAATGTTGATTATTCGTGATATTTTCTCATGGAAATAGTATACAAAACCTTGTGACATTTTGGTAGTTCACAATAAGAATGATGTTGTCATATGGTATTTGATCATATTCAATTCTTATGATTCTTCTACTCATAGATTGCCAACAAAACATGCCACGAGGGGAAGGATCAATCAATCTTGAACATCCCAATTTGCAATTGCTTGAGGACAAGCAATTTGAAGAAGGGAGGTTTGCAATATCCCCAAACTCCACTTTTAATAATCACGCAACAGCCAATGAAGGAAAAATCGCAGTCAGCCACCA
This sequence comes from Torreya grandis, assembly GCA_037957365.1. Classification (NCBI taxonomy): domain Eukaryota; kingdom Viridiplantae; phylum Streptophyta; class Pinopsida; order Cupressales; family Taxaceae; genus Torreya; species Torreya grandis. The sequence continues at coordinate 1,180,276 of JARHVA010003486.1, read as the reverse complement.
ATAAAAGCAAATCGCAGCCAGCAGTCAAAGGCAAATCGCAGCCAGCACTTACAGGAATTGCAGCAGGCACTCACCAAATTGATTAATCGCTATTGGTTGATTAGCGCCACACTTAAAGGAGTAATCACCATACTTACACCAGCATTCATTAATTACTCAAATTGTTAGTTATTTTTTAGTTAATTTAATCAGCATTCATTAGATAAATAGTCGCTACATTTGGAGAAGACATGTCATTTGATGGAAGGCTATGAAAGTATTAAGATTCAGCATTTGGTAGGAAGGAAGAATCATTCAATCATGTATTCAAATATATAACCATGTATAAGTAGCAACTTTACATTACTTTTAAGGACAAAAACCCTTAATTGTAGAATCGGATTTCAAGGATGGAAACCCTTGTCATCTCTCTAATCAAAGACGAAAGCCCTTGAGGATTTACATTCTATTATTTTAAATCTGAAACTCTGAAGTAAAGCATTTATCAATTACATTTTATTATTTAAATTATTATTTTTAAGTGCAAATCTATATTTATAAAATATTATCTCAAAAGGAATTCCGAGGAATCCGAATTATCATATAATATTCCAATTTTGAATATTACATCAGAGGCCAAAAAATGTGTATAAAATGCCCAATATTCAAAATTTGGTTCTACCAGAAGCGCATAAATCGATGGATCATAATTATAATTTTTAAAGTCATAAGATTTTAACAATTGCGGATTATTGTGATTGTGATAAAATCATTTTCGACATTGAAGCAAGACCTGCAACAAATTTTGCAGATTATTACAAGCGTCATAAGGAGGCCTTATTGTTGTTAAAGTTGTCTGTGTTAGATGACATGATTCCTAAAGTCTAGAATGCCACTCAGGAAAGTGTGTTTTGGACTAGTCTGAAAAATAAATATCAAACTTCGATGAACCTAAAGAATCTGCTATTTTCTACAAAGATGTCTAAAGATGAGTCTCTGTCAAAACATCTTTTTTGGATGAAAGATCTTTGAGACCAATTAGGAGCTATTAACAAAAAGGTAGATGATGACGACACGGTGGCTCTTGTTCTAAAAAGCTTGACATCCCCATATGAATCTTTCATGAAGGCTTTACCTTGATGGCAAAAATTCAAACCCTAACATTTGATCAAGTTAGTTCCTATTTGATGCAAAAGAAACGTAGACAGACAAAGCAAATGAGTTCAATGTTATACAAGCAAAGTGTGAATTTGTTGCTAAGTCGAAGGATAAGTGGAAACATATCCCTGATGATTCATCTTTTAAGTACCATGAGAAGTGATTTTAATGTCATAAGATTAGGCATCTCAAAAATGATTGTCAAAAGCGTTAGTATGCACTTTCCCAACAAAGCAATTAGAAAGCAAATGTGGCAACAGTTGAAGATGAATGGGATTCTAAGAGTATGTCCTTGTGGCATTATACACGAACAGTAGTACTACCAATTGTTGGTTTATTGATTATGGAACATCCAAACATTTCACAAGTTGTAAGGACTAGTATGTCAAATTTACTGCAAGTAAAAACTTTTCTGATTCAGTTTCATTAGTTGATAATCATATGTAGTGGAAGGGATAGGAGATATTTGCATAGTGTTGAATAATGCTAGAAAAATCAAAGTAAAGAATGTTAGGTATGATCCTAGCATGAATAAAAATTTCTTGTTTATTAGTCGATTAACGGAAAATCCCAACATTGTTGTAAAATTCTCTAAGAAGCAATGTATTGTGTTTGACATAAAACAAGACAAAGTAGTTGCCCTACCACAATCAACATAAATCCACGTGTGGAGGGAGACTCCATCATACAAGATGTGTTAGAGGATGAAATTCATCATAGGCTTGTTGACCCTGCTCCAATCAACTTACATGCACTTGTTGTGGAGAGAATATCCACTATAAAGAATGTGTAGGAGGATGCAATTCCTCAATCTCAATCAAATGCACAAGTAGTTGTGCAAGAAGATGACATGCCTCAATCAAAGGCACTGGCTCAAAGGACCAGAAAAAAAGTTGGAATTTCAACAAAGCATTGTCATTTTGCTCTCGCTTCTGACCTATGTATAATACCTAAATTGTTAATACCTATATTGTTAATTACACAACCCATTGGCTGCAAATGGGTAGACAAACTTGGTAGTTTGGACAAGTACACGATTCATCTTATTGCAAAACGCTTTTTCCCAACGGGAGAGAATAGATGAGGAAATGGTTTCTTCAGAGTTAGTTTTTACTCCCACTGCTATTGCAGAGTTGGTTTTTACTCCACTACTATGGAGTTGGTTTTCACTTACTGCGAAGATGGTCACATTTTGTTTGCTTCTCTCCATAGCAGCTCAATTTGGTTTCTTGAATGGAGTTTAGGACAAGGTCTACATGGTGCAGTTTGATGGTTTTCAAGTATCTAGTAGTGATCATTTGGTTTGCAGGATGACTAAGTTCATGTACAGACTTCAATAGGCTCCAAGAGCCTGGTATATTTTATATGATCAACATCTCCATGATTCTAGATTCATAACTATAGAGGTTGGGCTAAAGTTATCAACCAATGATGATTCGTCTCCAGTCAATGAATCACCCTACAGAGAATTGGTGGACAACTTGATATGTCTTATGTCCATATGACGGGATCTTTTGATGTTGGCTATCTTTTTTGGGTTTTTTCCACATTGAAGCTCCTACATTGGTTAGCAACAAAAATGTCAAACTACAACTTTCATGTTGATATCTAAAAATCGGCCTGTAAATGAAATGACTAAACTCTTTGGTCCCACTTTGTTTGTAAAGTTTCCAGACAAACTTGGAGTAGTCTCTGGTTCGGTCATTAAGGGAGGGTGTTAAATTTATTAATTAATTGTTAGTTACTCATTGACTAATGCTTGGTTAATGGTTGGTTATCAACATCCCAACTGCTATAACTTTTGTTTTGCTTAATAAAAAGATGGATACACAAGTGTGTCGTATGCCTTTAATTTCTCTTCATTCTTTCAGCATTCATATTTGCTAACAAGAAATAAGGTTGACACCCCTTGCAGTTGAGATAGTGTCGAATACAAAAGGTACAAATTTGTCCCTTCTACACACCTCAAAATTCTATTCAATCAACCTAAGTTATAATTCATTATCCTCATGTTAGTCAAAAAGTGAGTTTAGAATCTTAGATGATGCTATATTTGATTTTGGAGTTTTAATAAATAATACTACACAACAATATTTGTCTAATTCTAATGTATCACCTCGAAATTCTCCATTTGTCTTTGAATCCTCAACTGTTCGAGAAATATTGACTAAAATGTGTCAATGGTTAAAGAAGTTGTCACTCCTCAAGGTACTCCTACTATACTGCAGACAGTCACTGCTCCAATGCCTCCTCTTCAATCTCCTCCAACTAATTTTTCACTTGAACCTCAACCATCTTCTTCCAATCCACCTTCATGGGTTGAGCAAATAATCAGTCACAAGAACAAGGTTCTCAAGGCTATAACGCTTGATTTTAGTACCATTTTGTTCCCACACAAGTAGAAAACTAAATCACTTTATTAAGTCAAGAAAGATTACATATTGTACATAAATGAGCTTCAGTCTTCTATCTCTCAAGCTTAAATAAGCTTCCCTCATGTACAGGACCCAACTACCCTTCAAGGCCAACTAACCATTTAACCACCCAACTAACTTACAAACTTATTAAAACATTAAACCTCCAATTTATTTAAAGTATTGACTAAGAAGGTGTCTCACAAGGAAAAACATGCCCCGTACAAACTACATACAAAATGTTTGGATCACTAAACCCAACAAACAACCTTTGTTCAAAAGGGGACAAAGGATGATCTAGAGCAATAACACTCTAGAGCTATCTAGCCAAACACATCATAATCTACCAACTAGACACATGTGCATGTGGCATTGATCAACCTATGTCAATACGTCTATTGCAACTGCATCCTAACCTTATGTGCCCTATGCCTATCGACGCTACATGAAATGAAGATGATGAATGTGCCTCACTCACCATACCTCTAATCCATGTATTTGTATTGTAGCATGAACATCATCTTGGGAATGCCAAACCACAATGATATTTGTCTCAATGATAATTCCGTACCTAAAGTATGGCACATCTTACCTAACGCCCAAAAACTTTGAACACTTTGTATACAATCTTATGCTTACAATTTTACAACACTTTGCAAACACTCTTGTTATTACAACCTCCATTAATATGTATAATCATCTGAAGACTGATCAAAACACCAATACATCTTTTCCACCCTATCAGCCAAGAGATAAGAAGTTTATGCAACATAAAACACCACCAGATTCCTATCATCTAGGCAATATTGCCACTAGATCAAAACCCGATCTCAGAGCTAGTAGCGAACTCAAGATGGGTGGGTTTCTAGCTCTCTTAGCCAAGTTGATCTTGATGGCCCTATAGACCACAAGATGCTAGATTTCAGTCTTTGATGGTATCAACAACAAGAATGAACAATGTTACATCCATGGTGTTCAAATAGAAACCACACATTGTCAAGTTCAACATAAGACCAAGGTGTCGAATACTATCTAGATTTCACCCTTTAAACATAAAAAACACCTTATTTCGTTGTTGGTACTAGCAATAGGAACGAACACTAATACATCCATGGTGTTCAAATAGAAACCAGCCATTCTCAAGTTCAAAATAAGACCAAGGTTTCAAGTACCATCTAGAATTCACCATTTATGCTTTTGGGGGCCCTTGTTTGCCCTTCATTACTATTTGTATTGATTTCATTAACCCCTGTGTTAGTGGCACTATGACACGGTGCTTTATTTTTGTCTAAAGTACTTTTATTCCTTTATTTGGCTTCTAGACTTCTCTCTTCCTAGAACTTTCTATTGTTAAATGTTGTATCCTCGAGTCCCATTGACCTACTTTTGGTCATCTGTGGACATTAATATAGTTTCTTTCTTCTTCCTTTTTGTCCACAGTGATTGTTCCATACATTTTTCTACAAACTTGAAAGGGAGACTTCAAACCACAAACCAACTCTTTTGATGGCCTTGGAATGTGTTAAACCCCAAAATGAGAGGTTACATGCTATCTTCATGCAAGACAAATTACTCAAAACTCCAAAATCATAGGTAATATGCACTGGAAATGATGGAATTTTTTTAAATAAAATGACTTTGCACTTGATGAGTTTTTACCTCTTGATCTCCTACACACTAAATATCTTATTGAATGAGCATATGACCAACACCTCTACAAGGACTCTTGATAAATATTCCCAAACACATCTATATAACTATTTTATGTGAGCATATACTCCAATTAAAAAACACTTTCAGCAAGACTCAAACTTCAATCCTTTCATCCCAAGTTCATTGTAAAGCAACTTTTTTTTTTTTTTTTTTTAAATTAATGATAAATGGTTTTGAAAGGGACCATACCCAATACAAAAAGGCTCAAAACCCAGATAGAACATGGAAACCCATAATCAAAAAAGGCCGAAAGACCAGATAAAACATAAGAACAAAAGAGGGTTCAAAAAGAGTGGGGACCAACACCTAGCCACAGAAAAGAACAACTAGAAAAGACAAGAGAGAGCAACAGCAGGGAGAACCCTAACAAATAACAACACCAAAACTGCAAAACAACAGCAACTTCACAGCATCAAAAAAAGGAAGCTTCACTAGCTAAACTTGTTGAAGCTATTCTTGAGTCCCTCCAAAGTATTAAATAGATTAAGAGCAATAGTTTGAGAAGGGTTTGTCATGTCAATGGTGGTTAGAGCATAAGTTTTCTCAGTGCCACCCTTCCAAAAGCCCGGATGCAAGTTGTTGAGGGTGCAAACTCGCCTAACTTGAAACTCCAAGAACTCCAGAATAGCCTGTTGCATGGCCATATGATCATTTTGCTTGCTTCTAATATGATTCACAATGTCTTCCAAGGCTTTCATTCTTTTGAAAATGTCTTCTATCTTAGTCCCAGAATGGGAGGAAGTATCCACCTTCTTGCCCTTATCAATAACCTTGTTGAGCTGCGTAACCTCCTTTCTGAGCTCACTGATCCTTTCTTCCAGCTGCATAACTTGAGCTTTGATTCCAAGTTCCTTGAGATTATGATGAGAGGGATCAGTATCCACAGTAGCATGTCCCATGTCAAGGAAACTCTCCAATCGCAATTTCCTTTCCCATGAGAAAGCTAGGAGCCAGACCTTTGCCTTTATCACTACTTCTAAGCACCCTCTTGGGAGGAGGAGAAGGTGAGGCATGAGATCTGGGATTCTTAGTCTTAACCCTTGTTTGGGCAGGAGGTTCAGACGGGGGAGGGGGAGGAATAATGCACGTTGGAATGTTAGCCGAGACAACACGACAGTGTTGATGCAAAAGAAAAATAACCCCTTCATGAAGAGGCAGGGCACGCTTGTGTGACTGAAAATCATGAATAGAGGCTTCCATGGAATACAAAATATAAGGGAGACTAACCCTTGGAACCTTATGGAAATGGTTCAAAAGGACTAGATGATGAAGCGGCAGAGTGTTATACCTACCCTCCAAAGTCACATACCTCACCAGCATACCAGCCACCTCATCAAAAGGAGTAGGGAGAGAGGAACGCACAATACCAGCTTTGACAAAAGTCAAGGCATTAACTGTGGAACCCTCTATAAGTCTTTTCTCCTCCGCAACCTTATCAAATTTATTTCTGAAGATCTTTAATCCGTCCCTGTTAAGACCGGTGACAGATGCAATGAGATCTTCAATGATAGAGAAGGTCTTACCTCTATAGACGACAACCCTGTTCTTCCAATTGTTGGCAAAAGAGACAGAAATGTGGTTGTCATGTTCCTTAATCTTCTGCATGAAGCTTGTGAATCCTCCCACATTTAAAACCCTCCAAAGTTCTTCATTTGCCTTCCAATTCGAGTCACATAAGGGCTCAACATGGCATGGAGCGCCACCCATGGTGTTAGAAGCAGGTTCACGGCACAAGAGTTAATAGAAAACAGCTAACAGATCGCTCCCACTTTGCCTTTGCATAGCCCAAAACCTAAGAAAAAGACAACACAGAAGTCCAATGAAGTATGCCAACGGAATAATCCTGAAAAAGGCGTGTGAATTCCAAGTAAAGATTATCTTTCACGAGTGATTAAAACCCCCATACCACAGCTAATCATATCCAAATGCCCTTTCCTTATTAATGATATCCTTAGTATTTTGAGGGATTTGGTCATGAGCAAACCAAAACTGAAGTTGTTTATTAAACACCCCCATATTAGCAAAAGAGTCTGCCACATGATTACCTTCTCTATAGGTCAGACATATCTTGTAATTAGAGAAGGCCCTACATATGCTAACAACCTCCAGGATGAAGTCTCTAATAGTCCAACTAGCTGGATGAATACCATTGAGGTGATTAATGATATTCAAAGAATCACCTTCAATAATTATATTATTGATATGGCAATCTTTCGCTAACCTGATCCCCCATAGAACAACAAGTGTCTCAGCATAATGGTTGGATTGTATACCCATAGGTCCAGCATAGGCAGCGATAAGATTGCCTAAGTGATCCCTGATGATCCTACCTCCACCTGCAGCACCTGGGTTGCCTTTAGAGGCACCATCAAAGTTTAGTTTGTACCAATTTGTTGGAGGGATCCATTGAATAATAGATTTGTCAATAGAGGAAGTTCTGATTTGAAAATCACCAATAATGATATTCCAATTAGAAAGAAATTTCTCATCTTTGGGGAGAATTTGATTTTTTGGAGGCTTGAACTTGAGCACATTTTCTTTTGCATCAATAGAGCTATATGTGATTATTTTTTTGTAGTAATTCCTGCAATCTCTGAAAATAACCGCATTCCTAGCATTCCAAATCCTCCAGAGGGTGTGAGGGAAGATAAGTTTCCAAAAATGTCTAAGCATGCTATGTCTGAATGGAATCTACAATTGCTCCTGGGCCTGCAAAATATCTTTTGGAAAGGTCCAGGAAACCTAAAATCTAGAAAAGATACGGCCCACAACTTGTTAGCATAAGAGCAGTGTAAGAAAAGGTGATGAATGTCCTTAGTTGCTTCCCTGCATAAGCAACACATGTTAGTCATAATAAAACCTCTTCTGATAAGATTAGCATTGGTGAGAATCCTTTTACTGAGCACCATCCACAAAAAGTGATTAATCTTAGGAGTGAGCTCCTTGAACCATATCCTGCTCCAGTCAAAATCAGTGTGAGTATCCTCAGAAAGCAGCTGATAACCAGCTTTAACAGTGTAAGAACCATCAAAAGAGTTAACCCAAATAAAATCATCCCTAGAACTCAATTGTCTAATCTGAATGTTATCAAGAATCTCTTGGAGTGATGTCACCATATCTTTCAAATCAGGCCTGTTATAAAAAAAAATAAGAGTGAAGTCCTTCCATTGAAAATTACCATTGTTGTAGTAAATATAATCACTAACTCTCTCACCAGTATGGGAAGAAAGATAACTCTCTGAGTCCAAGAGCTGTTCTGCTACAAATTTTGAAAATTAGCCCATCTATCTTTCCAAAACAGAATATCCTTACCATCACCAAGTTTCGATTTAGAACCCTTCTCAATACAACCCTTGATTTTGATGAGGTTTTTTCAGAAAACAGAGCCATTCAGAAGGTGCTCCTCAATAAGAAAGTTTTGAGAACACTGCTGACCTAAATACTTGGCTCTAACAATATTAGTCCAAGGCTGATCATCCTTTAATAATCTCCACCCCATTTTGGAGATAAGAGCTACATTCATTATCCTAATGTTTTTAATACCCAGGCCTTCCATTTTCTTCTGAGAACACGCCATATCCCATGCCACAAGATGAAATCTATACTTATTTTCAGTACCAGTCCATAAAAAGTGCTTTTGAATTCTTTCCGTTCTATCATACACAGCTGAAGGAATAAAGAACATGGACATGATATAAATGGGAAGATTTTGCAAAGTACTCTTAATAAGCAAACACTTACCCGCATTAGAAAGAACCGATCCTTTCCAGCCAGCAAGTTTGTTTTGGAATCTATCAATAAGAGTGTACCCAACTGTCATAGAAACTTTCCCCGTACCTAAAGGAAGCCCCAAATAAGTAGTCGGGAGAGAGTTAATCCTACATCCCAAAATTTGAGCAATCTTCCTTTGCCGGTTAGGAGTGTTAAAGAAAAACAAAGAACTCTTTTCAAAATTGATTTGTTGTCTGGAAGCTTCTTCATACAATTTGAGAATATGCCTCATCATTTTAGCTTCCAAAATGTTAGCTAGAAGTAGAATTGTATCATCAGCAAATTGTTGATGTGAAACAGTAAGATCCATAGAAGTGGATCTAAAACCATTAATAATCCCCATAGAAATGGCTCTAGTAATAGATCTGCTAAGGCTGTCCGCCATAATAATAAACAAAAGGGGAGAAAGGGGGTCTCCTTGCCTGATACCGCTGCTACTAGAAAAGGAGCCCACAGGTGAACCATTAACAATGATAGAGAATTTAAGAGTAGAAATGCATGAATTGTTGATCTTTCTAAAATGAGAATAAAATCCAAATTTCTCCAAAACTCTATCAAGGAACAACCAAGACACCTTGTCAAAAGCTTTGTTCATATCCAGTTTCATGACCATACCTGTCTTTTTACTCTTTTCCATGGAATGGATAGTCTCATGCACCACTACTACCCCATCTTGAATGAGTCTGCCTTTGACAAAACCACCTTGTTGTTTAGAAATCAGAACCGGCAAGAGGGGCTGCAATCTCAAAGCCAAAGTCTTAGTAAAAATTTTATGCAACACATTGGTGAGACTAATGGGCCTAAAGTCCTCAAAATCTTTGGCTCCATTTTTCTTAGGTATTAACACTATGAAGGTGTTGTTGATCTCCTTGAAAATGTTACTGTTGACAATTCTTCCACAAGTCAGATTGTCTCTTGCTATTTAGAAAGTTCACGTCTCTAGCCAAGGAAGAAGAGTACATTGTTTTTGGTAGGGTCCTTGCTACAAACGATGAATTCCTTCGGAATGGTTCACCAAAAGGCTTTTACTTCGGAAAAGTGCTAAGGCGAAAGTCCTCAAGGCAAAAGACAAACAAAAGGCAAAAGACAAAGGAAGTAATTCCTTCGGACTTTTTGTCCGAAGGAATACTTCGAAGAAATTATAAGAGAACACCCACAGACCAAACAAGGAGAATCCAAAAGTCCGCACAAAAGGCAAGGAAAAGCCAAGGATTAATTCGGAAGGGTCATTTTCAAGAATTCCGAAGGGCAGGGTACCCTTCGGAAGGGTTACTTTCAACAATCCCGAAGGGTACCTACCCTTCGGGAAGGTGAGAGAACAGATTCAGAACCTTTGCAAAAAGGCCGGGTGCCCTACAATTCTTCCTTAAAAGGCAGACACGAGCAACTAGCCCTTGCGGAGGGCACTTGGTCGGCGAGAAGACCGTGGTGACTTTTCTGAATGGCACATTTCAAAAAGCAAAGACACAGGAAGAGACCTTCGGACTTTTTGTCTGAAGGAATTCCTTCGGACAAAAAGTCTGAAGGAATTCCTTCAGAAAACACAGCAAGAGGCCCGTGGAAAAGCCGACGGCAAAAAATCCGAAGGCTTTGGAAAATTTAAAAGGCAAAGGCAGGGAATGTCTTCCTTCGGACTTTTGTCCAAAGGAATTCCTTCGGACTTTTGTCCAAAGGAATTCCTTCGGACAAAAAGTCCGAAGAAATTCGAAAGACTTGAAAGTCCGCAGAAAAACAAGTGAAGGCAAAGCAAAAAAGAGACCTTCGGACTTTTGTCCGGAGAAATTCAGAGAAAGAGCCATGGGAAAAACCCGAAGAAATGCGAATCCAATAAAGCCGAGAGAAAGAAAACCCGACTATGAAAAGGAGCTCGGGAAAAGGTCCGAAGAAATTCCTTCGGACTTTTTGTCCTAAGGAATACTTCGTAGAATAAAGCCGAGAGAAAGAAGTGCCGCAAGAAGTTCAGGGAAATAAGAGATGTCCAAAGGAATAAATGCCAAAGAATGATGTCCCGCTGGCCGTCAAATTCTGACTGCGGGAAGTAACCGTTGAAACAGGGGTAAAGCCAGAATTCTGAAAACAAAGCCCGTGGAGAAAAGGCACAAGCAAAGGAAATTTAAAGGCTTTGGAAAAGAGCAAAGGACAAGAACATAATTTCTTCGGACTTTTTGTCCGAAGGAATTCTTTCGGACAAAAGTCCAAAGAAATTCGGAAGACACAAGAAGGAAGACCAAACAAAGTCCAAAGCCAAGGAGAAAACCCGACAAACAAAGTCCGAAGCCAAGAAGCGAAGAAACAAAGGAAAGATATCCTTCGGACTTTTGTCCGAAGGATTAATTCAGGCAAAAGCCTGCGGAAATTCAAATGACCGACACAGTCAGGACAATTCGAGCGGACAATTTGTCCGACGGAAGTTGCCACAGAAAAGTCCAAAGAAATTCGGACAAGGCCCCTTCAATAAAATCCGAAGGAATTAAGTCGAGACATCCGAAAGTAATTGAAGTTGACAATGCAAAAGAGGATAGAAAATAGATAATCCGACGGAGAGTTGAAAGCAAAATATCCGAAGGAAATTGCCAAATATAGAATCCCGCCAAAAATACACAGGAACAGGCAGACCAGAGCAGGGTAAAATACATACATGCAAGCGGGAGCTATTTTCGAACACCGGTCAAAGCTTCAGTTGACTAGTTATTAAAGTCCCGCTCGTCTTTAGATCATCTCACGCGTCCGAGGGTCCAACTCAGCTTCAACCGAAGTTTCAAATTCGAATGTCGAGTTGACTGTACCAGATTTAGAGTTGACTAATTGTTAAAACGCCGCATCCACTAGGAGCTTTCCATGCGAGGGAGGATGATCTCTTCATCCAACTCAGCTTATCAAACGGTTAACTCAGCTTTCCAACATTCCAATTCGGCATCAAGCAGCTCACGTAGAGTTCTAAAATTAACATTGGCGTGAATTTCCATGCAAAGAGAGGTGGGCAGTTCATAACAAAGACAAGTTCACTTCCTCAAGCCCAAGAAGCTTCATGCAAAGACAAAAGAAAACATATTTTATTGAAAGGCCAAGTAAAGGCTTGAGTTAACCGAAGTGAATCCTTCTCTTCAAATTTTCAAACGCCAATCTTTGGCCTCTTGTAATTTTCTATATAATGGCTTTCAACGTTGATTAAAAATCATCCAATCTCTCTTGGTTAGACCAGACTCTGCCATTGGTGAGTTGTGTAACCTCTTCGATCAATAGAAGGACTGTACTTTCAGATTTCAAGCGTTAGCATAGTGTATATTTCATTCAGCAATTTATATAAGTGGTAGATTTCTCTCCCTTCCCAAATTCTGATTCATACCTAGTTGCTAGATTATCCTTATGCAGGTCATGTTCAGTGTTCTTTACGTCTTTTGCTGAAGCTGTAAGTGGATGTTAGGTGGCTGCAAAGTGTCTTGTATCGGACCTCTCTCCATCATTTTCCCTTAGGTTTTGGTTATTGGATCGAACCTCTCCATGAAATATTTATGCATAAGTGATTGATTGAAATCATAGGTCTTCATTTTCCCTTGTTCGTTCAGTGTTCAAGGTTCCAAGTTGAGTGGATCAAAATTTTGGTGTATCACCCCCCTTTAGATAGGATTTCCCCTTTAAGTTTTCCTTCTCCCTTGTCCACGGTAGTCCACAGCGTAGAGTAGAGATCCTAATTGATATATCATACAAGAACCAGCCTTCTCTGGAGGTTCTTCTCACCATTAAGGCACCCACCCTCGTGAGAAGATCCCATTGTTTCAGCTGGATAGAGGACTGGCCATTTCGTGCACATCTTCGAATCAGGGCGCAGCTCTAGGTTGACAACAGTTACCCGTTCTAAGAAATTCATTAGTGGCTTTAAGCAAATCTGCTAAGCAAATATCCCAAAAATGTTGAAAGAAGAAGACTGAGAAACCATCAAGCCCTGGTGATTTGTCTCATTCCATAGAGAAAACAGTGTTATGTAATTCATCAAGAGTAGCAAGATTAGTGATGCTAAGGAAATCCTCTTTTGGGATGAGATTATTAGGAATTGAGTCCAACAAAGTAACATCAACTTCCTCAGAAAAGAGGGTATTATCATTCAACAGTCATATAAAAAAACAAGGCCTCATCTTTGATATTATCAAGATCCATGGTAACGGATCCATATCTCAAAGAGACCTCAAAGATTTTATTATGGGCTATATGTTTAAGGGTGGTCATATGAAAAAATTTAGCATTTCGGTCACCTTCCTTAAGCCACAAGGCCCTAGATTTCTATCTCCAGAAGGATTCTTCATGAGCACAAATATTATGGAAATCAAAGAGGAGCTTTTTCTAAATAGAAATCTTCAACATTCATACCTTTGGCAGCTACTTTTTGTTCTAAACAAGATAATTCACCTTTGATTTGCTTCTTTTTTTTGAAGATGTCTCCAAAAACATTCATATTCCAGATTCTGACCTTTTTTTTAACATTTTTAGGCTTTCGGATGAAACGAAATTGGGTTGTTCCCTCAACCTCCAGCGTCCACCTTGTATCCTATCCTTCAGCTCTGGATGATCAAGCCACATTTTTCTAAAACTTAAAAGAGGTATGCCCAGATTTATCAAGAACAGAAATGGAGAACACAATGGGGTTATGATCAGACCTAATTCTGGGTTGAGAAAAAAGATCAAAATTTTGACTCAAAATCCAATCCGCAGAAATAAGGGCTCTATCAAGTCTAACCTGAATAAGGTCTTCTCCCAGCCTTCTATTAGTCCATGTGAATGGATTACCATGTAGATCCAAGTCAAAGAGATTAGCGAAGGAAATAAACTCTGCAAAGTCATCCATGCCTACAGCATAATCCGCTGAACCTCCCTTTTTCTCAGAGGGAGTGAGGGGTACTAAAGTCTCCCATAATCATCCAATGAAACCCAGGGCAATGGCTTCTAAAACATTGCAGATCTCCCTGTTGGCCATTTTTTGGCCCACATATCAAAGTTTACCTAAGTATGGAAAAGGGAGCTTTTAGACAAGAAAATGGTAGGTCTTTGGGAGAATTCGGGTTTTTCAGCAATGACAACTTCGGGTTTTTTGAAGGCACAGTGCAAATCGGGTTTCCAGTAGTGCTTAGCTTCTAAATATTTCATAAGTAGAAGTAATTTGGGTTTACAAACCCGAATTACTTATAAACAGTGTATTTCGGGTTCTCTAAGGGCCACTACTTGGTTACTTCATAAGTTGTGAGCAGTCAGAAACCCGAAATAAGTAAAGGGGCTTGACAAACCTGATTTGGTCTTGAAAATTGGTGCTTATCGGGTTCTTCAAGGGACGAGTCTTTTTCAAAAAATCCGAAGGGGATTTTAGGGCAGAAGGGACCAGTCAATTTTTTCGAAAGTACACTTCAGTGTTTTCGAAGGGCTTTTTCTTCTCCAAGTGGATAGTTGAAATTTTCCCGAAGGGTATGTTACCCTTCGGAGGAACCATTTCAAAATTTCTAAAGGGTATCTTTCCCTTCGGGAGGATCATTCACGGGTTTCCGAAGGTACACTTCAATTTTTTCGAAGGGTCTCTTACCCTTCGGGAAAGTCCATTGTGAAAAGCCCGAAGGGTAATTTCAAAGACAAACGCGGACAAAAAGTCCAAAGGAATTCCTTCGAGAGATTTGCCCGTAATAAATAAACCGAAAGAGAAACCCGAGACCAAATGTTTAAAGGAAATGGCAGGTCAATGGACATCAAAATCAGGGTAAGTGACTAGCCGTTAGAAGTAATCAGGGTTGAAAAGCTCAAAGTCTTAAGGCTTGAGAAACAACAAAGTGAGAAGACTTCAGGATGGACAAGCCCGAAGTTGGAGAGGTCAAAGAAACCGAATTACTCGCCATAGAGTAATTCGGGTTTCTCTAAGTACTCTACTTAAAAGGCTTTATAAACAGAGGATCTAGGAAAGTCCGAAGTTGGAGAGGCCAAAGAACTCGAATTACTCTGCATAGAGTAAATCGGGATTTTCCAAGGGCTCGACTTAAGCTTGGTCCAACAATGCTAGAATCATGATGCAACGAATGGAAGGCTGCCACGTGGCATAACTAGAGCAGAAAGGGCCAATCAGTAAAGGACAAGTGGCACAAGGATGTTCAATAAACATGGGAGACTCTGAGCGGCTGGTAACTAGAAGTTATGAAGGATCTCATCCGCCATGGTTCATTGCCCGCAATCACCGTTCGACGCTTAAATGCATCACGCCAAAAAGAAACATTCCAACTGCTCACATGATGACTTTTTTGACGTGCCAAAGAAAGTCTTAAAGACGGGAGGGGCTCGAGAGTATTGGACGGCGATCTAGAACGACGCATTTATGAACATCAAGGAAAGACAACAGGGGGTTCCAGCCATCTGCGACTTCTTCTTTCCTCCCTTTCTCTCTTCCCCCTTTTCTTTATAAATAGAGGCTTAAGAGCCTAGAAATGTATCCCCAAACTGGTGATAAAATCACTCTGTAGAAATTGCTTTGTAAAAGACTCTTTTGAAGCAATATAAGGAAAATTTTTATGTTTTTGGTCAAAGAGAAGTGTGCATTTTTTGTTTTAATTGCAGAATGTATGATTGTTGTTCATCACCTGCATTTTCTCTAAGCACCTTGCTTTTGACTCTTTCGTTTTTATACAGGATTGTGTTAAGTGTCTATGTGTCTAGTTCCCTTTGAAGTTTACTAACTCAATGTTTCCCGTAGACCTATTTCGTTATTCTTCAAAGCGTAAAGCTCTCCTTTGACCTCCATGCAAAAGCTCCATGCCTACGGCCCTGAGATAGAACTAGAATAAGCCTGCGTCCTGTTTAGCTTCATCAGTAGTTTGCTCTTTTCCAAACCAAGTGGATCACTCTCTTTTGGTGCATCACCTCCCATTAGCTTAGGTTTCTTTTCAAGTAATCCTCCTACCCCTTTTCCTTGGCCATTAATCTAGTTTAGTGTAGAAATCAAGGAGTTAAAGTGAAGCACTTGAGGAACTAGCCTCATAAAAAGTCTAGAGGTTCAACTTCACCATAGGACACCCACATCCTGAGGTTGTTCCCATGCTTATAGCTGGAAGTGAGAGAACCTGAAGAACTCTCTCACAAGTGTGCGAATCTGGTCTATAACACTGCCCAGAGTTGTTTTCTACCATGAAGAGTGTTGGGTGCATAGATGTTTGAAAGCACCCAAACCAAGTTGTTATCAACAGAGTGAAAAATAAGAGCAAGGTGATTATGAGGCAAAAATAACTTTACCATTCACAATTGCAGGATCCCAAAGAACAGCAATACCTCCAGAAGCACCTTTTGAATCCACACTTGCAATGTCAGCCTTATTCCAAAAAAACATCTTGTTATTGATCAATAATTCAGAGCTCGTCTTAGTTTCTTGGACCAACAAGATAGAGGGCTTATTGGTCTTCCTTAATTCTTTAAGTGTTCTCTATGTGGCTATGTGACAAATACACTGCAAAACTTTTTTATAATCACTCCTTGTTTCAATGAAACAAAAAAATTAAAAGTGGGTTTTGAACCTAAGAACTTTTCTTCAAAGTGCCTTCAGATAATGCTAATCCCAATTCATCTATACTATACTTTGGGATATAGATTTCAAAACTTAGACAATAGCCACTTTTTGAAATTGCACAAAGTTTAAAAAAAAGAGAGAGTTTTAATAGGAAGGCATAACTAATAATAAATTTATCAACATCAACTAATATGGTAAAAACGTAGGCACACCTTCTCTCACTGATTTCAACTCTTTGATCATGCTTTTTAATAAAGTTTCAAAAACATTCGATCTAGCAATCACTTAAAATGCCATTCTTTCAAATAGAAATCATCACATGCTTTCCACCATTTTCCACAATAAAAACACTACTTCCAATCACTTTTGCATCCATACTATGTGGTTATACAACAAAAACATGTAAAAAAATGGCCAACAAAAAATTAACCGGCATTTACTTTGTTTGTTTGACTATGGGCCACTCTAGCACTCTCACGCCTTCTTCAACATAAAATTAATCTTGTAGCAACAATTTCTATGCGAGGACACTTCAGCAATTTTCACCACCTATTTTTTTCGTTCCCCTTCACATCCCCTCTTTTTTCCATAAACAATGCATTTTTAGATATTCCTCGGGCATCATACATGCTCAGCCAAAAATGCAAAATCAACACCCAGGCAAAAAAAAATACTTTCTATACTTAATAATAATAATAATAATAATAATAATAATAATAATATACTTTCCTCTTGAAAGTATTAGATAATAAACTTCGGTAGCTTCCTCTCCTTTGAGTGATGAAAAACCAAATTCATTTTATGTTTCTCTCTTCATTGGAGGATAATGCCTTAAAAATTGCATTATTGACTCTAGAGCCTCTGACAACATCATCCCTCTGAAAGTTTTGAATGCTCTAGGATTGTCATGTACTAAAACCAACCCTAAATGTTATTCCGTGGAATTCAAACTTATCCCTCTCATTCGTCAACTTAAAGATGCCCAGGTATCCTTGGTTGCTTTCCCTCAAAAGAGAGTAAAAATGACTATCTTGATGGCTGATAAACCTGCAAGTTACAGAATGCTGTTATGTCACACATTATGTAAGGATTTTGGAGGAGAAATTCAATTGGATTGGTCTCATGTCATGAGACCAATCAATTCAATAAAAAAATTATTGGAACCATTCCAATATTCTCTATGAGGAAACCAGTCTTTGAGCTTATATGATGATGTCTCCAAATGAGCTTCACCTCTTAGAGCTTGTTGAAGAAGTCGAGATTGAAGGCGGTGATGAAATTTGGACCTTGCAGTTTGATGGAAGTTGTTCAACTACTCAATCTGGGGCCAGTGTAGAGTTGAAATCTCCTAAAAAGGAGATGCATCCTTTTTCCTCCACATTGTAATGTGATTGTACTAACATAGCTGAATATGAGGCCCTCATTCTAGGATTAAAGACGGACAAAGAATGGGAGTCAAAGTTCTCAAAGTTCAGGGTGATGTTGAGTTGGTAGTGAAGCAAGTAAAGGAACAATTCCAAGCAAAAAACAATAAATTAAGGCATTACAAAAAGTGTGGAAATGTTTTCTCAATCTCCTCTATCCAAAAAAAGAAAAAAGTAAAACAGATGCTCTGTCAGTTTCAGCTTCTTTATTGATTCCTCATTAGGAATTGGGTAATGACAAATTTACTATCAAAATGATTTATCAGCCTACTGTTCTTGATAAATCTGAAAACTGGTAGGTGTTCAATAATGATCATCAGATTGTTCAACTCCTTGAAAAGTCGGACAATTTATGGAATCTGTTCTTTGAAGGAAATAATTCAGAATACAGTGAATTTGTACCTATGAAGATAGATACAGAAATTGACCAAGAAAACAACAATGAAGAACCATTCCAGATTGATATACACAATTGAAATAACAAATGGTCAAGTTGGTGAGCAGGTAAGTTTTGTTCTTACTTCCATTGTTTTGCAGGTATTTGTACCTAGCACATTTGAAGATGTCAAAGGAAATCCTAAATCGGAAGTTCCCCCGAAGATGGAATTCAGGACCTTGTTGCAAAATAAGATGAAGATGTCTGAATTACCCCTAGGGCAGAAGCCAATTGTAAGGCCCACTTGCAAGTTTATTCCCGTTTGTATTGTTCTTGCACTATGTGCTAGACTTAGTTTTCACTGATTTGAAGGCACGGGGTGCTGATACTGTATTATTAGCTCTTGGACAGTTGGTTTACGTGTGTGTATGGCTAGTTGAGCTAGCATGTGTACATCTTGTGGTTTTGTATATAGGCATTGTGAGAGTCCTGACTAGTTGATCTAACGAACTTATGTCAGTTTGCTTTAGTAAATGGGTACCATGGATACTTTGTGACTGGGCAGTATGTAGGTTTACTTACATATTGTTTTATTACTTCATATGGTTATTAGCGTGATTGAGACACTTGCTATGTTTCATTGACTACTTAGTGTGTTTATTGTTGCTTGTGTTGATTTTCCATTTCATTTTCTTCAGCTATATCATGGATTACACGTTTTGGCGTGTACCTCAAGTGTACAAGATTACAAATTGGCCAAGCAAGGGATCGTGGTCTCCATTGATCCTTGAGCTAACAAAACATATAGGTGCTTGGAACTAGTATTTAGCCAAGTTATGAGTTAGTTTGTATTATTAAAAAAATTGGCAATATTAAGACCTTGTCACTGTTCAAGCCCCTTCACCCTTACCCTTGGGAGTTCTAGAAACCTCTAGTGGGTCAAGTGGGGGTACCAATGAGTCAATAAAGGTTGCCCAACTTGCAAAATCCACATAGAGAGAAACCCACATGTAAATTGGTGTAAAGTGCAAGTTATGTGATATTAGAGGTGAAAATAAGGACCTTTGACTTTGTGGTTGAACCTAGGAGTGATTTTAGGGAGCTTTGAAGACTTTTAGGACAGCCCATGCCTCATTAATGCCCTTTGAAAGTATGAGCATTAATGGGATGTAAGAGGGTCTTGCTTGCCCATGTGCCTTGTAAGTTAGAGTTAATGCCTTTGTAAGAAAAGTCATGAGGATGAAGACTTCTAAGAGAGAGACTTGAGGATGGGAAGGGACAAGTATCACCTTCCCATTGGCCAAGGATATGTAGGTTTTTCTTGTAAGTGGAGGAAAAGTCATCCTTGTGCACACTTTTTCAATTCTTGAAATTTGGATTTGGCGCTAAAACTTGGAGAGAGAGGAGGATTGGAGATATGTGCTAGAACTTTGGTGCTAAAGACATAGGGAAGGGATTTGATGCTTCCAAATGTTGGACCTGAAGTAAGAAATTCCGTGGGATACACTCATGCTTGTTTTAATTCTTGTTAAAATATCTTGTTTCCCTTTTCTTAAAAATTGCAAGTTTTGTGAATTTGCAATCTTTTGCCTAATTTTTGTGTTTGTTGAGCCTAAGGCCATCAAACTTTTGTTGACATTATTTAATCGTATTGTGAAGGGTTTTCCTTCCTCTTTCATTGTTGGTTTTGTTGTTTTTAAGTGACTTAAAACAGTGATATGAAGCTGCCCAAATGGGCTTAACTAGATTATTTGTTGTATGGTGATTAGAGGGCTTGGAACTCACGTTTTTGCCTTTTGCTATTAGGTAACATCCAAGGGTAGGGATTGAATCTTGACGGGTTACACTCAAAACCATCCATCCCTCTATTAATATGTGTCTTTGCCTTATAATGGTATTGCAACCTACGCACTATGTGTCTTTGCCAAATAATGGCATCAGTATCTACACATATGTCTCTATCATTAGAATGACATTGGAACTCATGCACATATTATCCATTTAAAAATGAGATTTTCCCTCCTACCTTTTCGCATATTTCTTTAAGGAAAGCATTAGCGTTGGCTGTAACCTAAAATCGGGCACTTCCTATCGATTTTAACTGTCTTATTAATCAGTGCTAACATCATTCTTTCATCCCTAATCAGTGTTCTATTTGCACTAACATCTCTAGTCCAATCACTATTCATCTCCCCTGATCAATTAATTATTTCTTCCATGATCACATCCTTTCCAACAAAATTCACATCGCTTCATATTAGTTAATTAATCTCAATTAATTAGGTAATCTTCTTCGAATGGAAAATACATGGAATTTGGAATATCCCTATTTTCATAAATCAATAAATCATATTTTCCTCACATTCTCCCACAAATGAAATTTTAATTCGCTTCTAATCCCCATGCAATCCCTTTTTCACCAAGGCATGTCATAAGCCCATGCCTCATCAATTCTTCTTCCTCTTACACACTTCATCCCTCTTTCTTGCACACTCCACCTCCCACATTTATTGGGAGGACTAATCCTCAACCATAGATCGACAGTCCACATAAGTCAGCCAAAACTATAAATAGAGGGCTCTCCCTCCATTCTTAGCAAGTCTGATAACACAACGAAGTGATGTCCTTTTAGAGAGTCACTCGTACATCAATCCCATCACTTATCAATCCAAATCATCCATTTAGTAAGGGGAGATGTTGTTTGTTTTATAACGCGCATCCACCAAGAAGCTTGCAACTACATCCATGCATCCGAGCTCATCATGAATTTTCGCAAGATAATTGCAAGGTGTAACAATTGTGTTTGTTTTCTTATTTGAATTGCATTCTTCTTAGACTTGCTTAATCCAAGGACACATGCTTAGGTTAGTGGTAGCATTTCAATTTGAGTTTTGATTTCTACAAAGAAAGCTAACCTTTGTCACATGATGTTACATCTAGCAATGCCTAGTGGGACTCGCAACCCACAATTAGCATTAATATCATTTTATCCTCTTTTTAATCCGAAATTCAATACCAATTTCTGCCAAAATTCCTTACTTTTTGTCAAATATCTTCCAAAGTTTCCGTCCCAGACTTTTGGTGGAAATGCTCTGTGCAATGGCGAAAACATGAGAACAAAAATGGCGAAAACACACTATGTAGTAGTGGAAACTTAAAGATGTTCGCAACACTTTCACGATTTCTAAGAAAGCCTCCTCCCACCAGATGTAAATCATGAGACAAAGGTTAGCTTTGTTGGTAGAAATCAAAACTCAAATTGAAATGCTACCACTAACCTAAGCATGTGTCCTCAGATTGAGCAAGACTAAGAAAAATGCAATTCAAAAGAGAAAACAAACACAATTATTATACCTTCTTGCAATTCTCTTGCCAAAATTCATGATGAGCTCGGATACATGGATGTAGTTGCAAGCTTTTTGGTGGATGCACGTGATCAAACGGACAACATCTCCCCTTTTTAAATGGATGCCTTGGACAAATAAGTGATTGGTTTGATGTATGAATGCTCTCCAAAAGGGAAACACTTCATTGTGTTATCAAGACTTGCTGAGAATGGAGGGGGAGCCCTCTATTTATAGCTTTTCTAAATGGATGTAGACCGTTGGATGAGGATGAAGATCAATGGATGAGATTAATCAAATTTGGATGGTTGAGGAATTGATGAGGGAGGTTGGAGTGTGTAAGAGGAAGAATTGATGAGGCATGGGCTGATGGCATGCCTTGTTTAAAAAAGGATTGCATGGGGATTAGAAATGAATATAAAATTCACTTCTGGGTGAATGTGAGGATTTCATTGGGATTTGAGTGATGTGAGAGGAAAATAGGATTAATTGATTTAGGAAAATTGGGATATTCCAAATTCCATGGGTTTTCCCATTAGGAAGAAAATTAGCTAATTAATCAAAGATTAATCAACCAATGGGAAGTGATGTGATTTTGTGAGAACGGTTGCGATCCTAGAAAAAATAATTGATTGATCAAAGGGAATGTATAGTGATTGAACTAGAGATGTTAGATGGATAAAAGACTTGATTAGACGATGTTGACGTGGATTAATAAGATTAAAATCAACACGAAGTGTCCGATTTTAGGTGTCTACATTTTGCCCCTCTTTGAGAAGACATTGCGAGACACGATGGGTGGAGTAACGGCTTTTCAAAGAATGAAAAAGTCAAAAAAAAATGAATGGAAGTTAGATGATGATGATGAAATAATGTGATGGATGATGCTCCATCAAGAGGACATGCAGGGATGAAGGACGCAAATAGGCTCTCAAAAACAGAGGAAGAATCTAGAATAGAAGAAACAATGGGTGTGTGAGGACATGTGGGGATGAAGGACGCAAATGGGCTCTCGAAAAACAAAGGAAGAATCTAGAATAGAAGAAACAATGGGTGAGTGATGAAGAAAGGGGTTGGGTTGCAAGATGTGATGACTTGATAGCAAGATGAATATTAACCCGTGGATGAGATTAACCCACTTGAGCTAATGCTTGCACACTTTGATTTTTGATGATGGATTGATGTAATTTCCCCTTCTCGAGCTTAGTTTGGTTTGGAACCCTTAGACGACTTAATCGGTTTCCCATTGGCTAAGGGAAGGTTTTAAAAAAATAAACTTTATTCTTTTGTTCAAGTTGCTAAAAAGTAACATGTCAGCAACTTCTTTCTAAATTGATTTATAATGAAAAAGGGAACTTTTCTAATTTGATGTAAGTTGGCCCTTAATTTAGAAGTATAATGGAGGGAAAAGGGTATAAAAGAAGGTGGCGAAGTCTATTTTTGGATCTATCTATGATCTAACAATTAATTCTTTTGAAGCTAAGCATGCTTGCTAGCATATTCAACCATTGAGAACGAAAACCTAATTAGCTTTCTGATTTGGAGATGAAAACCCTCAAATTTATCTTGATGACTTCACTCAGAGGTCACAGTTGGGTAGAGTATTACCTTGTTGGCAGCTAGGGCACAACCGAATGGTAGCGCAGTAGTTTGGGACAGTTTAAGGTGATCAAATCAAATTTGACAGCCCTAGGAGGTGGGTGATTCAGTTGAACAACTTTGAGGTAGTAGTAGATCAGTTTTGCAGCCCTTGGGAGTTGGGCGATCTAGTTGGCAACTTATGGAAGGCCAACGCAGCAGTGGGGCAGGTTCTTGGTGGATCATTGCAGCCCTAGCAAACCTCCAAAGGTGTGGCAAATGGCATCTAGGGTTTGATTTTCAATTGGAGCAGGAATTGGTGGGTGAAAAAGTCCACTTCATCCTTTATTGATTCAGTGTTATTTTATTCTAATCTTCAAGACTACAAATTGTCCAAAAATCAATTTTTTGATGTCAAATAAATATTTTGAATATTCTACAATTTTATGATGGTTACAGCATTGCTTGAGGACAAGCAATTTCGAGAGGGAATGACTGTAATGTCTCATTCTCGAGCTTAGTTTGATTTGGAGCCCTTAGCCGACTTATTTGGTTTCCCATTGGCTAAGGGAAGATTTTAAAAATGGAAACTTGGTTCTTTGGTTCAAATTGCTAAAAGGTAACATGTTGGCAACTTCTTTCTAAATTGATTTATAATGAAGAAGGGGACTTTTCTAATTTGATGTAAGTTGGCCCTTAATTTAAAAGTATAATGGAGAAAAAAGTATAAAAGGTGGAGAGGTTTGTTTTTGGATCTATCTATCATCTAACAATTAATTCTTTTGAAGCTAAGCATGCTTGCTTGCACGTTCAGCCACTGTGGACGAAAACCCTCATTAGCTTTCTGATTTGGGGATGAAAACCCTCAAATTTATCTTGGTAATTTCATTCAAAGGTTACAGTTGAGCAGAGTATTACCTTGTTGGCAGCTAAGGCACAGTTGAAGGGTGGCGAAGAATTTCATTTTAGTGCCTAAATAATCATTTTTAGAATTTTGGAATTTTCAATTAGGGTTTCAATAAATAAAAGTCATAATTTATATTTCCATTCCTAGGGTTTGCTGAAAAACTCAAATTGTCTTAAATCTATCCAAGAAGGGACATTTCAGTGGTATCAGAGCTTGTTTCTTGCCAGCGTGTGATTCAGAAAGAGAAGATAAAATGGCAGTCAAAATTTTTGATGATGCTAGGTTTGAGAGATTTACCCAAAGACAAGAGAGATTGGCTAATATGATGGCACGGCTAATCCATACCATACAAAATCTGAATGGTGAAGGAAGCTCTTCAAGGGCAAACAATAATATTCAGCCACGAAGGACCATGAGTGATTATTCATCTAAGTCATTCCAACCTACTTTCCTTCTAAGAGAAGAAACCATTCCGGTGAGGGAAGCTCAACCTTCCATAGTTGATGACATTGTTGTCAACTATGCCGAGTATTGAGCCCTTCCAATTGAGATCCGAGAAGAACTATCACTCACCAACTTCATGGAATTGAAGAAAGATTGAGTTGGAATTGGACCAAGGTATAAACCACAAGCTACACAAGGAGACTTGCAGCATGCCTTGAGAACGAAAGAGGAAAAGAATTTCCAAATTGTAGTGGCGGGGTATGAAGAAAAATCAGGGTTGCAAGGAAGGGAGAGGGAATAGCCCGTGAAGGCACTTATCCTACAAAAGTTAAGTGGAAAAAATGTTTCAGCCCAGGAGGAAGAGGTTTTTGCCCTTGTGATGAGAAAAGAGATAGAAGCAAAAATGGAACCTAGAGTTGAAAGGAAATCAGATACATTGTAGGCAAGTGCGAAGGATGTGATAAGGACCCAAGAAAGGTGTGATGAATGGTTGAGCAAAGATAAGAAAGCTGAGTTGGTAGTTATTCGAGTAAAACAACACCTAAAGGAATTTAAAGAAAAAGGTAAGCAATTTTATTGTCTTCATGATTATAGCAAGAAGGGTGACAGTTTTGATTTTCAGAGGAGTATTAGAGATGGATATGCATCTATGGTGAACATTTTGGTTAACCCTAATTTGGGAGTTTTAAGGTACGTGGATGGAGGTGTTGAGGTTATCTCAACAATCTCTCTTCCGGAAAAAGTGGATGAACACTTTGATGACAGTCGAAGATATGAAAAAGAAAATCATATTTCGGATTTGTTGTTTCACACTACGCCATTCTAGATTTCTTGTCATTATGGACAGCATGCTAAAAAGGGTGATAGGGTGAAGGTTACTACTTGTAGCATAGGGCATATAGGTTCATTGATTCAAGCTCAGAACTGTTTTGACATATGGGATCTGAGTGATTTGTTGAGACAGAAAAGATCATGCCAAGACAGCGGGTTGAAAAAAAAAATATGCTCCAATAGCTGATGGGATTGACATTTTATTGATGGATGAAAAGAACCCAGGCTACCTGCAATTTATTCATTGTCAATTGGATCCATCTTTTTTATCAAGCCTCAATGTTGGCATCATTCCCTTTGAGAACAGCACCCTTGCAATGTAATGTTCCCTTCCTAGCCTTTACATGAGATTGTCTGAGTTAGCTTATTCAGTCGTTCCTGTAGGCTAACAGAGTGTGGTTAGAAAACTCTGGTGCCCGTTTATCCAGCACGTTGTAGTTGGTAGTTGTGGATGCCCTTTTTTGGAGTGTTTTTGGTGTTTTCTCCCATACTATTTTGAGTAAGTCGGTTTTGGGCATTGAGGAAACCAGTTGTCAATGATACTATTTTTAGCAGTGTCAGTGGGAGCAATTGTTACCTATTTTTCAATGTTTATTTGGTCCAGTGCAATTATTTAAAATAACATAATGTTATTAAAGTTAAATTAAATATTTAACTTATGTTATTTTATAAAGTTACTTTATAAAAAGGACCTTGGGAGACATAAGTGAAAATTATAACATTAAAGTGTTATAATTTAAGTTGGGCGTCTAGGGAGACATAAGGGGGCTTTATAATTTAAAATTTAAAACATTTTATTCCCCAAAAGGAGGTCGTGGGTTTTTGAGGAGGTTATATAAGGGTGTTTGGAGCTCATTTTTCATGATGTTGGATGAAGATTTTGGAATTGGTTTTCATTTTGGAAGAGAGCTTTCTTCTCAGGGTTTGTGAGGACAAAATCCCTTGGAAGCAGCATTCTCTACGTTGTTGAAAGATACAGTCTGGAGAATATTGGGTGGTTTCACACAGAGATCACATCTGAGCTTCACTGGTGTTCGATTCATCTTTTCCTGTTGGAATTCATAATGAATTTGAAATCAGCAGGATCTCTCCTATAAACCATTACCACATAATATTCATCTCAGATATAATGCACAAACCAGTCTCGCCATTATTTCCTCAAAAAATAATACAATCTGTAGATTCTCTCTCCACCTACATAATAGGCTAAGCAATAGGAGTGCCTATCAAATAGGCATAATAGTTTGTTTTGCAAAACATATAATTTGTTGTGTGAAACCAACTTTAATTGTTGTGGAATATTTGCACGCATAAAATAACGATGCAAATATTCAACATTTAACAACTAAATAACCAACTCCCAATTTAAACTTAACTCATGAGCGAGTGTGAACGCTCACTCCCACTCCAACACCCTCCCTTAAGTGCGAAATAGGGAGTAAGAAAAAAAGAAAGCAAAGAGATTGAATGGATCCCGGCAACTAGGCATGATCAGGTACCCATGTACAAATACACAGTGAAATACAAGTGTCCCTATAGTAACCAATCCATCTTACTGGACTGCATGGATGATGAAATACTGTAACCACCTAGTCAAATAGGAGTTGGTACTCTGTTCGAAGCTAACTCTGTAAAAAAAACTAATCTCAAAACACTAGGAAAAAGAGTCACCAAGGATGAAATGTATCACTACAAGGTGCCAAAAAACTAGTAACAACTAAAGTCGAGAGAGCAAAAAAACATATGCCTCAAGGTGCCCCAAGAAAGCAAATGGCTCAATACTCGAACATAATGCTGAAGAGGTGCATTGGATGGAATGAAGGCCATCAAATACAAATGCACTCAATCAACTGCCTCAAAAAGAAAAAATGATGTACTAATAATGAGCACAACACCTGGAGCAATATGTCCACACACACCCCCATAATGCTGAAGTGGGTGTAGTGACTCAAAAAACCATCTGAATGAATCGGCCAATCCCACGATGCAAACACTGAAATGCTGACACTAAGCTACACCAGACTAGCTATGCTCTAGAAGGAGAAGCTCCACCAAAACATCTGAAGGAGACTGTCAACAATCAGATACAGCTATGAAATCTCTCAATAATGATGTCCCTAGTGATGATGGGATAGTCAACAACTGGATAAGCAAGTGCTCAAACATGGAGCACACACATGAAGGGAAAATCTCCATGAAACTCAATGTGACTACAAATAAAGGTCTCCTACAACAATATCACCAAGGAATGCATGAATGTCCACAATGCACTCAAGCTATGTAAAATGAGAGATGCAAGCTCAAAAAACACATCTGCCTAACAAGGAGCATCAACAAGCAGTAGGAGCAATGTGCGGTCGAAGATGTTGAATAGTGGAGGAACGATGTATGTAGTGTCCTCGTCAAGAATGTTTCTTCTGCCGCCAAAAATGATCAGAAATCCACCCCAAATGAACACGAATGATGGATGAAGATGCCTGCATATGTGTGGGTGCAAAGTCCACAGTAGAAGAATGCGAGGTAACATCCAAAGAAGTGTCAGTTAGATCATGTCTAACCACTATAATCTCAAGTTTCTCAGGCCTGAGTGAAGGTGCAAAAGAGCCCATATGTAACTCATAATCCTCACGAAGAGTGGAGCAAACAAAAAATGAAGCTCTATCAACAGATCCCAATAAAGATGAAGCACCTGCATCATAACCAAGGCCATGCTGAGCAGTCCACATAATACGCTGAATAGGGTGTGCAATGCACTGTAAACACTTCCCAATGCCTACAAGTCTGGTAGTGTGACCCATGGAACGAAGCATGCGAGAGCTAAAGCCAGTGGTATGTTTCTCAAAAGAAACAGGCATATATGCAGGTGGAACTAGAGTGGGATGTGCAGAGTGTGCTTCAACAGTAAGCACAGAAGTATCATCTGCAACAAAAGAAGCAACATGAACAATGGGTTGCTCGGAATCTGGTAAATCGCACTATAAAAGTGCATCAAGTGGGATGCGTACCAGATTTAGTAACACTACATGATGACATACCAACTAGTTTCTTTTGCAGAGAACATATGAGGGCATCATTTTCATGAATCAGGGAGCAAAGAAGAGAATTCTATATCAAAAGTTTCTTGTTTGCTCCCTGAAGTGCTAGGAAAGAGGTCATATGATCAATGGGTTGCTTAGGATTTGGTAGGGTACTGTTAAGAGTCATACCAGAATCAAAAACAGGAGCAACCATTGTATCAGAATGTGCATCAGTAGGTAGAGGAGGTGAAGGTACCTCATCCAAATGACCACCAATAGCAAGTGTTTCATCCTCAAAAAATATGTCCTTACTAACAATGGAAGAACAAGAACTAATAGGAGAAGACGAAGACGCCAGAGTCATACAAATCATCGTCAAGTGAAACATTCTCACAACTAGGAGAAGACGGTGGAGAAACACTGTCACCAACAGAAGAATTCTCACTATGAGAGAGAGAAGAAACAGGGGCATGTGGAGGTGAAGTGACCTCATCAAACAATGTAAAAATAATGTCCCAAGTTGCTTTAGGTGACGTGACATGCTCAATATGAGTTTGCAAAATGTCAAAAACATGGAGGCGAATGAATACAAGTGCCTTCTTTTGCATGGACGCAAGCCACGCAATATCGTCCTCATCTGTTAAAATGGGAAAATCACCAATGACAACTCTCCATAATCCCTTCATCTGCAAGTGTAGCATCATCTTGTGCTTCCATGTGGTGTAGTTGGATGAACTAAGGGGTTCAAACATGCAAGAATCCATATCTGAAGACATGAAATGGCAAAAAATAACCAAATTCAAACAGAATGGACGTCGGTCATAGCCGAAAATGCGTCCACAAATGAAAAGAGTACAAATCACACCACAAAAATGAAGTGTTTTTGTGAGGGGGTCTCACCACCTATGAGACCGAACCTCAACTCCGTCTTCGTCTAACGATATAGAAAGTAGTATCCCAAAACAAAATGGCCTCACTACAATAAAAAATGCCCACTTACAAAATTTGGCTCCACTTTACAATTATTCTCACCACTTCTAAAAATACAGTCCTTTACTTTGCCAAAAAAGAAAGCCCTCATAAATATCACCTATTAAAATGTTTGCTCCCACTAATGCCAAACTTTTATCACCACTTTAATATTTACTAGTGCGTTCTCCAATTCAAAGTTTTAAGAGAGTTGTTGATAGTCAAATAGACTATCAATAGTTTCAAACATATAAATGACAAAAACACTATTTGATGTTTGAAAACTTTGAAATTTTGAAAAGCCAACCTTTGACTAAGTCTGACGGTGACGAAGGAGGTCGTATAGTGGCAGCAAGGAGGTGGTTTGACCAGCGGGTTTTGACGTGGAGGCTAAACACAGAGAGTGTTGCCGTGGCCGTGCAAGGAGGACAAGTCAGTGGGCGATGCCAAGGAAGATGGGAGAAGAACGACCTGTTCACCTTTGTATTGTTTGGTGATCTATGAGTGGGAGACAGCTTGCAGATGGGGTTCAGCCTCAAGGCGACAACTGGTGGAGACAAATATCAATGCAAGTTTTTCGAATGATAGATGTCCAAATATTTGCCGAACTGTTGAGATATCGTGGCGATGCCAAAAACAAATGTTGGGTTGAAGGAGAGAATTAAAACGTATCCACATTTGGGATATGAATCACACTGATGTCGAGCCCATGTTTGAATGCTTGTTGAACCATAAAGAAGTAGGTGTGGATAACCCATAGCCGAGCCAAATTCGGGAAAAGTTGCCACCAGAGCTTTGAACAGAAGCGCTGTCACCACTTAACCTAGATTTATGTATAGATCTATCATCGCCTAGCCGGAAATAACCAAATCCCACAATGCCAATTTGGGTGTGGCCGAGTCAATGAGACTTCTAGCTGTATGAAGCTGGCAGTTCTACCAAAACCCAAGATCAGCAGGCCAATTTGAGAGATGCAACAAGTGTAGACCTGTATCAGAAAAAAATTGAAGGTGTAGGATACTTATGACAATGTTATAACGATCTGCTAGTCATCGATCAGGGTAGCATGCCCGACGACCAAAGAAGGCAAGCAAGGCATCCAACATAACGAACAACTTGGGCGAGGAAGGTCGAGAAGGCCATTGGTGGCTATTATGACTGGGGAGGAGCAATGAATGCCCATCTAAGACTCTGAGTTGTTTCCACAACTAGGTAAAAATAAACGCCAATCACAAAGTAGATGTTGGTGCACCAGTATAGGCCCTCCAAAACAAGCAATTAGAATATGAACGAGCCACGTTCAGGAGGTGTCAACCATTCAACCAAAACGTGGCTTGAATGGCCTTATTTTAAAAAAAGCAGATCCAAATGGAATCGATTCAGGGTCAGATTTGAAGCTTTAATAAGGAATATGAAAACTAGATCAAATCCCCATTAAAAACTACACAAAACCAACTGTACGGCCCTGTTAGATCTACAAAATGCATGTCTACCCCTCTCAAAATAGAGTTTTTTTTTAAATCTGATCATTCAATGAATGAAGCGAGATTAAGCAATGTCTGCAAAAGGAAGCTCTAATACCATGTTGGAATTCATAATGAATTTGAAACCAACAGGATCTCTCCTGCAAACCATTACCACATAATATTCATCTCAAATATAATGCACAAACCAGCCTCTCCATTATTTCCTCAGAGAATAATACAGTCCGTAGATTTCTCTCTCCACCTACATAATAGGCTAAGCAATAGGAGTGCCTATTAAATAGGCATAATAGTTTGTTTTGCACAACAAATAATTTGTTGTGTGAAACCAACTTTAGTTGTTGTGGAATATTTGCACGCATAAAATAACGATGCAAATATTCAACATTTAACAACTAAATAACCAACTCCCAATTTAAACTAAATATTCAGACAACTGGGCTTAATTTTGCAGAGTTCATTCTTTGAGATGGATTGAAGAAGATTTTTCGAGGGTTATCAGCTGTGATAACTCCCTTTTGGGGCCGTACCATTGCCTTTGCTAGTCGTACCACTTCAAGGAGGGGCATAGGATTTTACATGCTGGTCGCCTAGGGTTTGGTGCAGCTATTTGGTGATTTTGAGGCGCCTAGGGCTGAGGAACACTCAGCTACTTTGAGGACAGCGGAGACATCATTTGGTGAAGGACAAATCCATCATTTTCATGGCTTCCAGTTAGCTGGTTTCTACTACAGCACCCTGTCAAAGTGGCTAACATTTTTTCAGTACGTTGGATTTAGATAATAGATGATATTTTATAATCTGGGTTGTCACATTCAAGAAATTCTTGATATTTTGATTGTAATACAAATATGTAATTTTCTGCTAGTTGCATTATTAGGAAAAAATGAAATTTCTGAGTTTTCTCATTGCTGCAAGTTCTGTTATTTATGCACTTTATTTCTGTTCTAAGCATTTAAAATCATTATCAAAACATAAGCAAATCATTCTTCTAAAAACAAAAAAAAACAAGGCAAAACCAGGGCTCCATATTACATGCAACTAGAATACTTTTCCAAT
Organism: Torreya grandis; assembly: GCA_037957365.1. NCBI lineage: Eukaryota > Viridiplantae > Streptophyta > Pinopsida > Cupressales > Taxaceae > Torreya > Torreya grandis. Next base: position 1,148,283 of record JARHVA010003486.1, on the reverse strand, counting down.
CGGAGGAGCACTCAAGGCAAGCAATAGGATATCATGCAACAAATTTCTGTACAAGGTGTGACACCACACCCCGGCAATTATTTTATCCTCAAAAAATTTGTTTAAGACTATGTCCTTTGTCTTAAGAAGGTAGAGCTCTATAATGGTCAAAATCGAGTGACTGCGGTCCACATGCATTATGGATACAACCAGGAAGACTCTTTGGTTAGGAACCATGCCTCGATGGACTGTGGGATGTTTCGAATTATGCATTCTCATACATTTACATCTAAGATAGACCATGATGACAGTGATCTTAAAAGTTCATCTAAGATGGATGTAGTTTTTGGAAAGCCAAAAGCAGCAAACCTCAGATTAGATAAGCTAGATGATGATGGACTGCCTTATATTTCCTCAGACCTTCATAGTGGCAACATTGTTAATTCGAAAGGTTGTAATGGCAATCAATGATGATGGCAGAAAATTCGCGAGAGAAAGGTCGGGAGAAGTAAGATGTCCATCACTTGAAGATAAGTTTCCCAGCTGGTTGGTCATGGAAGGAGATGAGAGCTTACGTTTTGTACTTTCTGACCAGGCTATATTTTTTCTTGCAAGAGCAGTACCGACAAGACCAAAAGGGATTTACAGCACAATTTCCACAGCTGATGACATTGCACATACTCTAGACATTCCTTCTTTCTTGGCAGGTCTTTCTTGCAAATTGAATGCAATGAATTCAAGGTTGGATAAGGTAAATCGACTTGGAGCTTCCAAACAAGGCAGGGAAGAAGCTTCACGTGCACAGTTTGCACGGAAATTTTCTTGCAGGTCACCTGTTTATCACAATTGTAGGATCTATGATGGTGATGACCGTCTTCTCTGCTATTGTGATCGTAGAAAACTTGATTGGTATATTCAGCAGGACCTCGCAGAATTTGTAGAGGATGACCCTCCAGCTGTTAAACTTCCTTTTGAGCCCAAAGGCCACCCTGAAGATGAGAACAATGAATTCTATGTTCAAAGCAAAAAGAATTTGTGTGTTTGTTGTGGAGAAACCAATCACTATTTGCTCTATCGGATTATCCCTTCTTGCTACAGAATATATTTTCCTTAGTATTTGAAAAGCCATCGGTCACATAATATTGTTTTGCTTTGCATTGATTGTCATGAAATTGCCCAATCTGCAGCTGCTAAGTGTAAGAGGCAAATTGCTGCCGAGTTTGTAATTCCTTTGTTTGCTAAAGGTGTAGTACACTCTGAGATGAATGGGAGAGGAACAGGCTTAAATTTGTTGATGGTGGAGAGAAAGGTGTTTCTCCTTTGCAATTGAGAACTGCAGCTATGGCACTTTTGTGCCATGGATCGGCAATGCCAAAGGAACAACAAGAAGAGCTTCTATTGGTTATCAATACTTATTTTGGAGACGGATATTACTGACAAAGACCCAGAAGATGCCTTACTTGTGGGCATGGGTCCTAGGGAGAAAAGGCGATTGAGCAAAAGAAGAGGTTCTTTTCTAAACCCTCTTAAAAATAGTCTTGGCACACTGGAGGGTTATAGGGTCAGAGGCAGCCATGTTGAAACCTCCATGACAGAAAGGATTTTGGCTACAGAAGAAGTAGGTGGAGCTTCACCAACTGTTATGAAATCTGAAGATATATGTTTTAGTCAAGACAATCAAGAGATTGAAACTGTTCAAGATTATGTCCATAGGACTAATAAAGATAAACAAGTTGAGGCTTCTTTGTTTTCAGGTGTAAATAAGCAGGTTGAAAAGTCAATTCATTGCATTGAAAAAGAATCAGAGACACTTTCAGTTGAAAATGTTTATGTTCGATTTGAAAATGCCTTTTGTGACCAGAAAAAAGGAATAAGACTACAGGAACAAATGAAGCATTATAACAATGCATGCATTTCAGATCATGAGTTGCTGTTATCAGTCACGAACAACTGCAAATTTGTGCATTTTGAGAGAGTTTTTTTGCGTGGTGATGTTAGCAGAAGATGTCCGCTATTAGGGACAATCAGCCCAGCCATCCTAATGCTGATTGGGATGACATTCAAGAAGGATTGTGGCTGTTATGACAACTTTGAGGTAGCAGCAAATCAGTTTAGCGATCTAGTTGGCAACTTGTGGAAGGTCAGCACAGCAATAGGATAGGTTCTTGGTGGATCATCGTAGCCCTCACAGACCTCCAAAGGTGTGGCAAATGGAATCTAGGGTTTGATTTTCGGTTGGTCCAACAATTGGTGGGTAAAAAACTCTACTTCATCCTTCATTGATTTAGTGTTATTTTATTGTAATGTTCAGGGCTACAAATTGTCCAAAAATTAGTCTTTTGAGGTCAAATAAATATTTTGAATATTCTGCAATTTTATGAGGATTATTTGATGATTGGAGAAATTCATTTATTGCCTAAATAATCAGTTTCAGAATTCTGAAATTTTTAGTTAGGGTTTCAATAAATAAAAATCAGAATTTATATTTCTATTCCTAGGGTTTGCTGGCCCAATTTGTTTTAAATCTATCCAAGAAGGGACATTTCAATTGATTTGCCCCAAACAAGGCAGATTTGGTAAGGATACATCCCAAGACGAGATGCACACTTTGATTTTCCCCAAGTAGGGCGGATGTGAAAAAAATACCCAAAAAGTTGCAAGCTTGAATATGGGAACAATCTATCCCGATGATGAGTTGCGCGCTTGATTTGTCCAAATAGGGTGGAAGCTGCGAGCTTGGATTGAATGGATGACTACTTGACTGACTGACTGATTGATTGATTGATTTGCAAGCATAGATCAAGGACTTAATCTACGCCATGGATTAAGGATGAAATGATCACAATGATGGATGATAAGAAGTTGATAGATTGATGTATAAGTATGTGATGATACTATAACAACTTTTCAAAGAATGAAGAAGCCACAAAAAAATGGGCACACAAGGATGCCCCAAGTGATGTAATAATGATTGAAGAATGATGTGAATAGATTGAATAACTAGTTAGAAGGAATGATGGAAACAAGAATAAGAATAGAAATGGTGATAGAAAGAAGAGCAAGAATGGTCGAGCTAACCTCAGAAAGTCCATGTGACTGAGCGCTGCCTACATAGTCCAAATGAAAATCAGGGCGATATAGTTCTCCCAAGAAAGGAAGAATGGTGATAATGAATGAGGAAGATGACTAAACGATTTGACCAATTTGATCAAAAAATGGACAATAGAATTTGAAACTAGATGATTTTGCAAGGGGATAAACTGTCGCTTTAACGCGTCTCCCTCTAATTTTTGCAACTTGATTTTTGATGTTGCACACAATGATATGCACCATGATATAAAACACCATGATGACTTGGCCGCAATGTACGTAAGGACTGACCCCTGATCCAACAGACAAATGACAAAAACACACCATGATATGGAAAAATCAAGATGCATTGTTTGTCATATGCCAATGGATGGACTCGAGTACAAACACAAAAATTCATCATGATATGAAAAAACCATGATGATATTGTTGGCACACATGACTGAGTCAAGGCACAACAGAAAAATTAAACAAACAAGCAACCAAGCAAACGGACACAAACTTGAAAACAAAAACAACATAAAGCAACTTGTCATTAATCAAGTCAAAATCCACATGTGAAGGTTAAATGATACTAATGACTGGATGATGCCCCTAGGAAAATCCTTGAGAAAGACTCAAATGATGATTTGCCCCAAGCAAGGCGGATGTGGGAAGGAAATCTCCCAATGATGAGTTCCACGCTTGATTTGCCCCAAACAAGGCAGAAGCGGCGAGCTTGGATTGGATAAATGATTGCCTTCACTTGCCCCAAGCAGGGCAAAATTTGGGAAGAACACATCCCAATGGTAGCTAAAATGATTTGATTAAAGATTTTGACTAGATTTTTGGACAAGACAAATATTTTTGGATTTTGTGGCTTTATATTTCTCTTGGAGATATTTGACCTTTTCTAGAAAAAATTGGCTTTTTAAATTATTTGATGTTTTGGGATTTTTCAGAGTATCTGATGTTTTGGGATTTTTTGGATTATCTAATGTTTTTGGATTTTTTCAGATTATCTAATGTTTTTGGATTTTTTGGATTCTTTGATGTTTCTATATTTTTAAAATAAGTATATACATGAAGGTTGTATACACATAATATTTTCAAACTTTATCAATAGCTGACGCTATCTATCTTGCAAGAACCCATCAAGCCTTAATCTCTCTGAGTGCACGCCCTAAAGGGTGCACCGGGAAAGAGGTGGGCAAACAATTGATGCTTCACAGAATTGTTGTCCTTTCTTGCCACTTGCTATCTACACACTTGTCTCTTAAAAAACCATTCTCCTAAGCTTTGCCTCCTATTTTTCACCCTCCTCTAGTCTTTTACCACCTTCATTAGTCTTTTCCCTAACCTAAACCCATTTTTGACAGTTTATATTACATAGTCGACCACATCGACTTGTATCCTTATTGACAAAGCTTTATTAGGGACTAGGTCGGCCCCTGGCCAACCTAGTCCATGACCTAGTTTGTTTTTGTCAATTATGATACTATGTCGACCGAGTTGACCTTGTCGGCCTAAACTTTTGGAAAGGTTTAGGGTAAGATCCGCCTATATAAACACATTCATTTCATCATTTCTAAGAGAAGAGAAGTAAGATATATTGCGCATCTACTTATCCACCATTCTACTTGAGGAGCAAGCTTAGGGTTTCATACTTTCTTTGGAGATACTGATCTTGTCTTGTGGAGAAGTCTTTTGGATGCATTGATAGGTTGTGTAGCCTAGAGCTGATTTATCCTTGTCATCCTTACATACCACAACAACCTCTTGCGAAGCACCTTGGTCAAGGGAGAGATTGAGGCTCGATGAGTTCGTCTTCAAAGGTAAGTATTCCTAACTTTGTTCCTCTTTTATAAGAGTAGATAGCTATGCATTTGCACTTCTCTTCCATGCATTAGAATTCAGTATACATTGACGTAAGTATATATCTTTTATGCATATTTACTTTTAATGTTTATTACCCTCATTTGTGCCACAAGCTTTGGTGAGCACTAGATTAGACTTTTTGCTTTACTTGTTATTAGTTTAGTGAATATGAAAACATAGGACCTAGTTAGGGTTATTGCATAGTTTTGTTTGACTGGAGGCTTTGGAACCCTTCCTAGTGATATTATTGTGGTATTAGATCCCTTGATTAGGTTTAGTAGATCCATCTTGGTCATGACCACGATTATCTAATGTATACCCAATCAAAAATGTAAGTAGGATTTATCTTCTTCGAGTTAGGATTAATTTATAGATCTATTGCATTTCCCATTGCATACAGAGGTCACTAGCAAAAGAAAAACATATTCAAGCACCGGGATGGAAGATGATAGCAGATGGAACAGGATCAAAGGATGATGGATGAATAATAATGGATGATTATGGGGGATGATGACTAAGAATGGATTAAGGACACAGTTGCAGGGAGACACGTCCCCCAACACCTAGAACACATCTCGGGTTCGGGTACACGTCTCCCATATAGGCCCATATAGGAGACGGGTACCAAGACGTCTCCCATGTAAGGAGATGTCTATTTACCCGTGCACGCGTCTCTTACACATTTACAGTAAAAAAAAAGCGTACCCATCAGGGAAAACCCCTAAACGAGTAAAACAAACCCTAAATGTGTCATAAATAAACCTAAACATGTAAAAAAATGAGAAAAAAATGCGAAAATAACTTATAAAAAATTCAAACTCCTCCATGTTTAATCAATCACTTATTTGTTGTCTTTGTTGCCGAATACAATAGTCACAAACGTTGTCACAGTTGTCAGAATTATCAGACAGTTACTATCGCAGGAACAGGGAGGGTCGTTAAGTTTTTTTTTTTTTTTTTGGGCATGGCTTTTTCGTTTAAAACCCTAAATTGTTTGTTCTAACGCCAATAGTAAATACCATTTTACTCCAATACCAAAAAACTGTTCCCAAATAGAAAGTGTCGACTTCAAATTCCCCATTAAGTGTAGCACCGTAGACTGTAGTATTTATTTTAATCGTAGACTGTTAGCTATATTCTGTATCATAATATGTTAGCTATATTAATACACAAGATGACTGTTTCTTGTATCTGTATCATGTAAAGTTGAATATGTTAAGTTTTAACTTTTTCGTTTTTAAATTTTAAGTTTTTCATTATTTTATCCAAATAAAGCAAAAGAAAGAAAATGAATGGGATTGGATGGGTAAAATAATGAAAAAAATCACTGTTTGTAGGTTGAGATTTTAATATGGACAAGAAACAAAAGATCAAGTAGATAGGATAATCAAGAAATGGAAGGACTTAGGATAATCAAGAAATGTAAAACGGAAAACTTAAAATTATCAAATTTATCATCTAATGGATATTTCCTTTCTCTAAAAAAAATAACCATTAATATAAGTTAAAACTTAAAATATTCAACTAAGCTATATAATATATTCTATTATCAATTTATCATATAACCATTTTAAATTTTAATATATTAATATAACCATTAATATAAGTTTTTCATTATTTTTTTATTTTAATATATTTTTTTCGCTATTTATTTATTTAATTTTTTTTTTTTTAAATAATTTTTATTTTAAATTTTTAATACATATTCGTTATTTATTTAAGAAACTTAATTTTTTAATTTTTATTTTAATAATTTCTTTAATTTTAATTTATGTTTACGTTTTTTAAATTAGAGTTGCTAATTTTATGTTTATAATTTATTTTTTCGCAGAATGTCAGGTGGAGGGAAAGATGCTTTGTATCCATTGTGGAAGTTTTGCGATCGTGTTCGCAAAGGCAATGGAGGAACATCAGCGATCATGTGCAAGCTTTGTGGGAAGGCCTTCCATGGCACTTACACAAAAGTGAGGGCTCATTTTTTCCGAAGAACAAGAAAAGGGGTTGACACTTGTATAAATGAAGAACGGTTGGAAGCAATGAGAGAACAAGAAAGAGTTGACGGCAAACTGACTCCTTTAAGCTCACACACTTCAACCACTAATTGAGCTCAAAGTCACCATGTCATACCAACTGCGAGAAAACAATCAAAGATAGATGTATGTTATGGGTATGTGGCAGAAGATGTGGGGTTTTCTCACAAGAGACATTGGCACTTTAAATCCCATGGGAAGCATGTTTGATGTACATGGTTGAGACGCAGTGGATGCAGCGATTGCACGCTTCTTCTATGTAAATGGCATTTCATTCAATGTTTGCTCAATCACATTATGAGGAGATGGTTCGTGCCATCAACAATGGGCCGACAGGGTATAAACCCCCTGTGTATGAGAAGCTTAAACGTCTCTTATTGACAAAAAGAAAACAAGGATAGAGCAGCTAACTGTGCCTGTCAAAAAGGTGTGGTCTATAGAGGGATGCAACATTGTGATGGATGACTAGACTAATACAAGAAACAGGTCTCTTCTAAACATTATGGTAACTTGCTCCAAAGGCCCTTATTTTTTTAAGGCTTCGACTATTCTGGACAAAAGAAAAATGCAAACTTCCTTCAGAAGCAATTATGTGATGCAATTGATGAGGTGGGGGCATCGCATGTTGTCCAAGTGATTACAGAGGCTGCCCTAATTTGTAAAGCATTTATTTTATTAGTGCAAACAAAATACAAACATATATTTTGGACACCATGTTGCGTGCATGCATTGAATAATGCAATCATAGATATCGGCAGGTTTCAGTGGGTTTTTGAGCTTATTGAGAAGGGTAGAAAAATACAAATCTTTATATGTAATCATCACTACACACAGGTCATTTATAGAAAATTTGCCAATTTGAAACTTTTCAAACCTGTAGATACACGGTTTGCTTCATTCTTCATACCATAGTAGCAAAAATTGTTTGAGAAAAAAATCATTTTTTCAAAAGTGTAAGTGTTTTTCAAAAAATCATGATTAATCGGGAAAAAATCGAAAAAATTAAAACCACCAAGAAAATGTGGAAAAAAAAAGAAAATTATTTTTTTTTAAATTTAAATGCATGTCCATTGCATCAAGATACATATTAGGTATTTCAATTGCATTGACAATAGATACATCATGCAAGGTAGATAAATGAGATTGTATGCCATCCAAATCAGTCAACATTTATTAACTTTCAATTTTCTTCATCTTAAAATGCGTTTTGCTTCAAAATCTTGCTATGCCATCAAACATGTTGATTGCTATGCCATTTCAGTTCACTCCCTACTCCCTTTGTTGCTTCTTTGTCTACTCTTCACCTCACTCCATTTGTGCTCGTTAGTTTTTGCAGTGTTATGCTTAAAATACAATGTCATGTTTTTTTTATTGATCTTTGTGATTTGTTGAAAAGTTCTCTTCATTAATTATAGTGAATTGGAGCCATGGGTGTAGGTGTAATTAAGCTTCAATCTTTAAAAGCTAAGTCACAAGGTTCAAGTTTGACGAGGATGAAATTTGGTTCAAGTTTATCAATGTCGAAAAAAAAATCGTCATTAAGTTCGAACCATAGAAAAACATAAAAAATATATAAAAATAAGTCAAATAAAATGAATATTAAATTATTTTAACTATTATTTCTTCATTATATATAAATAAAAAAAATTAAAATAAAACAAAATAGAAATAAAAATAATATATAAAAAAAAAGTGTAAATAAATTCAAAAAATAAAAAAAAATTAATAAAAAAAATATATAAAATAAAAATAATTAAAATAAATAAAAACATAACAAAATTAAAAATTAAAAAAAAGAAAACAAATTAAAAAATAATAATTTAAAAAAAAAATCTAAAACAAAATCCTAAAATTTTAGGACAAACAAAAGTCATTGAAAACAAAAACCCCTACCTGTTGCTCAATGGCTCTTGCCCAGACTCCACGCAATCCCCCGAACCCAGCATAATAGAATTAAAAAATCGCAGCAAACTATCAAAACACAAATAAATCGCAATTTTTTGCCGATTTATTCGTTTTTTTCATGCTTTTTTTGTACTGGTCAATGTGCTTGCAGGGTGGAAGAGTTGACTAGCAAATAACCGCAAGTTTTTGGAGCAAAAAAGCATTTTCAATGGCGATTCATGACTAATCGCAATTTATTCGCAATTCTGGTAACTATGCTTCATACTACTTGAGCGTTTTTATGTTGTCAAAGGGGCCTTGTGTTCCACTGTGGTTAATGATGCATGGGCAAGTTGGAAACAATCTACATCAGAGATTGCAGTCAAGGTGAGGAAAATGGTCCTTAATGACCAATTTTGGACAAATGTTAAATTTGTTGCTGACTTCATTCAGCGAATTTGTGAGGTCATCCGTTTTGCTGATTCAGACAAGCCATGTTTGGAGGAGGTTTATGAAGAAATTGATTCCACATGTGAAAGAATCAAAAACATCACAGACTTAAAGGATCCTTCTTTATATCCTTTGATTGAGAAACAAATACATGGAAGATGGAACAAGTTTAACACACATTTACATTGTGTTGCTTATGCTTTGAATCCAAAGTGGTATGATACAGAGGTCACTAAGAAGAGAGTTCCATATGAAAATAGAGATGTAATGAAAGAATTTTGGGTTGCAATAAAAAAGGTTTATACTTGAGGAGAGGAGGCTTCTTGTATTAGGACTCAATGGAACATATTTTCATGTGGTCATGGATAGTTTTCTATAGTGGCGAATATTTATGATATGCAAGCAAAGGACACAATAGAGTGGTGGTGGAACCATGGCAATGAAACCCCTAAATTGCAATCATTTGCAATATAGTTACTCTCACAAATAGCTAGTTCGTCATCTTGTGAGAGGAATTGGAGTACTTATGGTTTCATTCATTTATTGAAGAGGAACCAACTAGGGTTGAAGAAGGAAGAGAACCTGGTGTACGTTCATAGCACACTTCATCTTCTTTCTCGTGTAGACCTAGGGTACAAAGAAGGTCCTTCAGCAAAATGGGACCACATTCCCAAGTAGTAGAAATATCCTTGAAGGATGATGTGCTTGAGGCAGATGGCCTCAATGATGTGCCCCCCCCTTATATTGCCTGCAAATGAGCTAGAGCGTGAGAGCAATGCCTATCTAGACAACATCTTGGCAGAGGACCTAGAGGATGTAATTGATGTGACAGTTCATCCTATTGTATCGAATCAGATATAATCCAAGTTCATATGTGTTTTTTGATTTGTTGCATGCCTATTGTTGGCATTTCATTGTATATGATGACCTTTAAGCTTAATAGTTAAACTTAATACGATGATCATGAGATATTCCTTCACTTATTGCTAGCATTGGCATTGCAATAGTATAAATTTCTTTAAACATTTCATAATAGATATCATATATATAATTTATAAATAATAAAGACATGTTGTCATCTCCCCGTACACCCGTCTCCTATTTTTCAAAAAATGACGTACCCATACCTGTACCGATCTCCCCGTACCCGTATCCGTCTCTTAGCAACTATGATTAAGGATCTCCAAGGCCCATGTCACGCAGGCACCAAGTGTCTAGTCGTTAATGTATCGTTCGGATGATATGCCAAGATGCTTCCCAAAACAGGGCTCAAAACATCTACTTCTTTATTAAGGTCCAGACGGAAGAAAAGATGTGTAGGATGGATACGGATTTGGATAGTGTTGACGCAGTGGATTGCACCCTGGACAAGAGGCCGAGCTCCTACCTTCCACACGCAACAATGGAAACTCCCCTCTCACATGTGGGACCGACGAAGCTGGAGGGGAGAGTCTCTAGATAAGGGCTAGCTCCCTTTGATGTATCTTTTAGGCCCTAGATTCCCTACTGCTAACAAATAAATAGAAAAAAGAAGGGGGGGATGAAAAGGGAGAAAAATGCTGAAAACAGAACCTAAACCTAAACTAAAATGGTGATACACCAAAAAAGATGACCCACTCAGCCCGAACATACACTTTTCACCAAGAAGAAGCGCCCATACACTTCATATGACGTGGGAAGCTCTTCTGTATCAGTGAGTCAGGGGTCCGTAGAGATACAGGGAGGAAGAACTATCAAAGGTATTCTGAGACACACTTTGGCAGCCTATTCACATGCGCCTATATTTCTGTTGTAGACACTTCTACCAGACCTGCAGAAGAAGAAACTTCACAATGCACCAGACATGCTGGAATCGTTCTGTGGAAAGCATAAAAAAAAAATGACTTAACACAAAAGAAAACAGACATATGCGTGAGTGCAAGCTCAAATGGAAGTAAAAAGTTGCTAAGTCTTGATTCAAAGTAAAAATCCAACAGAGTTCTGCCTTACAAACCCAAGAGATTTTTGGACAGAGCTTTGCCTTAAGGCTGAGAGATTGGATCCTTCTCAAAATGAGAATTTTACAACATATAGAAAGAGAAGAAGTAAAGGCGCCGCTTTGAAAAAGACTTTGGCGCTCTTTGACAAGTTGGCCCATGTGCGTTGAGAGCATCGGGAAAAGGAAGTCATTGTTGCTAATGATGCTATGTCGGCCCCTACTTTGACTTTGGCGTTCCACATTAATGTGAAAGCATGGGCCACGCCTCTTTTCTGCAAATAGACTGCTCCCTTCAAGGCATTTACACAGTTTGTCCCCTTATAAATGCAAAATGAAGAAAACAGGTCGCACCGCTTACTGTTCGCGCCGTTTGATGGCCACTTGGCAGCACTGTTTCAACCGCAGAAATAAATCCCTGAGTTGACACCTCATCTTTGCCACCTGGACTGTTTGTCCGCTTCTGCACTTTGTCTTCTTCCTGGTTTTGTCTCTTTCTGGCTCCTTCGGCCCTCGGGGCTATCTTTTGGCGGGTCGCTGTGTTCCTTGGGCTCTTTTTTGGGTGGCGCTCAAGCATTTTAAAATCAAACGGCTATTTCACCGCCTTGAATTTGACGTCCGCGCACCCGTCACTGCGTTTGAAATTCCAACGGCTAGTTTGTCGTGCTTGACTTTGACATCCTCGGGCCCATCACCCCTTGGACTTTCTTCCGCTTTCCTCTTTCTTTCGGCTTCTTGTTGCGCTTCCTTTCCTTTGGACTTCTTGTTTGATCCTTCCCGAAGGGGACCTGCCCTTCGGGGTCTTGAGAAAAGTCCCTTTCTCTCGATGAGAGCCCCCCGCAAGGGCACATACCCTTCGGGCGGTCTTCTTTCTCCTCGGCGGGTTTCTCCTTCGGGCTTTTTCCCGCAACTTCCCCAAATTTCTTCGGACTTTTTGTCCGAAGAAATTTCTTCGGACAAAAAGTCCGAAAGAATTCGTTCTAGCCTTTGCCTTAGTCTTTTTTGCGGGATTTTTGTTTGTGGCCCTTCCGAATCCCTTCGGACTTTTTGTCCGAAGGATTTCTTCCTTTGCTTCTTCAACTGCCCTTTGAAAAGTGCCCTTCGGGAAATTGGAAACGTCCCTTCCGAAGGGTAATTCCCTTGCCTTAAACAAACTTCCGAAGGAAACTTACCTTTGCGGCTTTTCTCTGTGGCCTCTTTGCAAATGTTCCCCGCCCTCTGCAAGGGCACTTGTCCTTCGGGAGATTCTCTTGAACTTTTTGATTGAACCGCTCCTTTGAACCAACCGTTGAACCAACACTTTGAACCAAGCTTTGAACCAAACCGACTGAGTGAACCAAGTGATTGAACCATCTGATCGAAACAAAGCATTGAACCAACTGAATTGAACCAAGTCGATGAACCATTTGATTGAACCTCGTTGTTGAACTTTGCCGATGAACTTTGCCGTTGAACCAAAGCGTTGAACCAAGGCATTGAACTGAAGCATTGAACCAAAGATTGAACCGGTTCAATGGTTCAACAGTTCAAAGATGCTAACTCATGGAAAGATCATGTCGTTGAACCACTTTCCCAACCTTAAGGAAAAGTGTCTTGAACCATTTTAGCTCTCTTTTCTTATGAATTTCTTCGGACAAGAGTCTGAAGAAGCTTTGTAAAACCTTGCACTCTTTGAACTGGTTCTTCATCTGCCAAAAGACTCATCTGCAGAGTCCGTAGAAAACCTACAGAGTCCGTAGAAAATCCATGCCTACAGAGTTCGTAGAAATGGACCTGCTGAGTCCGTAGAAATGGACCTGCAGAGTCCGTAGAAATTTCCAGACTTGTGCAAAGAATCAGAATGTACTGGCTCAGGACAGTATGAAAAAAGGGGGGACCGATTTTTGGCCTGTTGGGCCAAAAATGGTCAACAAATTGGTGACCCCCAGGAGAAGCATGCATGCTATGCTTAGAGACCAGTTGCCTTAAAATCCATTGGGCACGGAGTCGGATGCAGCTTTGAAAAAGTTAGCAACCGCCTTGATAGATCCAAGAATCAAACATGAAGCTTTTTACCCCAAACACAAGGGAAAGCACACACAAGACTAAAAACACTACTTGTGCAAACTGCACTTAGGGAAAATAGGAAAAGAAACTGAAAGCAAACTACTATATACAGCTAACCAGGTATATTTGCTTCCCTCTTGGATCAAAGGGAAAAAAATTTAAGTCCCCTCCCTGGCTAGGAAACTTACGGTGCCAGACAAGTGACTGAATGAAATGGAGAGTTGGTGACCTGCTCCTCTTGCCTGTCACCTTGATTGGCTTGTATCCGAGTGGATCAGAATCAAACATGCTTCCAACATATATGTACTCTTCTTGTTCTTGGAAGCTTGTTGAATGCTGGTCCTTCATGCTGGTGCATCTCACCAAGAAATCGATCGTTGTTGGCTCATCACCATAAGCCCTTTGATATGCACAGTCCCTTTGCAATGCACCATGGTTTGACCCATTTCTTTCTGCTTCGTTGAAAACCCTATCAAACTCATCCTCTGTTCCCTCAAGGCCTTCTTGAACAAGGGTAACTGTTGTGATGTCTGAAATGGAATCACAAACTGGTTGCTCATCCCACAGAACATCACCCTTTTGTTCAAAATTCTCTTCTTCAAAGCTTTCCTCAAGATGGACCAGTGTCTCCTTTTCTTGCTCCTGATTCTCCTCCAATTCAGGCTCCTCGACATAGTCGTCCTCCTCATCGAAGCAACAAGTTCATCAAACAAAGGAGGAGAGAGCTCACCATGCTTACGTTCCTCTTTGTATTGCTGGAACATCTGCATGTATGCCTGCCCTGTGTCTTCTCTATTGCTGATGATGTCTTCACAAGGAGCATCGATGATGATTTCTTCTTCATTGTCGCTCATGATAGCCTCCTGAAGAGCTGCAAATTGGATCTTCTGCTCCTCACTCGCCTCCTGCAAAACAGGTTCCTCCTTGAGAAGGGGCGAAGTGAAAAAACCATGTGCAAGAGGAGGCAGTCATTGAGCTAGAATCGAATGATTCTCCTCCTTCCATTTGGCCAGCACTTCATCTATATCAGGTGTGGCCTGATAGCTCTCTTAGAGGTGTGTAGGTGGGGTGTGTTCAGACATGAAATGTGCTGTTGGGTCTGAACCGTCCATCACACATTGGCTGAGGAATCTCTCTCTGGATTCCAACTCTGCAATTCTCCTGGCTATATCTTCTTGGAAGAGCCTTTCTTGGAGGTCACCAGCATCTTCATAATCAGGAGCAGCCTCATCTTCTTCAAGGTTTTGAGCAAAACCTTTCTCCTCTTCCTTCCTGCCCCATGATTCTACTGTTTGCTTCCAACTCATGATCTTGGGATTGGAATCTCCAAGGACCTGCGCTGGTTCATGACTTTCCTTCTTCCAACTTGGAATTTGGAGATCATGTTGAAAGGCTTGAGGAAGTTGGGGAAGATTTGGGAGGGTCTGTTGATGTACAGGAAGAGCTGCTTCAAGAGAGATGTGTTGATTCATGGTATTCCCTTCAAATGAGGATTTGCAATCTAAGGAATTGAGAAGGTTCATCTCCATGGAAGGTTATTCTAGTTCCCTTTGATGCTTGAAGGCTAGGCGCACGGGGTCAAGATGCATCAGATGAGCTGGAATGAGCAAGTGCCATCTGATAGAAAGGATTTGCTGCACAAGATGGGGCTTTTTTTAGAATAGGAGGGGGCGTGCAAGGCTGGTTGCCTTGCATGAATGGATTCCTCCATTTTGCTACCTCCTCCATGGATTGCAAGGCCTAAGCTTGCCTGAACAAACACTCCTCTTTATACATCAGCCCTTGTTGATATCTGTACTGCTCATCCAATCTGTCAATCTCCATTACCTGCTTCTCAAACTCCAGCGCCACCTCCCTTATCGTTGAAGGGCAACTAGGAGGGCTGCTTGAGGTGATTCCCTGAACATTTTGAGCTTGATCAAAGATATATGAAGGAATACAAGGCCCATGATGCTGGGCGAAGGGATTATACATACAAAAATGTGATCTCTTGATGGCACCTGGACTGCTTAACCAGCTGATTCAACTCGGAGTCGCCATTGGTGTTGATGCAAAAGCCTCCAAACGCTGGTTGGTTGAAGAACACACCAAAAATTCTTCAACACTTTGGACACAACTTGTCCTAGTTGGTCCCACCGGGCATGCCAAAAACTGTTGACGCAGTGGATGGCACCCTAGGTAGGAGGCCGAGCTCCTGCCTTCCACACGCAACAATGGAAACCCCCCTCTCGCCTGTGGGACCGGCGAAGCTGGAGGGGAGAGTCTCTAGATAAGGGCTAGCTCCCTTTGATGTATCTTTTAGGCCCTAGATTCCCTACTGCTAACAAATAAATAGAAAAAAGAAGGGGGGGATGAAAAGGGAGAAAGATGCTGAAAACAGAACCTAAACCTAAACTAAAATGGTGATACACCAAAAAAGATGACCCACTCAGCCCGAACATACACTTTTCACCAAGAAGAAGCGCCCATACACTTCATATGACGTGGGAAGCTCTTCTGTATCAGTGAGTCAGGGGTCCGTAGAGATACAGGGAGGAAGAACTATCAAAGGTATTCTGAGACACACTTTGGCAGCCTATTCACATGCGCCTATATTTCTGTTGTAGACACTTCTGCCAGACCTGCAGAAGAAGAAACTTCACAATGCACCAGACATGCTGGAATCGTTCTATGGAAAGCATAAAAGAAAATGACTTAACACAAAAGAAAACATAGACATATGCGTGAGTGCAAGCTCAAATGGAGGTAAAAAGTTGCTAAGTCTTGATTCAAAGTAAAAATCCAACAGAGTTTTGCCTTACAAACCCAAGAGATTTTTGGGTAGAGCTTCGTCTTAAGGCTGAGAGATTGGATCCTTCTCAAAATGAGAATTTTACAATATATAGAAAGAGAAGAAGAAGTAAAGGCGCCACTTTGAAAAAGACTTTGGCGCTCTTTGACAAGTTGGCCCATGTGCGTTGAGAGCATCGAGAAGAGGAAGTCACTGTTGTTGATGATGTTGTGTCGGCTCCTGCTTTGACTTTGGCGTTCCACATTAATGTGAAAGCATGGGTTGCGCCTCTTTTCTGCAAACAGACTGCTCCCTTCAAGGCATTTACGCGGTTTGTCCCCTTATAAATGCAAAATGGAGAAAACAGTCCGCGTCGCTTACTGTTCGCGTCGTTTGATGGCCACTTGGCAGCACTGTTCCAACTGCAGGAATAAATCCCTGAGTTGACACCTCCTCTTTGCCACCTAGACTGTTTGTCCGCTTCTGCACTTTGTCTTCTTCCTGGTTTTGTCTCTTTCTGGCTCCTTCGGCCCTCGGGGCTATCTTTTGGCAGGTCACTGCGTTCCTTGGGCTCTTTTCTGGTTGGCGCTCAAGCATTTTAAAATCAAACAGCTATTTCACCGTCTTGAATTTGACGTCCGTGCACCCGTCACTGCGTTTGAAATTCCAACGGCTAGTTCGTCGTTCTTGACTTTGACGTCCTTAGGCCCGTCACCCCTTGGACTTTCTTCGGCTTTCCTCTTTCTTTCGGCTTCTTGTTGCGCTTTCTTTCCTTCGGACTTCTTGTTTGATCCTTTTCGAAGGGGACCTGCCCTTCAGGTTCTTGAGAAAAGTCCCTTTCTCTCGGCGAGAGCCCCCCGCAAGGGCACATACCCTTTGGGCGGTCTTCTTTCTCCTCGGCGGGTTTCTCCTTCGGGCTTTTTCCCGCAACTTCCCCGAATTCCTTCGGACTTTTTTGTCCGAAGGAATTCCGAAGGAATTCGGAAGGGCCACAAACAAAAATCCCACAAAAAAGACTAAGGCAAAGGCTAGAACAAATTCTTTCGAACTTTTTGTAATTCCTTCGGACAAAAAGTCCGAAGGAATTCAGAAGGGCCACAAACAAAAATCCCACAAAAAAGACTAAGGCAAAGGCTAGAACGAATTCTTTCGAACTTTTTGTCCGAAATTCCTTTGCTTCTTCAACTGCCCTTTGAAAAGTGCCCTTCGGGAAAATTGGAAACGCCCCTTCTGAAGGGTAATTCCCTTGCCTTAAACAAACTTCCGAAGGAAACTTACCTTTGCGGCTTTTCTCTGTGGCCTCTTTGCAAATGTTCCCCGCCCTCTGCAAGGGCACTCGAGTCCAAAACTGCCCTCCGCAAGGGCACTTGTCCTTCGGGAGATTCTCTTGAACTTTTTGATTGAACCGCTCCTTTGAACCAACCGTTGAACCGAACGTTGAAACAACACTTTGAAACAAGCTTTGAACCAAACCGACTGAGTGAACCAAGTGATTGAAACAAAGCATTGAACCAACTGAATTGAACCAAGCCTTTGAACCAAGTCGATGAACCATTTGATTGAACCTCGCCGTTGAACTTTGCCGTTGAACCAAAGTGTTGAACCAAGGCATTGAACCGAAGCATTGAACCAAAGATTGAACCGGTTCAATGGTTCAACGGTTCAAAGATGCTAACTCATGGAAAGATCATGTCGTTGAACCACTTTCCCAACCTTAAGGAAAAGTGTCTTGAACCATTTTAGCTCTCTTTCCTTATGAATTTCTTCGGACAAGAGTCTGAAGAAGCTTTGTAAAACCTTGCACTCTTTGAACTGGTTCTTCATATGCCGAAAGACTCATCTGCAGAGTCCGTAGAAAACCTACAGAGTCCGTAGAAAATCCATGCCTGTAGAGTTCGTAGAAATGGACCTGCAGAGTCGGTAGAAATGGACCTGCAGAGTCTGTAGAAATTTCCAGACTTGTGCAAAGAATCAGAATGCACTGGCTCAGGACAGCATGAAAAAAGGGGGGACCGATTTTTGGCCTGTTGGGCCAAAAATGGTCAACAGATAGGATGTTTAGGATAGATGGTTTAAATAGGATTGGATTTGGATGGCCAAGATGGTCTGGAATGGGAGGGACTTCAATGCGATGGGGTTGCCCCCAAGTGTCGAGGTACTTCCAGACAACAAATTATTTACACATGATGCAAGAACCTTGGTTTTCATCATGGTACTTGTCGAAGGCCCCATAAGCATGGGTTTCACCGTTGGACAGATTATTTCTTTCTCTTTTGATTTGTAATCTTTTTTTTTTCTGAACTCAACGGAGGATTACAAGATGCATAATGCTGACCCTTTTTTATTTTCAAATAAGCGCTCCAAAGATATCGTGAACTTCGTTGATTTCTAAATTGTCTTCTTCCAAATTGATTAGGATGTCGTCATAGCCCCTACGAAAGAGGGTGCTACCAATGAGGGTGAAGCAGAAGTTGTATTGGATGGAGGATGTTTGTTGATTGCATGAAGGATTTGGAAGTGGAATGTGACCATGATGTGAAGGGGGATTGGGACCCACAACCTCACATTCTACGAGACTGAGAGTATCCACCAATTGGATGTTTTGGGGATTTTCTTTTGTGCTTGATGGTGTTTGTAACAAATGATGTGGATTCGTCTCGTGACTGTGTTGGTGCAGGAGGGAGATTATTTCTTTGATTTGCTTGATTTTGATTTTGATTTTGATTTTGATTTTGATTTTGAATTTGATTTTGATTTTGGTCCAATAGCACCTCAAAGTGGTTTTCACTAAGGGACTTAAATTTTTGACTTTTTGGATTTTGATTTTGATTTTGATTGTCTCATTGTGCCTCAAACAAGGTTTCACTAGGAAACTTTTCTTCTGGATTTCTAAGGTTTTGACTTTGATTGCCCTGTAGTGCCTCAAGCAAGGTTTCACTAGGGGATGCTGATTTTGGATTTTGATTTGCTAGATTCTTGGATTCGTCTTGATTGAGGAACGTTTTATGTTCCCCAGGATGTGTTGATGCAGTTTTATGTTTTTTTGGCTATATGCCAATCATAAATTTTGCCATTGTTTGATTGCTATGGAAGAAGGCTGACAGTAAGTGATTTTGTTGGTCCCAATCGACAGGTGCGAGAAATTGAATGCTAATATGGTTGATGAGGATGGAAATGTTGTTAGAAGGATTAATGGCAGCATGATCCTTGTAGGGACTATGAATGAAGCCTGTGCCAATGTTGGATGAAGCTTCCTCAAAAATCGTCAAAGTATCACTAACACCCTTATGTTTAAGAAGCGATGGTTTGTAGCCGATGCCATGAGATCTTTTGTGTGCACGCACATGGATGGGTTCAATGATGCCTTATCCATGGACACCGAGGCCTTTCCCATTGTAGTTCATGCTTTTGAGGATTCTGCTTGCTATAGGATATTTGTTACACTGGAAACAAGTCGTGGGGCTATCTCCGTGTAACCATGTTTGATTGTTGTTTTTCACTTCTTTTGCGAGAAATTTGGATCTGATAAATGATGTCTTGTCGAACTGATAGGATGTTGATGTTGATTTGTTGTTGATGTTGGGCCTATCCAAATGGAAGGCACTTTGAGCTTTGTTGTCTACAAGTATCGTTGCGCCAAGAGGCAAATGGTGTAGGGTGATGGAAGTTTCGATGTGTTATGGGAAATGGGGTGATGGGTCAATGGATGGTAGGTCAAAGAGGGTTTGACCGAGGACAGGTTGGATAAGATATGTTGGTCAAATGTAGGTTAACCAATATGGGTGGTAGGTCAAGTGATGATTTATAGAAGATTGGCTCATCAAAGGTAGGTCCTTCGTCAAAGATGGGTGGTCCAAAAATGGCTTGGGATTGGTCAAAAATGGATGATTCGACAAAAATAAGTTCATTGAATATATGTGGACTATTTTGACCTTGATTTGGAAGTGGATGAGTCTGATTGTGATTTAAAAGGGGATCTTGGTATATCCCTAATGGATGATTCTCGAACTTGGATGTACATGGTTCTTGCATAGACAAAGATTGTTGAAAAGGTGATGGTAGTGTTGTCAACCTGGAGCTGCGCCCTGAATCGAAGACGCGCATGAAATGGCCAGTCCTCTATCCGGTTGAAACAATGGGATCTTCTCACGAGGGTGGGTGCCTCAATGGTGAGAAGAACCTCCAGAGAAGGCTGGTTCATGTAAGATGTATGAATGAGGATCTCTACTCTATGCTGCGGACTACCATGGAAAAGGGAGAAGGAAACTTTAAGGGGAAATCCTACCTAATAAAGGTGATAAACCAAAAGATTGATCCACTCAACTTGGAACCTAGAACACTGAACAAACAAGGGAAAAGGAAGACCTTTGATTTCAATCGACCACTATGCATAAGTATTTCGTGAGAAGGTTCGATCCAATGACCAAAACATGAGGTAAAAACGATGGAGAGAGGTCTGATACAAGACACGTTGCAGCCACCTAACATCCACTTACAGCTTCAGCAAAAGAAATAAAGAACACTTAACATGCCTTGCATAATATGGTAAGCTAGCAATTAGGTACAAATCAGAATTTGGGAAAGGAGAGAAATCTACCACATATGCAAATTGTTGAATGAATATACACTATGTCAACACTTGAAATTTGAAAGTACAGTCCTATTGATCGAAGAGGTTACACAACTCACCAATGGCAGAGTCTGCTCTTGCCAAGAGGGATAATTTTAATCAAGGCTGAAAGCCAATTTATAGAGAATTACAAAAGCCAAAAAATTGGAGTTGAAAAATTGAATAGAAAGATCAACTTAGATTAACTCAAGGCTGACTTGGCCTTTCAATAAAAATATGTTTTCCCTTGACTTTGCATGAAGCTCCTTGCGCTAGAGGAAGTGGACTTGTCTTTGTTTATTGAAACGCCCACCTCTCTTTGCATAGAAGATTACGCCAAGTTTCCAATTTTAGCTTCTTCGTGAGCTGCTGGAACGTTTGAAAGTATGAAATGATAATATCATGCATGAAATCCAACGCCAATGTCAATTTTAGAACTCCGACTTGATTCGTTGGAAGCCGAGTTGGAATGTTTGAACCGCTGAGTTGGACGAAGAGAAAGGCTGAGTTGGACCTTCAAATGCATGAGAATGACTAGTCAAACCACAAATAAAACAAATAGTCAACCAAAACTTAGCAATCCGCCAAAAATAGCCCTTGTTCGCATGTATTTTCTCTTATTTTGGTCTGTCTATGTCTTGTCTATTTTTGGTGAGATTCTATTTTTGGATTATCTTATCTATATTTGGTCTATATTTCCTCAGATATTTTGTTTTCAACTTTCCATCGGATTATCTATTTTCTATCTTTTTTTGCACAGTCAAACCTCCATTTCTTTCAGATTTCTTGTTGTCTCCTTGGCTTATTTCCTTTGGCTTCATTTCCTGCGCACTTTTCTGTTGACTTCTCCTTTGGTTTATCATTTTCTGCAGACTTTATTTCTTGGCTTTACATTTCGGAAAAAATGGCCGAGACTTGTTTTTTGTGGACTTTCCTCTCTTCGGAATTCTCCCTGGTCTTATCTTCTTCGGATCTTTTATTTCACCCTTCTTTGGATTTCCTTTGGACAAATTGTCCGCTTGAATTGTCCTTATCTTTTCCCGCGGGCTTTTGTCTCTGTTTATCCTCCAAAGTATTCCTTCGGACTTTTTCCCAAATGATATCTTCCTTTGTTATTTCCTTTGCTTTGTGCAATTTCGAACTTTATTCTGTCGGGTTTATTTTCTCGGGCTTTTTGCGCGCCCTACCCCTTTGAATTTCTGCAGGCTTTGTGATCGCCAACGTTTCAGCATTAATCCTTCAAACAAAAAGTCCGAAGGAATTCCTTTGGACTTTTGTCCGAAGGTTTCCTTCGTTTTGCTCTTTTGCCTTGTCAGTTTTATTCCACGGGCTTCTTCTTTGGTCAATTCTCCGAATTTCTTCGAACTTTTGTCCGAAGGAATTCCTTCGGACAAAAAGCCCGAAGGAATTAATCCTTTGTCTTTTGTTTTTGCCTTTACCTTTAAAATGCCCTTCGGAAAATGCGCAAAGGTCCAGGCACCGACCAAGTGCCCTCTGCAAGGGCTTTTGTCCTTCATTTGCACCCTTTTAGAAAAAATTGTAGGGCACCCGGGCTTTTTGTAGGACACCCAGGTTTTTTGCAGGGTCCTTATTCCTTTGACCATTTTGGATTTTTTGACTTCTCTCTCAGATTTCTTCGGACTTTTGTCCGAAGGAATTCCTTCGGACAAAAAGTCCAAAGAAATCTGAGAGAGAAGTCAGAAAATCCAAAATTCCTTCGGACAAAAAGTCCAAAGGAATTATTCCTTGGTCTTTTCTTGCTTTTGGCGAGCCTTTTGGGAGGCTATGGGGCTTTCCTTTGTAATTCTCCGAAGTATTCCTTCGGACAAAAAGTCTGAAGGAATTACTTCCTTTGTTGTAGGCTCTTTCCTTTGTAATTTCCTGCGGACTTATGTCCTTTGCACTTTTCCAAAGCTATGTGACATTCTACCTTTTTTGCCCAAAGGAAATCCTGTTGTAGCCAAGGCTTTTGCAAATGAGTTATTTCAATTGGTCTACCTCTTACCCAATGTATTATTTCTTCCTTGGCTAGAGACGTGAATTTTTCGAATGGCAAGAGACAATCTGACCTGTGAAAGAATTGTCAACATTTTTGGCGACTCAGCTAGCCCAGCATGCCTACTATGCTTGAGAACTCAGACCATATAGATGCTATTCAAACTCCCAAAACAATGATAAACCTGATTTCTGACTGAAAATCTCCTTTGATCATGGCTGAAGTAACCTCCTTCAAAATAAGAAGGGAAACACACGAAAGCGAAAACTAACTAAGAAGCAAATGTGCAAACAAGCACTTATTGGAACAAAACTGAAGCAAACTATTGTGCTTGAACAGCACTTGATGTACATGGAGTTTTGCTCTTCAATAGCAATGTTTTAGATGTATCCCACTGACTGGGATTGGAAGCTCTTGGCCATCCATCTTAGCAAGCTAGAAGGCGTTGTGGGATTTGCAGCTGGAGATCGTGTATGGGCCACTCCAAAGGGAATCAAATTTTGTGTGTTTTCCTGGTTTGGCTCGATCCTCATCCCATTTAAGGACCAAATCTCCTTCATTGAAGCTTCGTGAGGAAGCTCCTTTGTCGAATGTTCTTTTCACCTGTGCCTGATGACTTTCCATGGCTAGCATGGCTTGACTTCTTGTCTCTTCCAACTCCATAAGCTCTACATACCTGATCTCCATAGGCTCATTCTCCAACAACTCAAGTTGATGCATTAGTTCTAAAGCTGAAAACTCGAGAGAAATAGACAACCTTGCTTCCTTACCATAGACTAGCTTGTAGGGAGAGGTGGCTATTGACCTCTTGTAGGTGATCCTATCAGCGTATAGAGCTGACCTCAACATAAGATGCCATGACCTCTGATTGTCTTCAATAGTCCTTCGTATGATTCTTAAGAGGTTCTTGTTTGTAGAATCAGCAAGGCCATTTCCTTGTGGATAATAATTCGATGAAGTGTTGAGATAAACTCCATGTTGGACAACCCATTGGCTGATCCTAGATCCCACAGAAGCCATTGCATTGTCAGAAATAATAGTTGAAGGAACTCCAAACCTAGTGATAAAACCTTCATAGAAATCAAGAACGCTAGTTTCGTTTGCTTCTTTCAATGCAATCGCTTCTGTCCAACATGTGAAGTAGTCTGTAGTTGTTAGAATCCACTTCTGCCCTGAACTAAAAGGAGGGTTAATGAGACCAATAAATTCCAATCCCCACTGGACAAACGGCTGATCCACTGTAATTGGCTGAAGGGGCAGGTCTGCAAGTTTAACTTTTCCTACAAACATAGCACATTGTTTGCACTTCCTAACCCATGTATGGCAATTGCCAAATATGGTAGGCCAATAGCACCCACCTCTCATGATTTTAAGTTTTGTAGTTCTTGCGAAAAAGTGTCCACCAAATCCATCATGGAATTCTTCAAGTAGTCTTTAAGTTTGGCTTGGCTCCACACACATTAGTACATTCCATTGATATCTTTTTTGAACAAAACACCGTCAACGAGCAAAAATGGAATTGATTGCAATCTGAAATACCTTCTTTTTGAAGCACTTAGGTGAGAAGGGTAACAACCTTCTAGCAGATAGCTTACCAGATCACGAAACCACTTGGAAGGTGAGGTGTGAACAACAACAATCTCTTCATCATTTGACACTAAAACAACTTCAATAGTTTCTTGTAAGTCATGAGCTAGATGCTCACAAAGTCCTTTGCCTCTAACCAGCTTTGTAATTTTAATTTCTACGTCATATTCCATCACTTTGGTTATCCAACCAGCTCTCTTCTCATTTATGTCTTTGTTCAGAAGCAATTCTTTGATGCTTGGAAGAGCAACCATTAGATGTATTTTATTATTAGACAAGTGCCTAAATTTTTTCAGAGATCTTATAACTAAAAGGACATGTTTTTCAACAAAAGAGTACCTTGTCTCATACTCCTGCAAGCTTTGGCTGTAGAAAGCTATTGGCTGCTCCAAATCTTCAAGATTGTGCTGCATAAGAATGCCTGAAATGGTGTCCACATTAACATACGTATACAGAATGAAGTTTTTTGAAAAATCTGGATTTAAAAGAGTAGCACTTGCTATGGCTTTCTTAACATCTTCAAAACCTGTTATTCCCTCCTTGGACCAGCTAAAGTTTTAATTTTTCTTTAACATGGCCGTAAGTGGTTTAGTTACAGTAGCAAAATCTGAAATGTATTTCCTTATAAAATTGATCTTTCCAAAAAAACTTTGCAAAGCCTTTTTGCTCTTAGTCAAGGAGAGTGCAAGAATGGATTGAATCCTTTCAGAATCTATGTTTAAACCATGCTTTGAAACATGTCCAAGAAGCTTACCTTCATGAACTGAAAATACACACTTTTGGGGATTTAGAAATATCCCAAATTGCCTACACCTTTCAAAAACATGTTGGAGGTGAACCATGTGATCTTCTGCATCTTTTGAAAATACTGTTATATCATCCAAATAGACAAGCACAAACCTATTAAGAAGGCCTTGAAAGGCCATATCCATGGCTCTCTGAAAGGTTGCTCCAGCATTGGACAAACCGAATGGCATCTTTCTGTATGCAAATGTTCCCCACTTAGTTATGAAAGTTGTCTTGAATTGGTCATCTTCTTTGACCAAAATCTGATTGTAGCCACTATACCCATCCAACAAAGAAAACCTCTCTGAACCTACAACAAGCTGTAAAATTTGTTCCATTGATGGCAATGGATAGTGGTCTTTAAGCGAAGACCTGTTTAAATCATGGAAACCAACACACAAACGAATCTCACCATTCTTTTTTCGTACGGGAACGAGGTTCGCTACCCAAGTTGAGTGCTTGATTGGAAATATGATAGCCGATTCTATGAGCTTGTGAAGCTCAGCGTTCATCAAAGGCTCAAGCTTTGGATTGATTGGCCTTTGTCTTTATCTTACTGGTTTAGTTTCGTCTTCTAACTCAATAGTGTGTTGAGCCAAACTTGAATCAAAACCTTTGAGATCACTATACTGCCATGTGAATATATCAGCAAAGTTTGTGCATAATTCAATGAAAGCTTTCTTTTGTGGGGGAGTGCATACCTTGCCCAATTTCAAAATCTTACCAGCTGCAACCTCTACATTGGAATAGTGCTCTTCTTTTGTTGACAAGTATGGTTTCTCTTTCCTTAGCTCATCATCTTCACTGAAAATATTTTCAAGAGTGACCAATCCCTTGGGTAGCTTATTAGTTTTCAGTTATACAATCTGATCACCATACTGCTGTAAGCATTTCGACTGATTTCTTGAAGCAAACTCAGCCTCTTCTTGCAAAAATCTCACAATTTGATTGTCATCTTCAAACACCTGCCAATTTTCTTGGTTATCCGGAATGGAAGGCCTTACAACTATCTTTATATGTGACTGAAAAATGTCACTTTTTACATCAACTCGGATATCAAATTGTGCCCCAACAGCAGCCAACCTATCAATATGTTTATTCCTATCTCTTGGTATTGCCTGAATATTGAAAGCCTGAAAATCTTCAAGTAGATCCCATACTTTGTCTATAAGATTTAAGCAACATATTCTTGCATATATTCAAGCCTTGGTGAACTACAATTCGCTATCTCCAAACACTTGTAAACAATTTACTTTCATCTTCCTAGCCCACTGCAAACCATGAACTAGTGTTTCATATTCAGCAACGTTGTTTGAACAGCGAAACTGAAATTTAATAGAGAAATACCTTTGTTTTGTAAGAAAAATTAACATCATTCCAGCTCCGGTCCCATGCTTATTTCTTGATCCATCAAAGTATAATTGCCAAAAGCCTTCATTAGATTTGTCCTCTTTGACCATCGCTGGAATTGGTGCATCGTTTTCATGAAGATAATACACACCAAGACCTTCTTCAATCAACTTGTAGGAATCATGCTCATGCAAGGTGGAAGCCCACTCATCAAGAAACAAATCTGGAACTCCATCCAAAGGTGAGTCCTTTTCTACATCACTAGTTTGTAGTATTTCATCTGAGATGATACAATTTGCATTGACCACACTTGGCATATAAGGCTCCATGTGAAAACGTGCAATGGGTTCTAAATGAATTGTTACCTTTGTGCCATATCTGGTTCTGAACAGCAAGTAGGTCCAATCAGCTAATAAATATCCCCCAATCTTTGAGGTGAAATCTCTTGAAAGACAGCGAAATAAAGAGGCAGGTCCACCACTACAACGTCCTGTTGAATAGTCACGTTAGAACAGGCATGTAATGTTAATTTCAAATCTTTGATAATCCCTACCGTTTTTGCAGATGAACCATCCAACTGCAGTAGCCCTTTAGTATTTGGCTCATAAACAAGGCCGAGCTTGTCTGCAATGTGTCTGGGCATCACTGTACTGCTGGCTCCACTATCCATCATACAATTATGAACTAAGGTATCACCCACTATCAAAGAAAAATAAAAAGAGGAAGTTTTTTTTGTTTTTACCTCAGTTTTGTCCACTTTCGATATCTTATCTCCTTGTTGTACCTGTTGCTTAGTTGGCTGATCCGAATTTGTCAAGACAGCACCTTTATCAACTGATTTTGGAGACAATTCAAGAGCTGAAAGTTCTTATATGAGTTTATCCTTTTGGCCTAGAATTGAAAGTGAATCCCACATGCTAATGTTGATGTTAGACTTCTTCATCTGACCTACAATACTAAACTGAGATGGACTAACCTTTGATTGCGTCTTTTGTGGTACTTGTTGCTCACGAATTAGAAGTGTTTGATGCACTTTACCAACCTCTACATTCTGATTTTTTTGGGCTTTTGGGGGCATCAAGCTGTTCTTTCATACCTTGAGCAGCAATACTAGGAGCACTTGAAGTATTTGCTACTGCTTGGGCTTCCTCAACAGCGCTTCTTTTATTTCTCTGATAGGTTATAGCTGCAACTTGATCATTTGAAACATTAGTTTCAACATCATGAGTAAAAATGACAGGATCATCTACCTATCAATTTACATTAATAGCATCAAGCTGCCCTTGAGTCGCTCCTTGTGATGCCAAATCTGTATCTTGATATTGACCCTCTTGAAAAGAGTACTCTTGTGTCCTCTGTGGCATGGAGTTGTTTGGTGATACCAAGTTCTGGTTTTGAACATCATTGAGATTTGAGCGCTGTCATCCTGAATCCTGCACCAAATTGTTCTAAGGTGGGGTTGGAACAATGGCTTTTGAAGTGGAAGGAGCATTTGGATCAAGAGCAGCATATGGCTTAGTTGGAGTTATAGCCCCTTGTGCTTGATAGGGTGGTCTATTTTTTCTGAAACCCTGATAACAAGACCTTTGATCTTTGAAGGGTTGATAGTTGTTCTGATTTTGCTGTTGATAAGGCTTATTTGACTAAAATTGCTGCCTTTTGAGCTGTACTATTTCATTTCCAAAAGATTGTAACAAAAATTTCAACTCTCCTATCTCACTAGATTGACTAGTTGAGGCTGCAATAGGGAGTTGAGGTGCTAGAATTGGAGCCAAGGATGGAATTTGAGGAACTTGAAGGGCTAGTACAGAACTTACCTCTGAAAATATGGGCATTGAACGTCTTGGAGAAAGCTTCCCTGCTTGAATCAGAGTATTTTCTGCCCTTATTGCAACTTCATAAGCATCTGGCAAAATAGTACCACCCATTGACTGTATCATCACACTAATATCAGAATTGAGAGCTTTCAAAAAATATAGAAATGCATATTCAGGTGATGGCCTAATCAGAACCGATATCTTGTGCCATGTCTTCTAGAATTTGAGATTAAAGTCAAACATGAATTCATGAGGAGCTCTCTGTATGGCAGTTAATTGCTCAACTAAAGATAAATGATCAGATTTGTCCTCAAACTGTTTGACCAAGGCAGCACCCAATTCATCCCAGGTGGAAACGGACCTAAGTGGAAGGATTCTATACCACTGTAGTGTTTTTCTTTTGAAAGAAGCAGCTAGTAATCTGATAGCAACATTATCCTCAACAACATTATGAACTGAACAAAGATTAGCCACATCCTGGATATGCTCAATAGGGGTTGTTTGATTTTCTCCTGAGAAGAATGGAATACTTTTGAGGATAGATACAGGAATATCATCTAACTGTGCTAGATTTAGAAGACTTCTCCTATTGAATGGAGCAAACACTTGATTTCTAACGGCCATCTGAAAGGTGGAGATTGCAGTGTCTAGAACAATAGGATGAAGGGGAGGTAAATATTGTCTTTGAAGATATGGATTTGCCCTCCTAGACCTTGCTCTTTTATAAGTTACAAATTCAAAAGGAATACCTTTGCTTGCTAATCTTGTGGTAACCTTTGGCATGAACGGATTCCCTGAATGATGCTATGAACTCTGCAACTGGATGTAAATGAATATCTTCCACTGCTGCGAAAATTTTATGTAAAGAACTTTTTAGTGGTCCCACCGGACGTGCCAAAAACTGTTGTCAACCTAGCGCTGTGCCCTGAATCAAAGACGTGCATGAAATGGCCAGTCCTCTATCCGGTTGAAACAATGGGATCTTCTCACGAAGGTGGGTACCTCAATGGTGAGAAGAACCTCCAAAGAAGGCTGGTCCCTGTAAGATGTATCAATGAGGATCTCTACTCTATGCTGCGGACTACCATGGAAAAAGGAGAAGGAAACTTTAAGAGGATATCCTACCTAATAAACGTGATACGCCAAAAGATTGATCCACTCAACTTGGAACCTAGAACACTGAACAAACAAGGGAAAAGGAAGACCTTTGATTTCAATCGACCACTATGCATAAGTATTTCGTAATAAGGTTCGATCCAATGACCAAAACATGAGGAAAAAATGATTGAGAGAGGTCTGATACAAGACACTTTGCAGCCACCTAACATCCACTTACAGCGTCAGCAAAAGACATAAAGAACACTTAACATGACCTGCATAATACGGTAAGCTAGCAACTAAGTACGAATCAGAATTTGGGAAGGAAAAGAAATCTACCACATGCAAATTGTTGAATGAATATACACTATGCCAACAATTAAAATCTAAAAGTACAGTCCTATTGATCGAAGAGGTTACACAACTCACCAATGGTAGAGTCTGGTCTTGCTAAGAGGGATAATTTTAATCAAGGTTAAAAGCCAATTTATAAAGAATTACAAAAGCCAAAAGATTGGCGTTGAAAAATTGAAGAGAATGATCAACTTAAATTAACTCAAGGCTGACTTGGCCTTTCAATAAAAAAAATATGTTTTCCCTTGTCTTTGCATGAAGCTCCTTGCGCTAGAGGAAGTGGACTTGTCTTTGTTTATTGTAACGCCCACCTCTCTTTGCATGGAAGATTACGCCAAGTTTCCAATTTTAGCTTCTTCGTGAGTTGCTGAAACGTTTGAAAGCATGAGATGATAATATCATGCATGAAATCCAACGCCAATGTCAATTTTAGAACTCTGACTTGATTCTTTGGAAGCCGAGTTAGAACGTTTGAACCGCTGAGTTGGACGAAGAGAAACGCTGAGTTGGACCTTAAAATGCATGAGAATGACTAGTCAAACCACAAATAAAACAAATAGTCAACTAAAACTTAGCAATCCGCCAAAAATAGCCCTTGTTCGCATGTATTTTCTCTTATTTTGGTCTGCCTGTGTCTTGTCTATTTTTGGTGAGATTCTATTTTTGGATTATCTTATCTATATTTGGTCTATATTTCCTTGGATATTTTGTTTTCAACTTTCCATCGGATTATCTATTTTCTATCCTTTTTTGCACAGTCAAACCTCCATTTCTTTCGGATTTCTTGTTGTCTCCTTGGCTTATTTCCTTTGGCTTCATTTCCTGCGGACTTTTCTGTTGACTTCTTTGGTTTATCATTTCCTACGGACTTTATTTCTTGGCTTTACCTTTCGGAAAAAATGGTCGAGTCTTGTTTTTTGTGGACTTTCCTCTCTTCAGAATTCTCCCTGGTCTTATCTTCTTTGGATCTTTTATTTCACCCTTCTTTGGATTTCCTTCGGACAAATTGTCCGCTTGAATTGTCCTTATCTTTTCCCGCAGGATTTTGTCTCAGTTTATCCTCCGAAGTATTCTTTCGGACAAAAAGTCCGAAGGAATTCCTTCGGACTTTTTCCCGAAGGATATCTTCCTTTGTTATTTCCTTTGCTTTGTGCAATTTCGGACTTTATTCTATCGGGTTTATTTTCTCGGGATTTTTGCGCGGCCTACTCCTTTGAATTTCTACGGGCTTTGTGATCGCCAACTTTTCAGCATTAATCCTTTGGACAAAAAGTCCAAAGGAATTCCTTCGGACAAAAGTCCGAAGGTTTCCTTTGTTTTGCTCTTTTGCCTTGTCGGTTTTATTCCACAAGCTTCTTCTTTGGTCTATTTCTCCGAATTTCTTCGGACTTTTTGTCCGAAGGAATTAATCCTCTTTCAAAATGCCCATCGGAAAATGCGCAAAGGTCCAAGCACCGACCAAGTGCCTTCCGCAAGGGCTCGTGGCTCTTTCTTTGTGCCCTTCGGAAAAATTGCAATGGTCCTATCACCGACCAAGTGCCCTCCGCAAGGGCTTTGTCCTTCATCTGCACCCTTTTCGGAAAAATTGTAGGGCACCCTGGCTTTTTGTAGGGCACCTGATTTTTTTGCAAGGTCCTTATTCCTTTGACCATTTTGGATTTTTTGACTTCTCTCTCGAATTTCTTCGGACTTTTGTCCGAAGGAATTATTCCTTGGTCTTTTCTTGTTTTTGGCAGACCTTTTGGGAGGCTGCGGGTATTTCCTTTGTAATTCTCCTAAGTATTCCTTCGGACAAAAGGTACGAAGGAATTACTTCCTTTGTTGTAGGCTCTTTCCTTTGTAATTCCCTGCGGACTTATGTCCTTTGCACGTTTCCGAAGCTATGTGACATTCTGCCTTTTTTGCTCGAAGGAAATCCTGTTGTAGCCAAGGCTTTTGCAAATGAGTTATTTCAATTGGTCTACCTCTTACCCAATGTATTATTTCTTCCTTGGCTAGAGACGTGAATTTTCCAAATGGCAAGAGACAATCTGACCTGTGAAAGATTTGTCAACAGGTAGAATATGATTGATTTATTGGATTTGTTGTGGCTCCAAGGCCGGATGGGTGTGTGATAGTGAATATCTTAATTTTTGTGTCTCAGGAGAATTGGATGTTGGACTGGTGGATGAAGGGCCAAGAAGGGATGCTACGTGGGATACTTGTTAGCTAATCTATAGGATTTGGTCAATCGTGTCTTCATTTACAGATGGAAATGCTAGAACACGTTTGAGATTGTGGGAGGCATTAGGATTCTATGCAAACGGATTTTGATATGTCATGATTTGAATTGTGTTGGTCTTTGGATATGATTTGATTTGAATTGTTTGATGTTTGAATGTGTTGATGTGATTTGACTTTTGATTTTGGATTTGATTTGATGTTTTATGTTTCATGTGATTATCCTCAAAGTGGATTTTGAATTTGATTTGGATGGAAGAAATGATGCATGTTGTGGTTTCGGCTCCCAACCCACAAGTGTTGGAATTGAATGAAAAGATGAGGATAAGATGTGATTTGATATTGAATGTGATTGATTTGGAATCAATGTGACTTAGTCAAAATCATAGTTACCAAATCCGTCCAGATCTGGATTTTTTGCCCAGCCTAAATAAGTTCGTCCAGGTCAGCCCTATTTTGTTTCATTTTTTTTTAGGTTATCTATGCAAAATAACGCCCAAAAACCACAAATATTATATAATATTGACATTTTATATTATTTTATTAATATTTTTCATTGTATGTCACTTTTGCATATTTATAAAACTACGCTCACATATATATGTATATATTCCGAATCATATTTTTTCATACTTTTTCAAGAATTCCAAATTTCAGATATTTTGGCCCTCCCAAATGGATCTGGATTTCCGAACTTGATAACTATGGTCAAAATAGTCATAATTTGACTTTGTTTCAATATTTGACTTTAGACTTGGGTTTGATTGTGATTGGTTGACTTGGTCAAAGTTGACCAAATTTGACTTTGTCCAATTTGACTTAATTGTTGGAAATATTGTCATTGATGTTAAAAGGTCTAGCATTATTGATGATAAAGGCCCCATTGCATTTAATGGTGTTTCTAATATTCATATCTTGACTAATGTGTGTTAATATTTATTTAATATTAACGAATATATTTTTCGTTGCATAAAATCAAAAAAGGGCTCATGGAGAAGTCAAAGAGTCACGGGGTAAAGACAAAAAAAGAATGGGACGTATTTTTCTATGAAGAGTCATCTTGAGGAATTCCAAGAGTCACCAAGTGAAGACAAATGAGGAAAGACGCAATTTCTCATGGACACTTTGAGGAATACGAAAAGTCACGAAGATAAAGACAAAAAAAGGAAATGACGCTTTTGCTTATGAAGAGTCACCATATAACTTTTCAAATGCAAGGATACGAAGGGTCATGCAAATTTGGCCTCATTTTTCATGAGGATTGAAGGGTCACAAAGGGTGAAGGCCAAAAGTCATTTGGAAAGCTATAAATAAAGGGTTGAGAAGCCATTGGTAATATGTAAGAGAGTGCATGGTTTGTATTTGTTTTCAAATAGAGAAAAGCAGGAGATATTGTAGAGTTCTATCATTTGTTAAATAAACAACATTGAGAGATAGTTGTGTTTTATACACGAGGGGTTGGTGCTCCTATGAGTTGATGCTCACGAATTTTGTAAAAGGTTGGTGCTCATGTGAGTTGGTGCTCACAAATAATTGTTGTGTTGGTGCTCGGCAAAAGGGTTGGTGCTCCTGCAAGTTGGTGCTTGCGAACTTTGTATTTTGAGTTGGTGCTTGCGAACTTTGTATTTTGAGTTGGTGCTCATTCATATACTTGAAATTGTTCTCCGTGGTTTTTTCCACTTTGGATTTTCACGTAAAAATCTAGTGTCTCTCTCTCTTTCTCTTGTGTGGTGCAAATTATTACTTCAATTTTATTGCATATCTTGAATGTATGATTGAGTGGTTAAAGAAAAAAAATCAGATTAAGTAAAAGATATGTAATACACTGATTCACCCCCCCTCTCAGTATATTTCGTGCTTAACAATTGGTATCAAAGCAAGTTCCTTTTGAAAAAGTTTTACAGTTTGAAGGAAGATCAAGAAAACACGATGGTTGGATCACATGAAGGATTTTCTACAAATAGGGCACCTTTATTTGATGGGATGAATTATGTTTTTTGGAGCATAAGAATGAAGACTTATTTGATAGCCTTTGGATTCGAAATATGGCAAGCAGTGGTAAAAGAATATGAAGAGCCACAGACACTTGTAACTACTCAGGCAAAAAAGAAGGCAAGTGAAAATAATGCTAAATCTTTAAATGCTATTTTATGTGGTTTATGTGAATCAGAATTTGTTAAATTTATGCGATATAAATTTGCTCATAAAACTTGGGTAAAACTTGAGAATATTTACAAAGGTGATGGAAAGGTTCAGCAAGCTAAGCTTCAGACTTTCAGAAGACAGTTTGAGAGTTTGAAAATGAAAGAAGAAGAAAATATAGCAAGTTATCTCTTGCGGGTTAATCAAATAGTCAATCAGATTTAAGGTCTTGGATAAAATTTAGAAGAGTCGACTGTCGTTCAAAAGGTTTTGAGATCTCTACCATTGAGATATGATGCGAAAGTTTTGGCAATTGAAGAAATGAAGAATTTAGCCAAGCTAAAGATGGATGAGCTTCATGGTATTCTTACGGCATATGAGATGCGGACTGAACAAGATAAACTCTCAAAGAGAGAAGCGGCTTTCAAGACATCAAAGAAAAAGAGGGCTAAGATTCAAGAATCAAGTGATAGTTCCAGCGATGATGAAGATGACAATGGAGCTCTTTTCATTTGCAAGCCGAAAAAAAGCACAGGTAAATATCAAGAAAAATTACCTTTTAAATATTTTAATTGTGGAAAGATTGGACATTTTGCCGTTAAATGCCCAAATAAAGGTAATGATAATAATGAAGGAAAGTCTACATACAAGAAAAATTTCAAAGATAAATTCAAGAAGGGATTCGAGAAGAAGAGTTTGTATTCTAAAAATCCTAGCTCAGCCGAAGATAGTGGAGTCCGTGATTCAGAAGAAGATAATCTATTCATGGCCATACATGAAGATGCCTCTGCAAGCAAAAATACAGATGATCAAGAAGAACAGGATGAAGCCGAAGTGAATCTGGAAGAACTCATTTGTGCCTTAGAAGAGTTAGAAGTTGTTGAGAAGAAGAATCGAAGATTGAAGCACCAAATCGAAAAAAATGAAAATGAGTCAAAGGAAATAATTGATGGTCTAATAGCACACTTTGAAGAAGCTAAAAAGAATTAAAAAAATCTAACAGCACAATTGCAAAAAATAAGAAAAAATGTGAAAAGTATGTTATTGAAATTGCCTCTTTAAAAGAAGATATTAAGAAAGCAGTCAATGATAAAGTAGTTAGTGATTCAAAATTTGATGATAGCACTAACATGTTGAATAAGATATTAGAAAACCAAAAGGCAATATCAGATAAGACAGGGATCGGATTTGAAAAGAAAAAGAGCTATGTTAAAGCTCTTACAAAAGAGGAAACAAAAAGAGAAGAAGTGAAGAATACAGAGGACATCTCAAACAAAGAAGGCTGGAAGGAACAAAGTTACAAAATACAATCAGGACAGAGATACACAAACAGGTACCATTTTCATGGTTATTGTTTTTATTGTAATGGATATGGTCACAAGAAAATAAAATGTCAAAAAAGAGCTAACAATTTTAAAAACAAGAAGGAAACTCATGCAGAATCTAGCAAAAGCGACAACTCTTTTGCTCCTCTATCAAGCTTTGATGAAGAGACCATAATATGTTAGAAGTGCAATAATTTTGGACACATAGCCCAGTTTTGTAGAAGCGTGTTCGAGTCCATCAAGAAGGACCAAAGTTTCAAGGTTCCATTCATCAAAAAGAAGGTTCAGACATATTCATGGCAGAAAAAACAACCTAAAGATTCTATGTTGGTTCAGACAGTTTTGCATGCAAAAAATGAAGAACAGCGATGGTTCGTTAATAGCGGATGTTTGAGGCACATGACAGGGGACGAGTAAGTTCATAACTCTAAAGAAGATCAATGGTGGCACAGTGAAATTCGGAGATAAAACCACTGTCAGGATAGCCGAAAAAGGTACTTTGAGTTTAGATAATGGTAGAACCAAGACTAAGAATGTATTGTACGTAAAAGGTCTTAAGCATAATCTATTGAGAGTAAGTCAAGTATGTGATTAGGGATACACATTAAAGTTTTATACAGAAAGTTGTGAGATTAGAAGAAAAGATTCAAATGAGTTGATTGCAGATGCTCAGAGGACAGGGAACAATTTATATGTATTATCAGATATCTTCACAAAGGCACGATCAAAGGACACATTCAAGGATCTGCAAGAGGAGTTGGGAGTAATTTTTTTTACTACCTGCCATTGAGATTCAGCATCAGTTGAGGGGGAGCTAAGTGTTGCTCCAAGTAGGCCCTTTGCCATTGATGTCAAAGGGGGAGAATAATAGATACAGGTACAAGTGCAAAAATAGATACAAGAAACAAGTACAGGTTGCTACAGTAAGGGGGAATTACTGTATGTCTTTTAGATGACAGTATGTGCAGGTTTCAAGATGTGGCAGTTTCAGTTTGAGGTTGCCATCGATGACAAAGGGGGAGATTGTTGGAAATATTGTCATTGATGTCAAAGGTCTAGCATTATTGATGATAAAGGCACCATTGTATTTAATGGTGTTTATAATATTCATATATTGGCTAATGTGTGTTAATATTTATTTAATATTAACGAATATATTTTTCGTTGCATAAAGTCAAAAGAAGGGCCCATGGAGAAGTCAAAGAGTCACAGGGTAAAGACAAAAAAAGAATGGGACGCATTTTCCTATGAAGAGTCATCTTGAGAAATTCCAAGAGTCACCAAGTGAAGACAAAAGAGAAAGGACGCAATTTCTCATGAAGAGACACTTTGAAGAATACGAAAAGTCACGAAGATAAAGGCAAAAGAGGAAAGGACGCTTTTGCTTATGAAGGGTCACCATATGACTTTTCAAATACAAGGATATGAAGGGTTATGCAAGTTTGGCGTCATTTTCCATGAGGATTGAAGGGTCACAAAGGGTAAAGGCCAAAGGTCATTTGGAAAGTTATAAATAAAGGCTTGAGAAGCCATTTGTAATATGTAAGAGAGTGCATGGTTTGTATTTGTTTTCAAAGAGAGAAAAACAGGAGATATTGTAGAGTTCTATCATTTGTTGAGTAAACAACATTGAAAGATAGTTGTGTTTTATACACAAGAGGGGTTGGTGCTCCTGTGGGTTGATGCTCACGAATTTTGTAAGGGGTTGGTGCTCCTATGGGTTGGTGCTCACAAATAATTGTTGTGTTGGTGCTCAGCAAAAGGGTTGGTGCTCCTGCAAGTTGGTGCTTGCGAACTTTGTATTTTGAGTTGGTGTTCATTCATATACTTGAGATTGTTCTCTGTGGTTTTTTCCACTTTGGGTTTCCACGTAAAAATTTGGTGTCTCTCTCTCTCTCTTGTGTGGTGCAAATTATTATTTCAGTTTTATTGCATATCTTGAATGTATAATTGAGTGTTTAAAGAAAAGAAATTAGATTAAGTAAAAGATATTTAATATATTGATTCACCCCCCTCTCAGTATATTTCGTGCTTAACATTAATTTGGAATGTTGACTTGGTTTGGCTTGGTCAAAGTTGACCTAATTTGATGTTGACTTTTGATTTGGATTTGACTTTGAATAATTGACATGGTCAAAGTAGACCTATTTCCCCTTTGATTGGACTTCGTCAAAGTAGACCTGATTTGACTTTTGATTTTGACTTGATCGAGTTTGACTTGATTTGGAATGTTGACTTTTGATTTGAATTTGACTTTGAATGATTGGTGTGGTCAAAGTAGACATGTTTTGACTTTTGATTCGACTTGGTCAAAGTTGTCATGATTTGACATCTGATTTTGACTTGATGTATAAGGTGTGAGGTTTGCAATCAAAATGGGTTTTGACAACACGCACAAAAGCATGCAAGTGACAAGCCCTATGCTTAGTAAGGGTGTGCAACACAACTAACAGTGCACTGATCTACTCATGCAAAGTGGTGAATAGGTTGGTCTCCCAACCCTCACTAGGCATTTGTATGTGGTGAGTAATCTTCGGGAATGTTGTGTTCCCTATACTAATAGTTTGCGGCCGAATGGTCTGAAGCTAGGCAAAACAGACTCAACTAGGTGTATCCCCTATAGACGTGGTATGATGGGGCCCAAGTCCATGGAAGAGGGTGATAACGGGCTTCGTGAAAAGGTCTTGTCCCTTCGCAGCCACTCCAATTGTAATATTTCAATAAAATGTCGTCAAAAATTGTTCCTCGAGAGTGTTGTTTGGGGCCTGTGTATTGGAGAAAAGCTCACTTCCCAATATGCTTAAAAATACAACCACTTGGCCAATAGCGACAACTCCTTCCCAATTTGTATACCCCACCGAAACACGCAGTTGGCACATACGTTGGAAGATGAAATAACAATCGCCACGCCCTCAGGACTCACAATTGGCAATCAAGGTCCAACTCGCACAACCAAAAATAAAAAGGAAGTTAGGCTATTTTTGATCCTTAGGGTTCCACGAAAGGCAAGAGGAGAACATAGATAGCATCTTCTTCAAGATGGGGAAGACAACCAAAGTGTCTTTTATCACCCAAGATCCCGAAATTGGGCAAGGGGAGAGGATACACACTTAAGCCATCGCACACAAACACATACATTCAAGCAAAACAATAAAATTGTTCGTTTTAAGCACCAAATCTGAAATGTGTTCGTTTTTAAAGCACCAAAATGAAATGTTACAAATGTTTGTTTGATTGATTTTGATTTTGACAGGCAAAAACCTGCAAGCAAACAAATTAGTAATCTTATTTTTAATCTTTGACAAGTGTGTAGGTCTTGCAAGTGAATTGGTTAGCTCTTTGTCTGCGATACTGTCATTTTGTAGGGTGATTTTGCTGCTATGCAAAGCAATTCCACCGTTCTGCAGAAAACACAGAGAAATAGAAAACACAAAGCACGTTTTCACTGATAAGTTAGCAATTCGCTACTACTAACCATGTTTTCGCCACTATAACATTTTCGCTATTGCATAAAATTAACAAATAAAAAGCAGAAAAACTTGTTTTTTCCAATACAAATAGCTATTTTGCTACTCTCTTTGTAATTCCACCACTCACATTTTTTAATAATTGCATGCATCTTCTCAATACCTTCATTTTGCCACAAATGGGAGATCAAACGGACACCTGAATCAAAAGTTATGGGCTTTGGAAGGTAGGGAGAGCAAACAAAAAATAGTACATGGCGATTCCGCCAGTGATTTGAGCGATTCCATCACTTAGTAGATAAGATAAGATAAGATAAATATATTAATGTCCAACTAATGACCACAAAAGTAGGTCAAAGGGACTACAGATTACAGAAATGTGTCAAGAAAAAGCGGGAAACCAAAAAGGTCTCTGAAAACAAGAAAAACAATGCTAAAAAAAATTGTATAAAACATGGCAAAGAGGGACCATGCTTAGATCCAAACCACCAAAGGACCCAACCACGCTCAGGTCCAAAGGGGGCAAAAGAAATAAGCAATCTCCAAGAATCTGTAAACATCGGGAGCACGAGGATGATTCCACCACTTAGCAAAGCAATTCTGTCATTTTGACAATTTCGACCTTGAAATCATGATTTCACCCCTTAGGCAATATCGAACCTAGTTTGGCAATTTTGCCTTTTTGCAGAGCATTTTCGTCAATAGGAATCCCATTTTCACCGAACATGCAAAACAAACAATTAGTAAAAATAGAAGTGATTCCACCACCCTACACCACGATTTCACCGAAGCGCAAAGCGATTCCGTCAATCATTGCAAACACAATCCAAAAGGTCTTTTCGTTACTACATGATGCATTCTCGTAGTTTTTGCCATTGCACAGAGCATTTTTGTCAAGAGTCTGGGACGAAAACTTGGAAGATATTTGGGAAAAAGTGAAGTATTTTGGCAGAAATTGGTGTTGAATTTCTGACTAAAAACAGGGGAAAAGGATGTCAATGTTGATTGTAGGTTGCGAGTCGCACCAAGCGTGGCAAATGTAACATCATGAGACAAAAGTTAGCTTCGTTAGTATAAATCAAAACTCGAATTGAAATGCTACAACTAACCTAAGCATGTGTCCTCAAATAAGAAAATAAACACAATTGTTATACCTTCTTGCAATTTTGTTGCCAAAATCCATGATAAGCTCGAATGCATGGATGTAGTTACAAGCTTCTTGGTGGATGTGCGTGATCAAACGGACATCTCACCTTGCTAAATGGATGATTTGGATTGATAAGTGATGGGCTTGATGTATGAGTGGCTCTCCAAAAGGGCAGCACTTCGTTGTGTTATCAAGACTTGCTAAGAATGGAGGGGAAGCCCTTTATTTATAGCTTTGTCAGATTGATGTGGACCGTTAATCTTGGAGCAAGATCTATGGTTGAGAATTAGTCCTCCTCCCCATAAATGTGGGAGGTGTAGTGTACAAGAAAGAGGGATGAAGTATGTAAGAGGAAGAATTGATGAGGCATAGGCTTATGACATGCCTTGTTGAAAAAGGGATTGCATGGGAATTAGAAATGAATATAAAATTCACTTGTCGAAGAATGTGAGAATTTCATTGGGCTTTAAGTGATGTGAAAGGAAAATACGATTAATTGATTTAGGAAAGTAGGGATATTCAAAATTCCATGGATTTCCCCATTATGAAAGAGAGTATCTAATTAATCAACTAGTTGATCCAAATTTAGATCCTAGTATACTGGTCATGTGTACTAAGTTTCCACTATGCCCAATTATATGTAACTTATGTTCTTAAGACACTAGTTTAAAACATTTAATGCACTCAAAATATCAATATTAAACATGCTTCTGAGGCAAATCAATGAGGGTGATCCAAACATCTTCATGGTGACGAGTCGATAAATTGCATGCTCTTGAAAAAAGACTATTTTTTTGTTGCAGGGGCTAGAATAGTATTATATTTATATTAAAATTATATTCTGATTTCATATTTGAATTCCTCTCCAAAAATAGACAAGTTCAAAAAAAACGATGCTCAATTTCAAGGTCGTATGCAAAAGTTATAGTCATTTTAAGTTGATCCGAAGCTTCAGACTGTTGTCTTCCACAACAAGCCAAGAACATGGGAGTTGAAGTGTTTTTTTTTGACATTCTGACTCCCTGATGGTTTGTTTCAATTTCTTGAGAGTTTCTAAGGATGGAAGAGGATAAATACAAGCACCAGCGATTAGAAAAGGGAGAAGAAACAGCAGATCACATTGTTTTTTGGGGCAAGTTTGAGTCTTGGTTCTCAATCTCTTATTTATGTTAGCAATAGATGATGGCTCATGTGTTGAGAGTGCTAGAAGTGTCTTTAGAGTGTAGATCGTTTGTATATGAGTGTTGGAAATAGGAGTGTTAAATATTGTGTCCGTAAAATCCATTGTTGGTAGTAAGTTTGTATACTTGTTATAGAACATAGTGGAAGAGGAGTGCATGTTGCCTCACCCACTATAGTTTTTCCCACCTTGGGTTCTCCAAAATAAATTGGTGTCTATTGTGTGCTTTCCTCATCCATTCATTTATTTCATGTTCATGTTTAATAAGTTGTACATTACAATTTATGTACATGTGCATTTCTATTTTACCATGTTTAACATGACCCAACAGTCATAAATCTAATTGTTAATCAGCTAATTGTTTAGCATCCGTATTGGTGAAGCTTAGAGTGGAATATCCACCTAGCTTACGAATCAGAGCAGGTTTGTGTTTCATAGATTGTGTGGTTTGTTTGGTTATCATTTTGCAGATATATGCATGTTACAAGAGGAGCAATTGTTAGTGGAAAAAGTGATTTGGTCTCTTTACAACAAGAGATATCTACAAGAAAGTTGAAGAGAGATTTGAGAAGTATAGCTTCCAAAAATGATGAAGATTCCGCAAATTGGAAGAGGTCGTTGTGAGCATATCTCAATCCATGAATGAGCTGGGAAACATTATGAAGGGTGTCATGGCAAAGCTGGGAGTTTCCATGGATATTTTCAAAACAAGTGAGGAGCTTAATGCTTCCAGCTATGAGAAAGATAAGCCCCAATTCAGCCAAGCCACCATTCAAAGCAGAGGCGAAGATTGACATTCAGCCATATGAAGGCAAGGTAAATGCGGATAAGCTAGATCATTGGTTAGCCCAATTGGAAGTATACTTTAATTTACATCAAATTAGTGAGGAGCAACAAAATTCTTTTGCAAGGTTGAAGCTAGCTAGTCATGCTCTAACTTGGTTTGAGAGTTATCTTAATTCTTTGGTTGTTAAGAAGCTACCATCAGTTGATAAATGGGATGAATTTGAAACTTTGATTAAGAGGCAATTTTATCCTATTTCTTATGAAGAGAGAAGGTCTATTGAATGGCAATATTTGAAGCAACAAGATGGCCAAAGTGTGTAGGTCTATACAAGTTAGTTTCAAAAAAAGACGGTCCAAATGGGAAAAGATATATTTGATCGTGACATGCTCATGGAGTATGTTGGAGAGCTGCATAGTCACTTAAGGAGGTGTGTTTTGCTTGCCAAGCCAAAGGACATAGATGAGGCTTGTTCTCAAGCTCACTATCTTGAGATGGATGAGAATAAGGGTCCATCTTCCTCTTCAAAATCTTCAGATGTTCCAAAGAAGAAAGGTGGTGTCAATGTTACTTCTACGGTTTCCAAGAAGGATACTCAACAGTGTGGGCATTGTGATGTCAACAGCCACTCTGAGGATAAGTGTTGGAAGTTACACCCAGAATTGCATCCGTTTAAAAACAAGAAGAAAAAGTCCATGTCTTCACTTCAAGGCGAAGAGGTTCATTGTAGCAAAAATGTGGATGATGGGTTCTGTTGTACCTCCATGCAGAAAAAGGAATGTGTGGATAGTAATGATGCTTCTAAACTCTTCCATATCAAAGTTCAAATTAAGATGGTCAAAGCTTAAGCTCTTTTTGATTCTTGCTCTCAATCAAATTTAATTAGCAAAACACTGGTAGAAACACTTGGGTTGGAAGTATATGATCATCCTAATCCTTATGCACTAGGATGGGTGAAAAAAGGAGTAGAGATAAGGGTCTCCAAACAATGCAAAGTCAAGTTTGCAATCAATGAACATTTCATTGATGAAGCTGTTGTAGATGTTGCCCCTATTGAACTTTGGGAAATAGTTTTTGGCAGCCCTTATATGTATGTTAGAGACGTTATTTTCAGGAGGAGGTCTAATCAGTACTATTTGATTAAGGATGGGAAAAGATACACCATTCACTCCTATGAAGGCAAATCTAAGATCTCCTTGGTGAGTTCCACTCAAGGTAATCGGCTGCTTAATGCTAGTGGGAAGTTTTCTTTCCTTATTCTGAAAGATAATCAAGAATGTAAGGATACTCATAGCAAGTCTACTATCAAATAGAATGAGATGCAATTATTACCAGGATGTCCACTTTCAGATATGGGTCTTCCTTGGCAAGCAAGTGAGCCATACAAGGGGCATGAAAGGGTGGACTTCGCAGTTCACAAGGCTGATAATTTATTTCAGTATATACACCTCCAAGTTCAAGTGAGGGTAAAGAAGTGGGGAATAAAATTTTCTCACTGCGGAAGTTCTTAAGCTTTTAGGGACTTAAAATCCTCAAATTGGGAAGGTATGATCCAAATTTGGATCCTAGTATACTAGTCATGTGTACTAAGTTTCCACTATAGCCAATTATATGTAACTTATGTTCTTAAAACACTGTTTTAATACATTTAATGCACACAAAATATCAATATCAGACATGCTTATGAGGCAAATCAATATGAGGGTGATCTAGACATCGTCATGGGGACGAGTCGATAAGTTGCATGCTCTTGAGAAAATACTATTTTCTGTTGCAGGGGTTAAAACAATATTCTATTTGTATTAAAATTATATTCTGATTCCATATTTGAATTCCTCTCGAAGAAATAGACAAGTTCAAAAAAATGGCACTCAATTTCGAGGTCGAATGCAAAAGTTATAGGCCCAAAGCTCCGGACTGTTTTATTCTAGAGCTAGACGAGAAGATGGGAGTTGAAGTGTTTTTTTGACGCTTTGACTCCATGATGGTTCATTTCAATTTCTTGAGGGTTTCTAAGGATGGAAGAGGATAAATACAAGCCCCAACAATCATAAAAAGAAGAAGAAACAGCAAAAAGGGAGACAAAGGGAAGTTAGATTCACATTGTTTTTTGGGACAAGTTTGAGTCTTGGTTCTCAGTCTCTTATTTATGTTAGTTGTAGATGACGACTCAGGGGTTGAGAGTGTTGGAAGTGTCTTGAGAGTGCACAATATTTGTATATGAGTGTTGGATATAAGAATATTAAATATTTTGTCTATAAATGC
Organism: Torreya grandis; assembly: GCA_037957365.1. Lineage (NCBI taxonomy): Eukaryota > Viridiplantae > Streptophyta > Pinopsida > Cupressales > Taxaceae > Torreya > Torreya grandis. Next base: position 1,104,075 of record JARHVA010003486.1, on the reverse strand, counting down.
CATTGTTGGCAGTAAGCTTATATACTTGTTACAGAACATAGTGGAAAGGGAGTGCAAGTTGCCTCACCCACTGGAGTTTTTCCCACCTTGGGTTCTCCAAGATAAATTGGGGTGTCTATTGTGTGCTTTCCTCATTCATTCTTTTATTTCATGTTCATGTTTAATAAGTTGTACATTACATTTTTTGTGCATGTGCATTTCTATTTTAGCATGTTTAACATCATCCAACAGTCATAAATCTAATTGTTAATCAGCTAACTGTTTAGCATCCGTATTGGTGAAGCTTAGAGTGGAATATCCACCTAGCTTACGAATCACTAATGGGAAGTGATGTAATTTTGTGGGAATGGTTGTGATCATAGAAGAAATAATTAATTGATCAGGGGGGTGAATAGTTATTGAACTAGAGATGGTAGATGGATAAAATATTTGATTAGACGATTTAGGACGATGTTAACACGGATTAGTAAGATAATTAAATTTGACACGAAGTGTCCGATTTGAGGTGTTTACACTTGTTTTATGTGTTTAATGGTTTTGGCATGATGTGTACAAGTGTTCCTGCATATAAGGAGAGAGCAAGTGTGAATCAGAGGTGTGGCATAGTGTTCCTTCCTTTAGAGTATGTCATGTTTCTCACCTTAGCTCAGTACTCCTTGTTTTGGTACCATTTATGATTAGCATTGGGAATCCTTGACTCGGAGGTGCCTAGGGCAGTTGCCTAATGATGTCAATAGGTTGGGACACAAACCCCTCTTTGCCTTGGCCTTACAAGTACATTTTGGAGCTAGCAGATATCCTTAGAGCTTGATACTACACTTAGAACAAATTCGTAACAATTTATTGAGTGGCTGTTTTTAAGCCTTGATAACACATATATTATTTGGAAAATATAAGGGGATTGTATAAGTTATTGTGGCAAGTGTTAGGTGGAAACACCGTTGCCCATGTTTTGTAATCCTCTTTGAAAAAAGTGGTTTGTGAATGTAATGATAATCAAAACATTTCTTCAAGCTTTCATAATACATTGCAAAGCTCATTGATTCATCTTTGGTATGCTTATATTAGTTCAAAGCATCATTGATTAAGAAATCTCATTTCAAAGTCCATTTATTGTAAACACATAAATTTACATTTAAGCTAAAACCGTGCACTTGTGACTACTCTTTTACACTATTAGCTCTAGACCTATCTTAGGGCCCCTTTTGATCACTTTCAAACACCTTGCCGTGGAAGACTCACTCTTCTACGCTGATAAATGACCCAAGTGTAATCCTCCCTATTCCTATTAGCCTTAGGCATCTTTTAGGCCCTGCCTAACACTAAGCATGACAATAGCACACCACTCTAGTGTCCCTGGCCCCTCTCCTTTCCTCTCACCAAATAACTCCTAATTTGCAAAATCAAAAGTTATGGAAAGGTCAGCCTATGTCCCTAGTGAACCCCATTCAAAGTAATTTCAAGAATATGACTGTAGAGACACATTTCAAACCATTTTGCACACAAGAGGCTTCCACATTGAAAAGCACTAGAATCATAATTGCACATTGAAAGCAAAGCACCTATTCCTCCCAATTCTGATTGCATACAACCCTAGTAGCCCAGAGCTCAAGTCTAAATACATATTCTAAGTCACAGTTAAGGCACTCAATCACATCAGTATTGCACAAACCTCTGACATATTGCACTAGTTATTCACACACCGCCATAACAATGGAAGAACTACATGAAATTTGATCTCTCTTTGGAGTATTGGTATGTAGATAACGCTCGGCACATGGTGTGTTGAGGTCTCGCCCAACTTCAATCGTTGACCCCTTTTTCCCCATTGATTTGAATTGATCTTCACATGTCAAAGAGCTAGGGTTTTGAAGGAAAATCAGTCACACAATAGTCCCCGCAAGTGATCGCAAGCTCCTACACCAGATACAGGCTCTGTAACAGAGAACCCAAAAACTCTGATTCCTCATTATGAGTGGATAGGAGCGCCACCCCTCTAGTGTCTTGCTCATGACATTGTTGTCCAGGCCCAGATCCAACAGTTGATTCCTATTTCCAATCACTAGATCCCCCTACATAGCAAGTCTCAGTCTCTGATTCATCTGGTAGCACTGTTTTCTAGCTAAGTCTTTGTTATCTATCATACTTTGTTATTTTTAGTAAGTTTTCAGAATCACAGTTTCAAATCAGTGAATGCTTGATATTGATATATTATTCCTCTGATTTTATACAGTAATTTGTCATTTAGGATCTTATTATCCCAAATTTGATAAAACATATTGGTGAACCCGACGTGAATCGAGCACGCAACCTTCTGATTTGGAGTACTCAGTTAAAATTCAGTTCAATTCAGTCACAACAATATAGCCTTTTCCATTCACACAAGGTAGTCATCCCTCTTTTAGACACAGGGCCTATTGATTGTGAATCCCTTGCAAGACTCCTCGATTAGTATCTCTTTTTCACTTTGTACATATTCTTTTCATATATGTGCAAAAATACAAAAACTGTAAAATGTTTCAAGAAAATACCAAAAATTATATACTTGTTTTAGCCAATTTTATATCATACATGCTTCACCAATGTATATGAGTGATTTTAGCTTACACAGAATGAAATGTCCCTTTCGGAGTAAAATAATCAACAAACGGCTTTTCAACAAACCCCAATGGAAACCCTTAAACAAATTCAGCAAATTAAAATCAGCAATTAGATTAGGCTTGTCAAACCCTAGCGACTAGGGCAAATTGGCGATTTATGCATTGAAACTCCTCGAAAAATTATGAAATTTTATTTACAAATAAATACTAATTTTTCAAACCCTCTTATGGAAATAGATCCGGAAAATATTAATTTCCAAATTTTATTTTCAAAAAATACAACAGAAATAAGAAAATTCAATGTCTCCCAATATATTCCACATGAATATATTTGATTGCTCAAAACAGAGATAAAAATATTTGCAAATTTATGAGACCAAATTCAGAATTTTCTATTAAGTGAAAGTGACCCAAAAGTGAGCTCCAAACTAGAAACTAGGGCACCACCCTACAAATATAATTTATGCCTTTTTCAACCAACAAATTCAACTTCAACCAATGGAAATCAGCTACAATAATCAGCAACAAATCAAAATTAAATCAACTCCAATCCTTTAATAAGACTAGCAAGCATTTGAAGAGTTTTCGTCCTCCAAATCATTGGCCAAGGAAGGTTTTCGTCCCCCTCAAACCCCAAGTAGGAAGCTACGCTCCAAAACCTGTTTTGATCAATATTTTTTTCCTCCTATTCAATCAACTCTCAAGACGCCATAAATAGCTTAAGGATGAGTCTCCAATGGACCCACAAGGGTGGCATCCCATGTCTATAAGGAAAACTTCTTTTAAAATGCCATTGACCCTTTTATATGTGGCATCCCACCTTGGGAAGCCCAAATGACTATAAGTCATTATTTTTAGCTTGAGGGTCATTTTCCCATGAACTTTGTCTTTTTAAATTAATTAAATAATTTGCCTAAATAAAAAAGTAATTAAAATTACTTTTTGACAAGTTAAATAATTATTTTATATTAGGCCCTTGTTTCAATAATTAATTAAATTACTCTAAATAATTGAAGCGATAAAAAACACTTTTCAAGCAATTTATTAATTATAAAACCTTTTAGAATAATTATTAAAATTACCTTAATTTTCCTAATGGTTAAACTTAAAACCACTTTTTCAGTAATTCGAATAATTATCTATGATAGTCCTATTTTAATAATTAATTAAATTGCCTTCTATTTTCGAATGATCAAAATCACTATTCAGGCAATCTAATTAATTACTAAAATTATTTTGAAAAAAGAGACATTACAGTCCTCCCTTCCCAAATTTGCTTGCCCTCAAGCAAATGCAAGCTCATATGCCCAATTATCATGTCCAAGTGGTAAAACCTGTTGTAGTGCTCAAAAATCCTATCTCATATATCTTTCAAGTGGAATAACTTTTGCCAAAAAGCATAGCGTGACATATCCCAAATGGATAATGAATGCCATTTGCTCCAATCATTGTGTTGCGATTGTCCCCTTTGGCACTTCCCATGCAATGAAGGTTTTAAAATACAAAACCCTCGAGTTCCCATGCATCCTTTCATGACTTGGCAAGGTGTTCCACTCAACAAATGATGCAAATCAGATTGTAGATGGGCTGGAAACAAGTCACAACAGTCATACAATATTCTGAAATTTATCCAACTGGGTACCTTGGTGGCTGCCATGAAGAGTCCTTTCAGCTGAACCTTTTTCCCATCCATTTCCAACAATGATTTTCTCTCATTTTGTGCAAACTTGCTGTTGTGTTAAACTAATAATGGCAACCTTATACATGTTATTTTTATGAACATGAAAACAGTACAGTCGGTACCAAACCAAAATCTCCTTGCAAAATTCAACAATTTGGGCAATGTAAAGAATGAGAACAGCCATGCAAGGACTAAAAATATCATGTTAGCAATCCCAAATCAGAAAGAACTCCTTCCCATGATTGAAGTTCCCTGTACGCCCATTTGTATGAAGATAAATGAAGTCATAGGATGGCTAGAAACGGAGATGACAGCAGTACTACAAATCAGATTTATCGCTGTACCCATAGTTACCATGTTCAACCGAACATGGTTGATATTCGGTTCGAACCGAACAAAACGTGTCAACCGAATTTGTGCGGTCAAATTCGACCGAATAAATTTTTAATACGGCGAACGACGAACGGCGAACGGCGACGGCGACGCGTTGAAAACGGAACCCTAATCCGCAACGGCGCAAAGCCAAAAAGGCAAACAGCGAAACACGGAAAGTTGAAACACCAAAGGCAAAAAGTCAAAAAGGCAAACGCAGAACACTTATCAGTTATACAGTATACTTATCAGTTATCAGACGAACGGCAAACGCGTAGAAGACAGTCACGAACGCGTTCGCAGTCGGTGTTTGGCAGTTTGCCTGTTTGGCAGCTTGCTCGCCGCGCCTCGCCTGGGTTCACAGTCGCCGCCGCCGCGCCTCGCCTCGCCATTCCGGATTCGGCTTCGCCTAGGGTCCGTTTGCAATTTGCCCGATAAGTATAGTTTCAACTTTCAATTTCAAAACTTCAGTTTAATTTTTAAGTTTTTACTAATTCTTTTTATTATTTAATGATAATCTCATTTAATTTGTTGTTTTAAATTTTTAATATTTTATTATTTAATAATTTATTATTACTATATTAGTATTTAGTATTTAAATTTTACTATTTACTATTTAGTAACTAATAACTATTTTAATTTACTAGATTTATTATATAATAATTTTGTTAATAACTTAATAATAAATATTAAAACTGTAAGTACTAAGTTCAATTAGTTTCTTATTTTTTTTTTAATTCATTATTGTTAATTTATTATTAATATTATTCTTTTAAACTTTAAACTTTAAAATAATAAAATATTATAAAGTATAAATTATATTTTATTGTATTGTATAGAATGTTACATTTACGGAGTAATATGTTTTTTTAAATTTCAGGGCAGAAATCAAAGGTTCATAACAGTGTATGCAAGGGGGATTTATTGGGCAGTGTGGGACCAAGGTACATTGAGAAAATTCAGAATAGTGAATGCAAGGTTGAGCAGTGGGCATTGGGCAATGAAAAATCAAGATTCAGGATACAGGTGACAGCATGTCTAGCCGTCCATTAGAAATGAAATATATCGTTCAGAGAGATGATAAAAAAACAAATATGAGATGCATCTTATGCAATGGAAATATCACAGGTAGTGTCACTAGAGTTCGATACCATTACCTTGGAGGCTCTGCAGATGTAAAACGTTGTGCCATAGCAAATGAAAATTCAAAGGAAGTGGAGTATGCAGATTTCATAAAACGGGTGAAAGCTAAATATGATGTGAGTCGTGCTGGATCATTTGCTTCAGAAGCAAAGAAGGCTAAAATCCAACACTCTATCTCACAAATTGGCTCATTAAATAGTTCAAGTGGTGCTCCATCAGGTACATCACCATTTCCTAGTGGAAGTGCAAGTGACGCTGAAAAGTCACAAGTTTCATTAAAGTCCATGTGGAGGCCACAACAAAAGCATGACGTAGATAAGTTGGCAGCGAGATTGTTTTATGCTGAGGCCATTCCTTTCAATGTCATTCGTTCCCCACATTTCAAAACCTTTGTAGATGCAGCGATGGAATTTGGGAAGGGTTACACATTGCCTTGCTATGAAAGACTAAGAACTAGTCTTCTTGAAGAGGAAGTGGCAGCCATATCCATTGAACTAGCTGATATAAAAAAAATTGGAAAAGAACAGGTTGCACAATAGTAAGTGATGGCTGGTCAGATTCAAGAAGAAGGCTACTCCTAAATATTTTGGCAATATCTCCTGATGGTGCTATGTTTATAAAATCAATCGATACAAGTAATGAACAAAAAACTTCTCTTTTCATTTCCCAATGCATCGAATCAGCGATTTTAGAGATAGGAGAAGAGAATGTTGTTCAAATCATTACAGATAATGCAGCAAATTGTAAAGGAGCAGGGGATATACTCATGGATAGATTTCCTCATCTCTTTTGGACACCATGTGCTGCACATGTGTTGGATCTTTTGTTTGAAGACTTATCAAAACTGGAGTGGGTAAGTAATATTGTGATTGAAGGCAAACAAATATCTAAGTTTATCCTCAATCACCGCTTGACATTGAACTTGTATCGTTCATTTTCAAAGCGTGAGCTTCTATCCCCTGCCAAAACAATATTTGCCACCAATTTCATTACTTTGCAAAGGGAGGTAGAGGAAAGGAGAGCATTGAGAAAAGTAATGGTTAGTGATGAATGGACAGAGTCAAAGCTTTCTAAGGAAGCCCATTCAAAAGATATTGAAAGAATAATCTTAGGGGACACATTTTAGGAGGGGGCCAAGAAAATCATAATGGTGTTTGAGCCTCTTGTTAAAATTTTGAGAATGGTTGATGGCAATCAACCTTGCATGGGCTTTGTGTATGAGGGAATGGATAGAGCAAAGGAAGAAATTCAAAAGTTACTTGCAGGTAATGTTGAAGAAATCAAGAGCATTTGGGAAATTGTGGACAAGCGATGGTCCATGCTACGTCGTCCTCTACATGGGATAGCTTGCTATCTATATCCTAAATTAGTAGAGGTAAATCATGATGCAGATGAAGAGATAATGAGAGGTGTATTTGCAACAATAGATAGGTTGCTTATTGATGAAGAAGAGAAAGAAGCAGCAAGGCAGCAGCTTACTACTTTCAAGAACCAACTGAAAATGTTTGGCATCAAAGAAGCAAAGGCAAGCAGGGCGAAGTGGGAACCATCTAAATGGTGGCAGACTTATGGGGCTTCTACTCCACAATTGCAAAAGCTTGCCGTGGGAATCTTCAGCCAGTGTTCCAGTGCTTCTGCATGTGAAAGAAACTGGAGTACACATGACTTAATCCACACCAACAAGAGGAATCGACTAGGGGCTCAAAAACTCTCTGATCTTGTATTTGTTCATAGCAATCTACGATTGCTTACTCACTCTCTTGCAAATGAAGATGACAACTCTCGCCTTGGCGAACCATGCTTTGAAGATGAAAATATTGATATTGTTGATGAGCCTACTAGTGTAGGATTAGATGATGATGCCACTACTAGTAGTGATTTTGGTGTAAATGCAGGTTTTGTTGTTGCAGATGTTTAGATTTCATTCTTATTTTTAGTTAATGCTGAAAACTTTTATGTTAAACTTTAAGTATTTGTATGATGTTGAACAATGAACATTGATGATTGAACATTGATTTTGAAGCTGGGTTTGATGTTGCAAATGTTTGAAACTTAAGTTCTATATCAATTTTGAGCTTAGGCTCTAAACTATGAATATTTTGCTATCTTTTAATGTAATTCAAGTTTGAAATTCTTATGCATTTCTCATTTTTGCAAGTGTTAAATTAATGTTCATTCCTTAATAGATTGAAATATTTTGCACATATATATATATATAATTCCGAACTTCCGAACTTACCGAACCGAACTTTTTCCGAACTTCCGAACTTTTTCCCCCTTCCGAACAAACCGAATTTTTCGAACATGGTAACTATGGTTTTACCCCTACCTTTGGATGGTAGGACACATCCACCGCTTGTTTTTGGTGTTCCCCACAATTGGACTCCACCACTGTAGCAATGCATTTTCTTGCTCCAATTTGGGATTGCGGTGGCTGAAAACCATCTTGTTCCTTTCGTACAAGTTTCACAAATGTGTGTGGAGAGAATAGAAAAGCCATTGAATCTTCCTACTTCAAGTCCCAACCAAACCTTCAACCACAAAATGGTATGTAGATCTATTATCAAACCACTCTTACCTTTTGACCTTTCATCATACCCTTAAGATCCCCCAAATCCCAAACTTTCATGTACAAACATGTTAAAACTTGCATGAAAGAAGCTGGCTGTCCCTTGCCCTTCAAGGTGTTTTTCACTCTAACACTATGGTGATCAAAATTTGGCCATGATAGCCTTTGATCATTCCTTGGATCCATCTTTTTACTTATGTTTGGCAGCTCCTTTTGCACATGTTCTAATAGCTAAAATGACCTCTTTTGAGGCTGAAAACCTGTTGTCCTTGGCTGCCCTTGGCTGCAATTTCTAATCAGCCCTTTGTTGTCCCTGATTTGTTATTTTGGGCAGCATTTAGTGGCTGCCCTTGACTGTACTTTGGACCAAAAACTGCCCCTTTGAACTGAAGCTTTGTTTTGTCTATCCATCATGGGTTGAATACCCACATTCTGTGACTGTTGTTGTAAAACTTCAGACCTGCAACTAAATGAAGTCTTTTCCCTCTTGATTTTATCCATCTAATGCATGCACGGAACCCTTTCATCATCTATTTGCTTCATATCGTTGGCTGTTCTGAATTTTCCATCAAGTTGAACATCAACAAAATCATCTAAAAATTTGGCTTGCACCACCAAATTCTCTTCATATTCTTGGTCTTCTTCATTTTTGGCTGCCCTTACTTCTTTTCTGTCCACGTTTTTACTATGTTGTCCGTGTTAATAACACATCTGAAATGACATAATAGGAAGCAACAATCCCACAACATACATGTTCATACCTTCGGTTGTCCTTTGAGTGTTCACTTCCTTGGAGGGCAGCATACAAACTGTTGGGCTCCCTGGAATTGATGATAACAACAGCTCTCCAACTTGCAATATTAAAGTCATTTTGAAGGAATACATCCTCCTTGCACTCCTCTTTGCACCATGCGACTGAAATTCCCTCAAAAGTAGTCTTAAACTGAAAATTACTCACCTTAATAATTGAAACTATGTAATGTCCCCCTTTTTGCCCTAAGGGCTTTGGACATGCCCCCTAGCCTATTTGTTGGTGTTTTCCCTAGGCTATGGGAAAGAAAGAGAAAAAGGAAGCATATACTACCCTCTTTGAAAGGTAAAAGTGAAGGGGTCACTTAAGTTGTTCTATTTTTGCATTGAGGAGGGCCCTTTTGTGACTTAAAGGACATAAAGTGCCTTTAAGTAGGTTTTAAAGCTAACCGACCTTTATGTACTTAACTCTACCCTCATAACTTAAAAAATGTGAGTATATAAATGGAGTTTGGAATTCATTGAAGGGTTATGCTATGTTTTGGATAATAAATTTGATATCAAGCATGTAAAGCTTGGAATAGAGCAAGGACAAAAGCCCTTGTTTCTACTAGGGCATCCTCACCTAGGGGATTGCATTGATTTTTCATTGTTTGATTTTGCAAATTAAGCTCCAATTTCAGGTCTTGAAGGCACCTAGAGCAGCGCCTAGGGTTTGTGGAGTGTGGAAGACAACTATAAGGATTTGAAACCCTCTAAGGGCAACAACATATTGTTTGTCACTGGGCGACCTAGTAGGGAGGTTGGCGGTAGCACTTTGGAAGATTGAAAGGTAGGATTTGACCATTGACAGAGTTTAGAATATTTTTGATTTGTATCTTGGCTGGGCGATTTACATATAGGGCTTTGGAGCACTAATGACGACTGAGGTTATGCCTTAAAAAAACAGCAGCTGCACATTCAAGGGTGGTGCCCCCATTTGAGGGCCAGATATGAGTTTTTGAGGGTAATTTCCAGGTCTACAAGGTAATTATAGCATTCATCTATTTTTCCATATTTTTTATACAATTTACAGCATTATTTTGTGGAGGAGCGAATGGATAATTGGGACAACCTGATTCTCATTTATAAATAATATTGTTGAAAGGTGCTGCTGTAACCCTAAGGGCAGCACCCCTATTAGGGATTGATTCATGCAATTTGAAAGGTCTTTGTAGGTCTAATCAGAGATATACAACTTGTTGGTGTTTTACATTAATTTTTAGCTAATTGTTGGATGGATAAAAGAGGATTTTGAGTAGTTTTCTATGGTATATCTGATCTGTAGTTGTGTGTGGATTTAATGAAGAAAATATTATTTGTGCCCTAGATAATATTCCTATGATGACACATTTGATGGTTAGGGTTTGAATTACTTATTTCCAACTTGTTCAAAGTTTGTATGGTTTTTGGTGCTTGGCTGCTAGGGTTTCAGGAAAATCCCTAATATTGTTGAATTGTCCCATTTGGGGACATTAAAGTGGTATCAGAGCCAACTTCTTGGCCAACTGTGGGATTCGAATTCTACATAATGATGTGGAAGCCTAGGTTTCTTCCGAAATAAGATTACAAGGTTCCCATCAAAATGTGGGGATGAAAATAAAGATAAGGGAAGAAGCTTTGGAGAATGTGCTACAAGCTATGCAGGATTTTCAAAAAGAACTAAGAGCATTAAGGCCCAACAATTTGGTTAAGTCTATGGGGTTAAGCCCTAGACCCCAAAAGTCTTTTTTAGAAGAAGAGAAGACTAAACTACATGTGAATGATGAGCTTCAAAAATCAGAGATTTTGGAGCAGCAAGAAGAGGTGTTTCAACAAAGTAAAGGGCAGCCAATTATTGAATTTTTTACGCCACAAGAACCATAAATTCAAGGGCAGCCTAGTGAAGGTTTCTAGCAAACCAAGTCTGAATTTTGCCACTCAGAAAATTCTGAGTTGATGATGCAAATGCAGCGGTATCATAAGGTCACAAATTCTGATTTTTTCGACTTGTTACAGCCCTTAACAAGTTCTGAAAATGCTCATGATTGGGGGCACTTGTTGCATGTCAAGAGGTTGAAGAGCACAAGGTACAGATCTCTTCAATTGGTAAATTTGGGTCTTTGTTGAGCTCAAAATGTATTCCCTACATACTGGACCGAGTTGACAAGGGGCAGCAGGAAGAAAGACATGAGGCACACGTCAAGACATCCTTGCAAGGTTACTTGCATACCCATGACATCCCCTCACAAGGTATGCTTTCAAATTGGCTCAAGTTTGTTTTCTCTTTGCAAATAGGGGGGCTACCATTTTGGTTTGAGGTGAGATTGGCATGGCACATAGAAGACCCTAACAAGTTTTGGAATGCATAACATGGGAGCACACACCCCCTAGCACACTTTCAAAAGGAAATTTTCATAAGGGGCAGCCTTATCACACATTTCAGTTTGATTCATTTTAGCAGCCCTAGCTCTTTGTGCATAGTGTTTGAGCTCATAATGGCATCCTTGAAGAATATAGATATGGACTTATGAGAGGTCAACCTGATAAGGAATAAGTTGACCTTTGGGGGCAATTGCATGGTTGTACATTGTTTATACAACCCACCTGTCAGCAGGTATAGGTTTGTTGTTAGGAGGATCCTCTTATTGATAAGGGGTCATTGAGCTTAGGGGCCAAAGATTGGGTGATAGCCTTTATGAAGAAGTTTTCAGTCCTTATGGAACTTGAAATGACAAGCTTGGAAGGTGGTTTCGAGAGAGTTAACAGCTGTCGTTGGTTACACATTGAAGACTAAAGCTGGGGCAGCCAGTGGTGTGAAAGAAGAATGAGATTGGTGACTGATTTTGAGATTGACAACTGGTACATGCCTAACAACAACAGGTACAGCAGCAAAAAGAAACTAGAGATGGTTTCCTTTCCTTGAGAAACAATTACAGATGGACACTACATAATAAGGGAGGTTGGGATACCCCTTTGGATTCTACAATTGCTTGAAGACAAGCAAATTTCGGCGGAGAGGATTGTAATGTCCCCCTTTTTGGCCTAAGGGCTTTGGACATGCCCCCTAGCCTATTTGTTGGAGTTTCCCCTAGGCTATGGGAAAGAAAGAGAAATAGGAAGCACATATTACCCCCTTTGAAAGGTAAAAGTGAAGGGGTCACTTAAGTTGTTCTATTTTTGCATTGAGGAGGGCCCTTTTGTGACTTAAAGGACATAAACTGCCTTTAAATAGGTTTTAAAAGCTAACCGACCTTTATGTACTTAACTCTACCCTCATAACTTAAAAGGGGTGAGCATATAAAGGGAGTTTGAAAGTCATTGACGGGTTATGTTATGTTTTGGATAATAAATTTGATATCAAGCATGTAAAGCTTGGAATAGAGCAAGGACGAAAACCCTTGTTTCTACTAGGGCATCATCACCTAGAGGATTGCATTAATTTCTCATTGTTTGATTTTGCAAATTAAGCTCCAATTTCAGGTCTCGAAGGCACCTAGGGCAGCGCCTAGGGTTTGTGGAGTGTGGAAGACAATTGTGAGGGTTTGAAACCCTCTAAGGGCAGCAACATATTGGCTGGAGCTGGGTGACCTAGTGGGGAGGTTGGCGGCAGCACTCTATCTTGATTTTAACTATCCGTTGATCTAACATCATCCCTAAATCCCTAATAAGTCCTCTATCTACACTAACAAACCCTAATCCTAATCCGTTGTCACTATTCATCACAGAATGCATTAGTTAATTAACCTTTGTTAATTAACTAGTCCCATCCTAATTGGAAATTCCATGGAATACACATTTTATATTTTCTATAAATCAAATAATCTATTTTTCATCTCAAATCTATGATGTCATCACATCATCATCCAACCCATAATCAAATCCAAATGAAATTATCTCCACTATCCCCACTATCTCCACCATCTAATTTTAGAAACCTCAGATTTCCACTACTGATTAAAATATCATTTTCGTGAGGAATCAACCTCAACCATAGATCTTACATCAAGAACAATGATCCTCATTAATTCATAAAAGTTATAAATAAAGGCCTCTCCCTCCATTCTTAGCAAGTCTTGATTATATAACGAAAGTTCTACCAATCTAGAGAGCCATCCAACATCAAGATCATCACTTTGCAAGGGTATCACACTGCAGTATTTTTCACACGCTTCCATAACTTTGCGGCAACATCACAATCAAAGCACATCACACTTGAATTCCGGCAAGGAAGAGAATCTAAAGGGAAGGTATACCATTGTGTTTTATTTGTTTTCCATTGCATTTGTTTCTCTCTTTCTTTGGTCTTGCCCAATCCGAAGACATACGCCTAGGATGTTAGTTTTGTATTGTTTTGGTTTGATTTTTATTAATTCATAAAAGCTATAAATAAAGGCCTCTCCCTCCATTCTTAGCAAGTCTTGATTATATAACGAAAGTTCAACCAATCTAAAGAGCTATCCAACATCAGGATCATCACTTTGCAAGGAAATTACGCTGCAGGATTTTCCACGTGCTTCCATAACACTTGTGACGACATCACAATCCGGGCACATCACACTTGAATTCTGACAAGGAAGAGAATCTAAAAGGAAGGTATACCATTGTGTTTTATTTGTTTTCCATTGCATTTGTTTCTCTCTTTCTTTGATCTTGCCCAATCTAAGGACATGTGCCTAGTGTAAGGCCCCGTTTTGCATAGTGCTTATCTTTGACAAAGATAACTAGGGCAGACCCTCTAGAATAATTCTAGAATTTTTTATTTAACACGACTGCCTCCTGAATCAGGCTTGAACAATAGAAACAAGGGCAAAATGGGTGGCACCCAACTAGGGTAGACCCTCTGGAATAATTCTTGAATTTTTTATTTAACCTGACTCCCTCTTGAATTCTGAAAATAATGGTTGATTACCAGCAAACCCTGATTTTCTGACTTCTTATAAATAACATGTTGATTGGTCAATTGTAATCCCTGTGTGGAATTACCTCTACGGATTTTAGGGTTTTCATCCCCAAGTCCGTTCACCAGGAGGGGTTTCATCCTCTGGTTTGGCTATAAAGAGGGTTTTCGTCCTTATGTAGAAGTAGAAGGAATCCAAGATTCGTTCATTAATTTGATAAGTGAATAATCAATAACGAATGAAAATCACTACCCCTCTCGTCCTTTTAATAATTACCTTTTCCACCTAAAAAGCAATGCTTTAACTTCTATTTTGAAGTTGACATGCTTTTATTTTAATAGTCATCTTTATCATTGCTTTTGGCCCAGTTAATAATCATTACTTTATGGCCCACTTTAATAATAATGATTAAAAGTAGACAATGAGATGTGGGTGAGTTGGTTAAGTGGCTTGGTTGTTTCAAGCCCCACCCAAGTTCAGATCTCTGGAAAGGCATATGAGGCTATTCTCGAGCCGATTGTGACCATCATTGGTATATCTAGTATATGTGGTAGATGATCACTTGGGGATCTGGGCCCCCGATTGTGTCCCAAACTGATTCGTAGCTCCGGTCAAAAGCAAATATCTATCAAAAAAATGATTAAATATTTTTTCCGTGTTATTAAATAAAATTACTTTTGGACACGTAAAAAATTAATATTAAATTATTTTCTTTTTCCCTTTTGGCCTTTTAATTAATTATCTTTGGCCCCACTCAATTAATAATAATGACTAATTGTCCCTTTTAAGTTATTATCTCATTAGGGAACAACTTAAAACACTATTATTGAATTATTTTTACTTTATTTGAAAAGGAGACATAACAGTCCACCTTTCTCAAAGATTGTTTGCCCTCAAGCAATGCTTGAACTGTCCTAACAAATACCAAGATCCCAAACCAATCTTTTTGTTACTTCCACTCCTTAAGAGGTAGTTAACTTCTGTTGCACTTCTCTGATATAATCAAGAATTGGAAACTCTGTATGCCATGACACTTCTCCAACAAACCCCATGAGTGAACCCATGATAGTTGAATCATAAATCAGTGGTGATCTAGAGAGAGTACTACCAAATGTGACACTCTCCATTGTGTGCTTATCAACATGACTATCCTGAATTTTGATCATATAGGGCAATGACTCACCTTTCATTTTACCGAAAATTGCTGCAATAATTTATGGTTCTTCTATCTTAAAAAGTGAAGGAGAGATTGAGCTAAACTTCATAGTGACAACATCAACCCTTTCATGCATTTCCTCAGATGCAGTTAAGGCCTCTTCTGCAATTCCGATGACCATATCCCTATCTTTAATCACACGCATGTACTCTGATTTCATCGTCTCCAATGTACTCTTTACTCTTTGTAAACCTGCAATAGTGACTGTATGCTTAGTGCTAACAACATTTACCTCACCCATAGTCTTGATCTTTGCCACGGTTTGAGCACTCTGCAAACTTAGACTTATATCTTCAATGAACTTTTTCGTACTATCCAACTCCATTAAGACTTGCACCTCTTTCTCTTCCATTACCAACAGTCGTAGCTCTTCAATCTTTGTCTACTCTTGGCTGAACTATTGTGATTCAACTAACTTTGATGTTGCTGAATTCTCATCAATTTCTGCTTCCTCAACCCTTTCAGATTATGATGTTTCCTCTTCCCTCATCACAATAGGAGAACTCTTTTTATGTTGATTACTAGAGGCAAGTCCCTCAATTGTAACATATGGCTTCAACTTCTATGCACACAAAGCAACAACATTTTTAGCTAGTGTATGTGCAATTAGTGAAACTTCCTTTTGTGGCTGATATGGCTGATTTCTTCTACCTCTCTTATTGTTGTTTTCCTTTTCTATTTCACAAAATTCCTTGAAAGAGAGACCTTGCTGCACTTCATAGCTGAGCCCCTTATATTCTGCAAGATATACTGAATATTCATTACCTGCATGTCATTGTAAAGGATCTATTTCTTCAAGTTTTTCTTCCTTTTTCTGTAGGAATTTGGCATATAAGGTTTTTGGAGGTGGGGCTACCAAAACCCTAACATCATTTGAAGTGCTTGTTTCTTCTAATTTTTCCTTTCCTTTATCCACATTGATTTGTTGTATGGCTTAGGCTATACCCGCCATGAATTCTTTGAGGATTGTTTGGATTGTCTTTTCCAAATCCTTTTGACCTCGGTTGATTGTTTCATGTAAATAACTGATTTCATTTGAAGAAATCCTCTTTTCTTTGTCACCCATGTCTTCTTCTTCTATCTCAGGTGGCTGAAATTTTATTCTTTCTCTTTGATAGTATCTTAATTCTCTTCCACTAATACCACTAGGATGCATGTGATATTAGCATATGATTGCATACAGATGTTAATTTTCTCAGCAAGCTGGCAAGAGCAAGGCTCTGATACCACTGTAATATCCCTCTTAGAAAAAAACTAAATTCTAAAAATTTCTTTTATAGATTGCTAATTTCTTCAAGTCTGAAGTTTCACACAACAATTGATAAAACAATATAGAGGGATATATGTTGTCCAAACAAATCACATAAATAGTGCTCAAAAGTACAAATAACATGACAAGTAAAAGTCTGAATTTTTCCTTGCATGCATAGAAATCCTCACCCAGAATTGTTCACGATTTGCTCTAGTTGATATGATAGCAGATTTGAATCGAACATCAATCTATTGAATGGTTATGCAGATGTATGACACTCAAGATAATAGCCAATCGCTGGATGGAAGTGGTGTTGGGTGGCAGAAGTGTCAATAGACCCCCAAAGTATTATGATCTAATTTTTGCAGGCTTGAACAGTAGAAACGAGGCCAAAATGGGTGGCACCCAACTAGGGCAGACCCCCTAGAATAATTCTGGAATTTTTTATTTAACTCGGTTGCCTCCCAAATCAGGCCTGTATGAGGCCAAAATGGGTGGCCCCCAACTAGAGTAGACCCTTTGGAATAATTCTGAATTTTTTTATTTAACCCGACTGCCTCCCAAATTCGAAAAATATTGGTTGATTACTAGCAAACCCTAATTGTTTTACTTCTTATAAATAACCTGTTGATTGCTCAATTGTAATCTTTGTGTGGAATTACCTTTGCGGATTTGAAGGTTTTCGTCCCCAAGTCCATTCACCAAGATGGGTTCGTCCTCTGGTTTGACTGCAAAGAGGGTTTTCCTCCTTATACAAAAGTAGAAGGAATCCAAGATTTGTTCGTTAATTTGATAAGCGAATAATCAATAATGAATGAAAATCACTACCCCTCTTGTCATTTTAATAATTACTTTTTCCACCCTAAAAATCAATGCTTTAACTTCTATTTTGAATTTGACATGTTTTTATTTTAATAAAGTCATCTTTATCATTGTTTTTGACCCAATTAATAATCATTACTTTATGGTCCACTTTAATAATAATGATTAAGTGTCACTTTTTCCATGTTATTAAATAAAATTACTTTTGGACACTTAAAACAATAATAATGATGTGATTATGGGTTGGATGATGATGTGATGACATCATAGATTTGAGATGAAAAAGTGGAATGACTCTTTTTTTAATAATCAAGACTTGCTAAGAATGGGTATCACATAATTATCACTCATTTTTCCTCCTTTTCAAAAAGAAGGGTTTATTTTCCTCCTTTTTGTGTGCCTTAATTATGTGATAATTTTTTGAAATATGCTTAGAAAAAAAGAGTCATTCCACTTGTTAGGTTTATTTTCCTCCTTTTCGTGTGCCATCCATTAAATTATTCTTTTCTTTTTCCCTCTTGGCCTTTTAATTAATTAACTTTGGCCCCACTCAATTAATAATAATGACTAAGTGTCCCTTTTAAGTTATCATAAAGTGTCGTTGGGGAACAACTTAAAACATTATTATTAAATTATTTTTCTTTATTTGAAAAAGGGGGCATGACAGCATTAAGGAAAGGCTGCATTGAACATTTCGTGTGTAAGAGTACGGTAGAAAGCAAGTTCTTAGATGCCATAGGAGCAAGTTTGTAAATAAGCTTGCTCCCTTGCCCATTAAGGCAAGAGAGTCATTATGTATGTAGGATTTTGTTATATGTTAATGTAAATATAGCATATTGTGTCATCTATGGTGTATGTCGTTGTTACCATGGTTTATTTAAATTAGTTGCAGTAGATTAGGTTTTACTTTCAGTATGGTGTGTTGTGTCACTTTCCTATGTTCAAGAAGCCATTTGATAGGAGGTGTAATCACTTTTCAGGGTAGCTAGAGGACTGGGCATGCGCGTGTTGTCATTCGGTGCTCTACAGTCGCCTATCCTGAAGACAAAAGCTCGGTACCCATGGTGTCGTACTTAGTCTATAAGCACATGTAGAGTGCTGATGCAACCATCAGATGGGTATTCCAAGTAGAAGAATTGACAGTACGGGTCTAAGGAAATTAACAAACTCTCTCGCACATGAGTTTACAGTTATTCTGCCCCTTGCCTCTCTTGCACTTCGGATGAGACTTCCTTCCCTTGCAAAGGTTGGTGTCGTTCTTGCAAAGAAATGATGCATCAACGCGTTGAGGTACTCTATCTAATGTAGTTCAAAGCACACAAAAAGGAGGAAAATAAACCTAACAAGTGGAATGACTCCTTTTTTCTAGGCATATTTCAAAAAATTATCACATAATTAACATGCATTTTATGCCAAAAAAACTACTATTTTTTTTTTTTGTTAATAGAAGATCTAGAGCTTATTGAGATGAAAAAAGGTGTTGTTTGAGAAGCCCTAGCAAATCTTGATGATGTAGTTCTTTCATGTTGCACAAATGAAAATCATCCACGTTGTCAAGAACTTGGGTCTTCTTTTCAAAATCGTGCTTAGCTTGTCTGTTCAGCCATGATGTTTTAAAGTGATGGTTTTTTTCTTGTCTCTGTTTTGTTTTCAATATGTCATAGGATCTTAGTTACGTGGCCCAATTTCGGGTACTTTTGTGGGCCAATTTTGATTCTTGTGTAATTAGATGACTTAGGGATTTTCCTGGTAATTAGAAGTCCATCCTATGTGGGTTGGTAGCCTATTGTAGGGGCTTGGTCTCATTGTTCGTTGTGATATCATAGCTGCTATCTTCACACTATCTACAGATTGTAAAGGCATGGGTATAATGAAAAATCATATCTCTAGATGTGTATGTATCCTTAAAGGTGCTTTATTTTTAGACTCAGAGAGGAACCTGCTATCAAACCTGCATTTACCCATTAAATGCAAAAAAAAACTACCTGATTCACCTTTTTTGTAGGAATTATTTGAAAATCTACAAATTGAAAGGGTCTGATTAAAATCATTGAAATTTGGCAGTCTTAATAGCACAATTAAAACTTAATCTACACGTCTATGCCTATAACTTTACATTATAAGTCCTAGTTATGAAACTTGGACTTGGATTTGAGTCAAACTAAGGAAGACTAATACACCATGCTGACTCGAACTTTGGAAGAAGACTTGGCTACTCCAAATGCTGTCCTTGACTTGCAAGGGAGGGGCTTTCTTCTTTTTATAGGGTAGCGAAGTCTCGTGCTTGGACTCATAGAGCCTTGTTAAAACCAAAAGGATCAATCCATTTCAACCAAATAAATGATGTTTAGTAATTAGTAGTGGAGCAGAGTGCATCTGACCATAAATAAAGACAATATTATTTATTGGCCAATTATTGACTGATAAATGAATTTTAAAACTTCAAACCATTCTGAGGAAAGATGTGAATAATTAGTATTAAAGAAATGATTTTTGTAACATTTTTTTGTGAAAAACCATCGTCACAAATTTGCAAATTTATCAGAATTAAAGAAGCCATCCCGCAGAAAACATTTTTAGATATTTTGGCTGGATTGATTGATTTTGTCGTGTGATTAAAATAAAAGCAGAGGAGAAGACATCCACACCTTTGTAGAATTGGCCTTGGGAGAAGCGTAGTGAGGGCAGTTGTTATCGCCAATATCATCGTCCACCGCTCTCATTTCACTTGTCCTCCGAAAATTCTTCAGAGTCCCTGTCCCTGTCCCTGTTTTTATCCCTATCCCTGTCTGCCTAGTATATACTCCTCTACTGCCTCGCTTGGGTGGGCGCGGGAAGCAAGAGTGGAGTGCAGGGGAAGAGCGCACCAACCCCCCCACCATCATCTAATTTCAATTTCGCTCCCCTTGCTAATTAATTGATTAATTCAAGCTCCATGACTGTCAAGGTGATTCTAAGCACTCCATTAATCATTCCCTTATCCCAAAACAAACTCAAATGAATTCCGATCCCACGACACGCCTCCATATTGGCTCCCAAAGCCTGTCGATGTCATGCCTGCCTTGGATGCGAGGCCCAATCCCGGTATCGTTGGTCAACCGGTGGACCAAAATTCATTTTGGGCAATACCAATGCCACATCTTTTCATTAACCATTAACCATTTCACATGTTTACTGCCGTCGAATAATAATAATAATAATAATTTTAACGTCCACGAGACTAAAAATAGCCTATGGGACAGCAAGACAACTCAAGCAGATTTAAGTAGCACTGTTCGCTTCTTGTGTAGGCTGATGATGAGCCCCCCTAATTGCTCAATGTGCTCTTCGTTGAATAGGTTATGCCAAGAACTGTCACATATAGTATCCGCAAATTTATCTCTGCTATCTTTGTAGGCCTTACATTTTAGAATAAAGTGCTGTTCAGTTTCCACTTTCCCAGAATTGCAAAATCTGCAAATTCTCTCTTCCCAAGCCTCCTTTGGCCTCTTCCAATGCCCGGTCTCACAACGAAGTTGGTGAGAGTTGGTTCTCAACTGAGCAATAAGAATTTTAGCCCTCCAAGAAATGTTGGCTCCTATGTACGCTTTTTGGAGTTGATCACAAGTGGGGTTGAACTCATTTATATAATATAGTTTCTTCCTCCCGATCTCACTTCCCCAATTTCTCTTGTAAAATTTCTCCATAACAAAGACTTTTATTTCTTTATTATTTGTGGGGCACATATTCGAATGTAATGAATAAACAATGCGTATACACTTGAAAATGGCTCCCAGTTTTTTTATTGTTTTTTTATTATATCTATTATTCATCCAGGGAAAAAAGGGAGAGGGGGGATTATAGATAAAATAGAGATTTTAATAACTTACGTGAGATTAAAAATAGTTTATGAAATTTTATATTAAAAAATATAAAAGTATAATAAAAGGATTGAAGAAACTCTCAGAAATAAAGAGAAGATTATAATTTTGGTGTTTGAAGATTCACTCTTCTTCTACATATCTTAATCAAAATTTTTTCATTTTTATCAATGTTTTCAACTTCAAATATAGTGAATATATATGCTCCATGTAGACTATTCAAGTATTTAGCTCAAATGTTGTTTTATGTGAAGCATTCCATGAGATAATACCATTTTGTCTCAAACATACCTAATGTGTATATAGGACACATTCTCTCTTCCCACTTTTCTTTTGGGATATTTCACCTATCCATCTCACATTGGAGTTGATGTGACCTAGTTCTCAATTGGGCTATAAGCATCTTCATTCTCCACTTAATTTTTGTCCTTATGTAAGTTTTTTGGTCATGCTCATAAGCGGGGTTGAACTTAGTCATGTAGTATTGTTTTTTCCTCCCTATCTGTTTTGTCCACGTGTTTTTTTTTAAATTTTCCCTCACATAGCTATTTATCTCTTAATTTGTCATTGGGCACTCTTGTATGTTAATATCGCACTTATCCATCCATAATTTGTTTTGTTGCATCCACATCTTCTTTCGATTGTTCAACTTTTCTTTTATTATTGCCTTTGGCCACCTATCCTCCTTCATGCCCTCTATTTTCTTTATGTATCCTAGGAGACATATCATGGTTACAGCATCTATTAGGAGAATACTTATTTCTGCTGAGATTATCTCGTACGTAACTGATGCTTTAATCTTGAAGGTACTTGTGATTAAATGTTTATGGATTCTCTCCAATTGCCTTCACTTTCCTTCACTTTAGCCTTGACATACTGTTGGCCCAAACTTCACATCCATAGAGTACCACTAGAACTACTAGTTTCCCAAACAAGACCATGGTGGTCTTCTAATCCCATAAATTAGCATCTATGCTTGGATTCTCTTCATTATGCATATGTCCCAACTGAGCTCGTTAGTGAAATCAAGCCATAAATACTTATATTTTAAGACTATCTCAAGTGGGCTACCCTCAAACATGAAGCTTGCATCCTTCTTTTCTTTTTGATGTGAGAAGATCAAGATCTTAGTTTTGTTAAGGTTGGCGTGCATCTCGACCTCTTTACAAAAGAGCTCTAAGGCTTTCAAATGATCTCTTCAACTTTGGGTTGTAATAATGGTCAAAATACGATGATATGCATATAGAAGGAGTTTTATAACATTACTAGCTATGTGGATTCTGCGACCCCCTAGTTTGTCTATCCAATCTTCTAATTTGTCAATACAGAGACCAAATAGAGTTGGAGATAAAGGACATCCTTGTTTAACCCCTACATCACTATTAAAACTTTATGATAAACCTGTGTGTAATATGATCTTGGCTCTATTTGTACTCATGCCCTAAAATTCATGTCAGTAAAATATATGGCTCAAAACAACGTAGAAAAAATGCTAACAAAACACACATACAAAATCACTATTAAAATAACATATCACAGCACCGAGGCAAGTGTGACAGTCATGCACACCTGACACAACACTAAAAGGTGATGGTATTAGATTATCCTTGAGAAGAAGATTATCACGAGAAGAGGGCTCTCTTGAAGACATATATGGCCCAATCCACCCATCTTGAGCATTTTTTATAAGAGCCAAAGAAACTGTGATGCCCCACTTGGGAGGTAAAGGCATGATGACCCCTAGTTTCTCACCACATTACACTTGAAAAGTCTATCAAAACATGTCAACAAAGATTTTTTCAAATGTTGGTCGACTCCAACATTCCCCTCCTCCTACTCCCCCCATGTTAAGGAGAAGCGACTACAGGAGCAACTTCGCCACCATTTGGGAGTTGATGGAGGAGAACCTTGCAATGGCATTTTCAAATAAACTTGGCTCATGATACAAGGGTGCTCCACAAATGGTTAAGTAACTTTGGAGATACTAAAACTCCAGGTAAAATTTCTTTGTTTGTGCCTAAACCTATAGACAAGCAGAAGATATCACAGCAACTTAATTAGTAAAGGAAAATTGAAGTGAAAGATCTTCATTATTGGAAATAGTTGAATTTCTAGATTTCCAAATATAAAAAAGTATGATGGCTCAGAAAACATTCCATAAGAAAGCATTGTAAGTCAGTCATTGAATATTATCCCCAAATAAAACCATTCACCAATTGAAGGGCTCTAGTTGAAAAGGTAAAAATAAACTATGAATTCGTTAAGCTTGTTGAGCACAAGAACAAGTAGATAATAGAGGTTTAAATATTGGGGATAAAGCATACAAGGCACTTAAAATTAAGAGTCAATATGTGTTTGAGTCTTTCCCCTAGTGACAAACCCTAGTAGACAAGACACCAAAGAAAACGGGCAATTTTGGGCTCGAGCCTAGGATATACAGTTGAGTCCAGTAAGCCACGATCAAGGAGAAGAATTCAGACCCCATTTATTAAACTTGCTAAGAGCCAAAGAGAAAAGACTCATAATCTAATATAAAAAACCTAGAGCATAATTATTAAAAAGTGGTGTCATAATTCCTTCATCAGGGAATCAGGGATTACAAACCCAATTTGTGTAACGTGACATCTGGCAAAAGCTCTCAAATACATAGGATGAATGATAAGTTGAAAGTTAAAAGCTTGAACTTCATTTGTAAGGCTTTCCACATGCTTTTAGACACAAAAGACCCCTCAAATGTGACAAGGACAAAGGTGATGAGCAAAGTGTGACACTACTACACCCTTAACCTATAGTATGTATAGGGATATGTGTGGTTGACTTGTGGCTTACATACTTTCATATTATCATATTGCATTTATCGATGTTCTCAGTATGGTTAGCCTATGAAATAACCATGGATAAGTAAAGTATATATAAGAGGTAGTGGTTAGTCTTTTATCATCATATTGTGAATTCTAATCTTATTGAATTGTTGTGGAGGTTACCCCCTCGAAGTGGCTTAGTTATATTTATCAAACATTATGATCTTCTATCAATTATTATGTGTATCTATTATATTTGCTCTCATTTATGTGATATATTATTCTATTATGCGAACATATAAATAATTACATTACAAGTGGTATCAAAGATTCGATTTGGGCAAGTTTATGCGGTGGTGTTTTTTGGACTTGGTGTTGCACATCTCTTGCGAGCTAAAGGATCGAAAAAACATAACTTGTAATCCGAGAATAATTTTTATTTTTTTGTCATTACAATATTGTCCAAAGTGTTTTTTTTGAAAAAAAACATCTGGAAAATTTTTAACCTTGTGCAAATTTGTAGTCATTAGATTCGTATTTGTGAGATGATTACATTGATGTATTTCAATAGTACACATTTTTGGGTCAAAAAATTTCACCCTTGTGCACATCAGTAGATGTTGGATTCATTTTGGTGAGGTGATTGCAATGATATCATTTATCGATACATTTTTTTTAGAGCTGAAACACTCTTAGGGTTTGTGCATGGTTGGTCCTAGCACTTGCAGACATGGGAAAGGGAAAGAAACTCCTAAAACTCCTCACAAGGATGGCATGGAATATGAAACTTCTAACTTGTGTATTTCAAAGGTAGTTCAACAACTTTAGTCAAATTTTCATGGCATATGTGAAAAGTTGATCTCAATGTAGTTAAAGGGGACATCATGGGGATGAGAGGGGACCTAATTGGCTTGTGAGATTAATTACAACAAATAAATGGGCAATTAGCCAACTTTGTAGCTCAGCCATTGGAAAATAACCCTCCACCACTCTAGTTTGGTTCTCCTCCAAATAATCATAATGTCAATCTTGGTCTAAAGTTAATGTTGCCAAAAGTGGACCTACACAAGTTTGATGGTAATGTCCCAGTCACATGGATCACTCAAATTGAAAATTTATTTGATCTAAATCAAACTCCATGTTTGTGAAGGTGCTCATGGCCTCTTTATATCTAGAACCAGAGCAATTTATTTGGTATCAATGGGTGTGTGCTCAAAATAAAAATAAGGGTCTCTCAATTTCTTGGTCTATATTTTTTGAAGAGCTGCAACTCCACTATTACAACAATGTCTCAGAAAACTACTTCAACCAGCTAGCCAAACTATGCCAAACAAGGATTATAAATAATTATATTCATAATCTCTCCTAACATGTGGAAGATATCTAAGTAATATCTAACTGGCCTATTTTTAGGTGGCCTCAAGGATAACATCTAATTAGAGGTTCACATGTTTATTCCCCATTTAGTATCTGAAGCCATCCTAAGGGCACACATGGTAGATGAAAAAGAGTTGTTCAAATGAAGACCTTTCACTAATGTCTATGAATGCACTTTCCTAACACCATCATTTCCTTGTCCTACCTGATTAACCCCTCAACAAATTGAGAAGTGTGTAAAAATTTTGTGTTTTGGTTGTGATAGCAAATGGAGCAAAGGACATTGTTGTGCTAAAAAGAAGTTATTTTACATTGAAGACACCAATGAGGATAATGAAGATGATGAAGCCTTAGGTGCAGGTTTGGATGAACTTGAGGATGAATCTGAAGATTCTTAACCTACTATTTCTTGTCATGCAGTTTTTGATATTAGTACTCATCAAACTCTTAAGGTGGTGTGTTTCCTCAAGAAATAGAAGGTGATTGTGTTGATTGACTCTAGGAGTACACACAACTTCATCAATAGTAAGTTAGCTACTTGTTTGAACTGTTTCATTTACCCAACTCCATAATTTCAAGTCATGATTGTAGATGGTGGTATCATCAACTATTCTAGAAAACACCATAGTTTAAAGCTTATAATGGGGACTACCTATTAGATTCTCATATGCTTTCTATACCCATGGGAGGGGATAACAATGTTCTATGAGTGTGATGGCTCACCACTTTTGGCACTATTGAGATAAATTTATAGAGACTATTAATGTGCTTTCATTCAGAAGGCACGACATTCAAAATACATGGATTACAGACTAAATCTCCACAACTAGTTAGCTCACATCAGATGACAATGATTATCATAAAAAGTGTTGAAGGAATTATGGCATGTTTGTTTTCTATAGAGGTTTAACCAACCAAGGATTCTACCCATCCTAATTTACAAATGGTGTTGGATGACCTTTCTGTTGTTTTTGGTGACATGTCAAAAGGATTTCCACCAAGTCAAGTGCATGATCATGCCATTAGACTACTTCCTAAAAGTACACCACCCAACATCAGACCCTACAAGTATCCATATGCCCATAAGAGTGAAATTAAAAAGATGGTACAAGATATGTTGGAGGTAGGAATCATCTAACATAGCCAAAGTGAATATTCCTCCCCAGTGGTCATGGTATAGAAGAAAGATGACACTTGGAGGATATTGTTGACTATAGAGAAATCAACAAGTACACCATCAAAGATAAGTTTCATATTCTGATGATTAATGATTTTCTAGATGAATTGCATGGTTTGGTTTATTTTACCAAGTTAGATTTTCACTCTGGGTATCATCAAATTTGAATCCGACAAGAGAACATACCTAAAACAACTTTTAGAACTATGAAGGCCATTATGAGTTTATGGTCATGCCTTTTGGCCTCACAAATGTACCATCTACATTTTATAGAGTTTGATGAATATTGTTTTTAGACCATTTTAAAGAGAGTTTGTGCTGATATTTTTTTATGTCATCCTCATTTACAACAAAAATTGGGAAGACCATTTGAAGTATGTGAAATAGGTACTCTTGGTTTTGGAACAACATCATCTTTATGGAAAACCTTCCAAATGTGATTTTGGCATCCAAGAGGTAGAGTACTTGGGTCATATTGTTTCACACAGAGTGAAATTTGATCTTAAAAATATCCAAGCGATGATGGAGTGGCAGGTTCCCAAGACACTCAAGAAACTATAGGGATTTATGGGGCCAACTAGTCACTATCCTATATTTGTTAAAAATTATGGTAGCATCACAATCCCACTTGCATCTATGTTGAAGAAAGACTCCTTTAAGAGTTGAAAATGGCTATGTGCACCACTCCAATTTTAGCCACTCTTAATTTTTCTAAAGCTTTTATTATGGAATGTGATGCATCAAGATATGGCATGGGGGATGTACTCATACAAGAAGGTAGATCATTTGTATATGAGAGTCACTAACTGAAGGGAAAATAAAGGCTCAAACTAATCTATGAAAAATAGATGATGTCTATTTTGCATTAGTCAAGAAATGGAGACTTTATCTGATGAGTTGTCACTTTCAGGTAAAGACTAATCATGATAGCCTCAAATATTTTTTGGAACAATGATTGTCTTCTAAATAATAATAAAAATGGGTGATTAAAATGTTAATCTATGATTTTTAAATAGTCTATAAGAAGGGAAAAGAGAATGTGGTGGCATATACACTATCCTAAAATGATGAATCAGTTGAGGCATTATTATGCATAATGACTATTTGGCAGGCAAATTGGCTAGAGGAAGTAAGATCAGAATGGGAGAATGACAATTTTACCCATGATTTGATTCAAAATCTTTAGCAAGGTTCTAGGGGATATGAAAAATTTACATGGAAGGGGAACACATAATGGTATAAATATAGATGATACCTCTGTAAGCATTCTCTCCTCAAACATAAAATCCTTCAAGAACTTTATGCATCTCGAGAGATCACTTAGGATTTTTGAAAACATATCCTAAAATCAAGCAAGATTTATTTTAGAAATGACTCAAGGGGGATGTCTAGAAATATGTGGCTGAATGCATGGCATGTCAACAAAAAAAAGGTGAAACCATCAAGACCCTAGGCCTTTTGCAACATTTATCCATCCCTAGCTAACATTGGGAGGAGGTTCACATGGATTTAAATACTGGGTTATCGTAGTCCGAGGATAAAAATATTATCATGGTAGTTTTGGATTGACTCACCAAGTATGTTCATTTTTGTTCCTTATCACAACCATTTGTTGGCAGTACAATAACATTTACTTTTCTCAATACAGTTCAGAAATTGCATGGTACTCCAAAGATCATTGTAAGTGACTGAGATCCCATATTTACTAGTAAATTTTAGATTAAATTATTTGCATATTTGGGCACCCAATTGGCTCATAGCTCGTCATATCATCCTCAATCTTATGGACAAATAAAGGTAGTCAATAAATGTCTAGAAGGGTATCTTCATTGTTTTGTTTCTGACAAATAGGAAAAATGGGTTTAATGGTTTCCACTTGTCGAATGGTGGTATAACGTTAACTTTCACACTTCTTCCGAAATGTCCCCCTTTGTAGCATTAAATGGGTATCATCCCCCATCCCTCACTTCAACCTTGATGGTGCATCCCAAGGTTTGAGACGTTGAGGAACACATTTACCATCAACATGAGGTAGTAGTTAGTTTGTGAGAGAATTTAGTAATTGCATAAAATAGAATGAATTAGTAAGCATATCAACACCATTGTGAGTGAAATTTTAACATCATTGATTTGGTCTTTATGCATTTATAGTCATATAAGCATATGTCTTTGATGCAATAGAAAAAGGGTAACAAGTTGTCCCCCTAAGTATTATGGCCCTTATTAAATCTTGAAAAAAATTGGTAGTGTGACCTACAAGCTGGAATTGCCCCCGTCCACTCATATACATCCAGTATTCCATG
This sequence comes from Torreya grandis, assembly GCA_037957365.1. Classification (NCBI taxonomy): domain Eukaryota; kingdom Viridiplantae; phylum Streptophyta; class Pinopsida; order Cupressales; family Taxaceae; genus Torreya; species Torreya grandis. The sequence goes on along the minus strand of JARHVA010003486.1, from coordinate 1,075,233 downwards.
TATCTTTCTTGAAGAAGGTAATTGGACACAGAGTTTCCACTCATATTGAGTTACCTAAATTTGATGAAGAAGGTTGAGTCATTCTAGAACTTGAAGAGATCCTTCACATGTGCAATAAGTAGTTGTGGACTAGACCAATTAAGGAGTATTTGATCAAATGGAAGAATTTTCATTTGAAGATGTAACATGGGAGGATAAATAATTCATGTAGCAAAATCTTGGTTTGATTCAATGTTGAGGGCAATGTTGTTATGAAGGGGAGTGTCATGCTACACCCTTAACTTATAGTACATCTAGGGACAACTGTGGTTGACTTGTGGCTTACATACTTTCATATTATCTTATTGCATTTCTCGATGTTTTTAGTATAGTCGACATATGGAATAACCATGGATAAGTAGAATATATGTAGGAGGTATTGGTTAGTATTTTATCATCATATTGTGAATTCTTCTCTTATTGCATTATTATGGAGGTTGCCCCTTTGAAGTGGCTCAGTTATATTTATCAAGCATTCTGCTCAAGTCTATCAATTATTATGTGGATCTATCATCTCTACTCTCATTTCTATGATATATTATTCTAATTTGTGAACATAATTAATTTCACTACAGAAATCCTATATTTTTCCAACAATTTTTTCTATAGGGAAAGCTTAAAGAAATGCAGTGTTTGAAAATAAAAAAGAATCTAAGCCTCACATCGTTCAATAGCTAACACAACTCATTTAGCACTTAAGGCATTATTTTTCATATAAAGATCAATGATGTTTATGCCACCATTATTCTAAGGGAGGTAACATATCTCCCAAGCCACTTTGTGAAAGCCCCTATTGTAAGTCTTTGAGCAACTTAACTAGTTTATCATAATAGCCCTTAAAAGAAGCCCAACAAGAGCAATAGAAACATGAGTGGTGGCTAGAATTTTGGTGCAAGCCTAAAATTTGCATGCAATAGACAAAGGTGTTGTGATCCAATATGGATTTTTATTCAACTCTTTTAATCACATATTGGCATAGTTCAAAGGGAGAGTTGTCAAAAGCTAAATGAATGCCTAATAATTTGAACATCTCTCCTCTTTTGATTCATTTTCACTGGTGGTATTTGAGCCAATCTAGCAGGGCATCATGCTTTGTCTAAAACAATGTGTTTTGGTCCACTATAGATAGAATCTTGAAGCTTTGAAAAAGATAACAAGGCAATGCAATGCTTTTTTGAAAAATGCCTCATTTTTAGCAAGTGTAAGGAAGGAATCATCTGTGAATTGACCATTTATTGGCTAAGTGGATATATTTAGAGATGTAATTCCCTTAATCAAGCTATGCTCGACTTTATGAGAAAAAAGATAGCCAAACTATTCCACCAAAAGAACATATAGATCTTAAGTAAGATGGAAACTTTGTTGGATGGATTGAAAAATCTAAATTTTGAACCCTCCCTTGCATATTGATATGTATTTTTAGAATAGGTGGTGTGAGTTTTTCCCTTTTTGGATTGTTATAAAGGCACACTCAAGTCACTTATTCTACCACTTGGCAATTTTAATACAAAGGTATATTTACACTATTGCATGTTGAGCAAGAGTTCCATATTCATCCCAATTATGATTTTTTTCACTACAAGCAGTCCTCAACTAAGTGAAAATCCTAATTATCCAACCTAAAACACAACATGATCAAGTATTCAAGACATCTATAAATGTTTTCATATAGTCAAAGGAGAACAATTACACTAAGCACTATAAGTGGGTAAACTACGAGGGCTTAATTTCCCTCATTAGAGTATTAGATACATAGGGACCATTTAATCATCATGGGGGTGATTGAAGTAACCTTAGTCTATTTACACTCCACCTTTTTATAATTGTAGGTTTTCCATTATTTTTAGCCCTATTGGGTTTCAACATTAGATAAGTTATTTACAAGTCTTCCACACACTTCTAAAGGTCAAATTTATGCATATAGACATAACTTAAGCTATTACAAGTGATTGTGCCCTAATTTCCCATTTTTTAGCAAAATATAGATTGACCAAGTAGGACAATAATGGGAGTCGATCCTATCTTCAGTTTGTCAATCTTGTCCCTATTTAATTTTAGTTCTTGCCTCTAGGCACCTACAAAGTCTATCCATGTTTTCCTATCTCTACCTTACATTAGTTAGCACAGTTAGATCTGGGGAAAAAACAACTAAGTTTGTATTTCATTTTCATAGTTAGTTTTCTTTCAATCATTTGCACCTTATCAAATTCAGTTATTTACTTTTGTTCTATTTATCGAAAGTTCATTTCCAACATTTTGAGTTGTTCTAATCAATTCATCTTAATTTGGTTTAATTCACTTTTAATCCAAATATAGACAAAACATATTGGTCAACCCACTTTTCATTTGAGCATTGCTTCAAAAAAATGATCCTAGGATTTAGATAAATTTATGAATATTTGACACAAAAAGAATTTTGTTTTGACTTTGGATCTAAATCTAACACTAAAAGAACCTTGATTTCAACCTCAAATATAGTTACTGACACTGAAAACACTTTATTTTGACCTTAGATCTGATATATGACACTGAAAGTATCTTATTTTGACCTTGGGTTTCACAAGAGTTTAATAATCTCTATACATAACAAATTTCCCTTTTGTTTCTAGCATTTCATTTCATATCATTATTTGCAACATCTTTTCCATGTTATCTTTTTATGCCACATAAAAAACTTGATTCTAGTATTCATTTAAGGCAAAGCATTGTGTTAATTAGGATTCCTATTTACCAAATTTAAATTCCCTTGACTAGTGTTAAAATGGATTCTACCAATACAAACATTGGTTTTCTTCTTTTGATGAACAAATTGCTTATGAATAGTTTCAAGAAGATAATCATAATGATCAAGCTAATCAAGAAGACCATAATGCTCAAGATACCCGTGAAGGCTTGTATAGGATCCATCCTAATGAAATTAATGGGGTGGATCATATACAAGTCCAATGTTTATTTAATTTTAAAGGACTTCATCAAATGTCCTAAGATATAACCAAAATAATTGAAATTCTTTTATCTTCTAAAAGTGCATAGAAATAAAAAAGTTCTAATTTCAATGCACAACAAGAACCACTCTTTCGCATTGTTAACACTACTACAAGTGTTGCTACTACCATTATTGATATTGTTATTACATCTACACCTTTAGGCTTAAGGGCAACCCAAGGTTTACAACAAATCTCTATAATTGTGGTTAATCTAGTAGGTTCACACACAACACCATAACATGGTATAAATACATGGAGTTTGATCTCTCTCCAGAGTAGGCAACACTCAACACAGGTGGTGTTGAGGTCTAACATAAATTTAACTACTAACACCTTTTTCCATTTTATTATGTTTATCATTCATGATCTATTGATCTAGGGTTACATGTGAAGAATAAGACACACAATGATTTTTAAAATAGATGGAGAGGGCCCCCCTCCCCCGCATAGTTAAATAGAACAAACATGCAAAGTGAACTTACTATATTAGTAATAAAGCATAAAATCCTACTGGACTTTGGTGCACCACACCCTTGTGTAAATCCAATGACCTTGTATAGGAAACAAGTGAAACACTATTTTTGATTCACAGTAAACCAACATAGTCACTTTTTAAATTTTTGTCTCAGTCCTGTATTGTCAAATTTCTAGATAAGTACTTTGCCTTTGTTATTTCCTGTTTTAACATCTTTACAAATATAGTTATTTCCCAATCATTTTGTGTCATTTATTGCATATCTGTAGCATATTAATTTTATGCAACAATTTATCTCATTTAAGTAAATAATTCATATATTTTCCAAACATGATAAAACATAATGGTGAACCTAATTATTATTGAACTTTGCCAAACATCCTAGCTTACCATTAGGGTTTCCTTATATTTTTAACACTTCCATTAGGTTTCAAATTTATGATTTTATGATTTCTAAATTCATCATGATCATAATGACTAAATCTATTTATCGTTTCTTGACTCAAAGTTTTTTTTGTTTCATTTACATGGTGTTTCCCTATAATATGTAAAATATTTAAGTTACATATAAATCAATGGATGCATCATGTAGAGCCAAAAATAAAATTCATCATAATCCAAGAACCTTATAGTAAACCACTTTGTGATGCTTATTGTTACATGATTTACTTTAACTTGTTGCCTATTACTACTAGACACTATAGAACATAGTTGGTTCCATTCATCCCTCCCACTCATAGGCCTTTCAATTACCTTTGCTACCATCCCACCTCTACTATTCACCCTAAGCTTATAGTAGATACTACGGTTCATGTTGTTGTCACTCAAATAGGTTGGCATGTGTGATATGATGATCAAACTCTAAGATATAATCTTATTGATTAGCTCAGTAGTACACAACCAAGGTTTCTATTCTAGATTTACTTCAAAAGTCAAATATGTACAAGGGTGTGTTATATGTAGCATTACGTGGCATTGTTGTTACAAGAAATGTTGAACAAAATTATGTTGCATCTATAATTAACACATTATAATGGATATAAGAGTATATATCTTTTGAAAAATAATATTTACCACCAAAACTCATTATGTCGCAGTGTCCCAATTGGGATCAGGGATACTTCTGGGTCAAACGAAAAAACTCATTATTAATAAGTACTTACCTTTATACATTTATATCAGAATTGATGACATGGGTGTTAAGTAGGTTTTAGTCGATAATGGTTCAGGATTGAAAATTTACAATATTTATTTTCTCCAACACTTCAATATACATGTAAATAATTTAGATTATTCAGCTATGAACATCAAATGTTTTACTAACTTTCTTCGTAAGTTATTGGGACAAATAACATTGACTCTCACACTAGGACCTCAAACTATTTCTATAACATGTTAATTCATACCCAATGATATTAATTACAAAATTTGGCTTGGAATACCATTGATTCATGATATGCAAGCCATTCCTTCCACTTTACATGCACATTTGAAGTTCAATCACCAAGGGTATATATATCCATATCATATGGATCATGAACCATTTAAATATTGTCAAGTAACTTAATATATGCATAATTATGTTCCTCATATGGATTTTCTACTCAGACAATGGTGTGGCCTAATATTCACAATTCTATCATAATTCTTATAGTTACACATAAATCTCCTTTATCTAATAAACAAATGATAAACAATATGATTTTTGGACTAAATTATTTTTAAAAAATGGGTTAAAAATGATTGGTACTAGGAAAGTATGCACATGGCATTCTTCATCCTATTGAGGCATCTACTCATAAAGGTAAACAAGACCTTGGTTACACATATCATTCAGGTAATTTGAATTCAGTTACATCTGTACATCAAAATATAGCTTTTTACAAATCTATTTTGTAGGCCAATAACTTAGTCAATCACATATTTACATTATCTATTGTATACCCATAATTTATTGATGATATTATTTCATCGAACATTTTAACATTTGATGAACTCTGTAACGATAGTCTCTACTAGAATATTTAGGAACAAACGAGTATCTCCCTCCCTTGTATCACAATAATAGGTTTCCTCATTCTATAAATGCTCATAAATATTTTGGTAAGACTAACATTCCACAAGATGATGCCCCACTTGATGGATTTGACATGATTCCAACTACACCTTATATCGAATATAGAACTACACATATAAACGAAGGGACAATTGAATTTAATTTTGGAAAAAGTATAGATTCGAGAATAATAAATTTGGCCACAACACTTAAAACTAATGAGGATAAATCAATTAGGGAAGCATTACGTGATTTTATTGAGATGTTTAATTGGGCATACTCTAATATGTCAGGCATTGATCCTTCGTTTGTGGTACATCAGATCACACTCTACCTAAATGAAAAATTAATTAAGCGCAAAATATGCAAAATGTATCCAAAAATTATGTTACTAATTAAAGAATAGATTCAAAGATTACTTGATGCATGTTTCATTCGACCCAAAGCATACCCATAATGGGTGTCTAATATTGTTCTATTGGTAAATCCTAATGAGAAAATTTGATGTTGTTCAGATTCCAAAGATTTAAATAAGGTTTTCCCTAAAGATGATTTCCCACTACCCAACATTGAAATGATTGTGGATTCCACTGTTATCATTAATAAATGGGTTTTCCAATTATAACCGAATCAAAATTTCCAAGGAGGATTAAGATAAAACATTAATCATCACACTATGGGGTACCTTTTGTTACATTGTGAGGCCTTTTAGATTAAAAAATATAAGGGCTACATATAAATGAGCCATGACACATATTTTTCATGAACTCATTCAAAAGATAATATATGATCATGTGGATTATTTACTAGTGAAATCCAAACATATATTAAATCATGCAATTTACTTACAATAGATATTTGAGTGGCTACGACACTATAATGTATGTCTAAATCCAAATAAATGTGTTTTTAGTGTAACACCTAGTAATTTTTTAGGATATATTATATCCCAATGAGGTATTGAAGTTAGTCCCAAAAAATTCAAAGCTATTATTGGTATGTCTCCACCTCAAGGTTTGAAATAACTTCGATCTTTGTAAGGCAAAATTTAGGTAATATGTCGCTTTGTCACCTAGATAAAAAATAAGACACAACATTCTAAAAAGCTACTTAAAAAGGATACAAAGTTAGTATGGGACATAAAATGCCAAGAGAGCTTCGGGGTAATCAGTAATACTTATTGAAACCACCTATCCTCATGCCTTCAATACTAGATAAACCATTTATAAATTATATTTTTGCTACATAGTACGTGTTGCATGCTTTACTAGCATTATATGACGGCAATCAGAAATAACAAGCCATATTTTATATTATCCACACACTTGTTGATTATGAGCACAATTATTATATAATGGAAAAACTATGTTTGGCTCTTATGTTTTCCATGCAAAAACTTCAACACTATATGATTAATAATGAAACTCAAGTTATTACCATCGTTGATCCATTGAAGTTTCTTATGTCGAAACCTCAATTATTAGGACATATAACAAAATGGGTAATGTTACTTGTAGAATTTGATTTAAATAATATACCTAAAATTTTGATATAAGGTCAAGTTATTGTAGATCAGTTAGCTGATGCTCGACTACATGATACAAAACTCCTTAGATATACTTTCAGAGATGATTTCACAATATATAATATTATTGAGGATGCATGGAATATGTTTTTCAATGGATCAAAATGCACATCAGGGACTGGTGTAAGAATTTTTCTTATTACTCCACACACAGAGCCTATGTCATTTGCATACAAACTATGTTTTTACATATACAAATAATATCACAATATATGAGGCTTTGATTTTGGGTTTGTATATCACCTGTGCTTTAAAAATAAAATAAATCAAAATATACGGGGATTCAAATGTAGTTGTTAATCAAGTTACATATGTTTATCAGACAAAATAATAAAAATGAATCCCATATGAAAATATGGGACAATGCTTACAAATACATTTCAACAATATTTTAAATGAGAATATTACACGAAAAGATAACGATCATGCAAATGCAAAGGCTAGTGTGACATATTTAATACCAAATAACATAAATGATAATCAAGTAATCATCATTATATGGCATTTACCAAACTCATCAGTTTCATTTGCAAATCTAATAACTTTATTAGGATTATCAACTATGCACAATACAAAGGCTCATAATGGTTGATGTGTGTGTGTGTACACACACACACACACACACATTATATATATCACTTTTTGAATAAATCAATTACACTAGATATTTTTAATAGAAATGATAAGATAAGATTATAGAGACACACACTTTGATATGTGATTATTGGAGGGGATTTATTTAAACTTTTATTTAAGGACAATTACTTCGATGCTTAAACACTGAAGAGGCTAAGTTAATAATATAACAGGTACATGATAATGAATGTGGTGGTCATTTCATTAGAAAAGAACTGTCACACATATTATTTTGGCAAGAGTATTATTGGCCTACCATGGAACATGAATATCACAAATACGCCAACTTATGTGAAAAATGTCAAAGACATGATAATCTAAACTATGTTCTTTTGCATGAACTGCAACCCATTGTTTCACCTTGGCTATATACACTTTGGGGGTTTCACTTGATCAGTAAAAAAATCCAAAATTAGAAGGGGGATATAAATTCATAATTATAAGTACTAAATATTTCACCAAATGGGTATAAGCCATACCCTTAAAATATAATATAAGAGAGGACATATATCGAATCTTGATGATACACATCATCTCTTACTTTGTTTTATCTTTAGATAATATTATAAATAATGGTTCATATTTCAAGAACAATATAATCAAACATTTTTGCATTAAATAAGATTCGACACACATTTTATACTCCTTATTATCCCCAAGGCAATGGATAGGTAGAAGTTACAAATAAAACCATAAACAACATCTTAAAAAAGACATTTACTAAATTTGGTGATGATTGACATAAAAAAATAGTTAATGTATTATGGGCTTACAACATAAGCATTTGTACACCTATTGGGGCTACTCCATATTATTTGGTTTATGGGACACAAGCAATTCTTCCAATAAAATTAGAAATTCCATCTTTATGCTATCCCTAAAATGGCTTATTACAGATGATCAATATAAAGAAAAATGCTTTCATGAGTTAGAAAAACTGGATCATACATACCTACAGGAAACAAAACATCTCAAGGTATATCATAATCACATTCAAAAGGATTACAACAATAATTCACAATAGAGAGTTTGAGGTTGGTGACTTGGTTTTGAAAGAAAATCTAAGAAATGTCAATGCAAAATAAGAAACCAAAGGCAAGTTCAAGCCTAATTGGTTGGATCCATATGTGATTATAGAAAGTTAAGCATAAAATTTTATCATCTAGCTTCACTTGAAGGGAAAGAAATCAAGAATCTAATGAACATTATGCATCTATGGTGGTTATATGGTTAGGCATTTTAAAATCTAAAATATATTTCTAAAAAAAATAAAAAAAGTAAAAAATAAAATAAAAAAATAAATCTTTAAAATTAAAAAATTAGGACATATACATGATTTGTGAAGTTTATTTCTATCAGTTAAATTGTGTTCAGTATACTAAGTATTTATGTATATATCCATATTTTATCAAAAACTCTTTATAAATTATACATGAGTGAATTCAAAACATACAGGTTTCCATTTACATACACAATAGTAGGTCATTTAACCATCTTAGACCCAAAAATTATAAACACACAAAAGTGCTCTACCTAGATAGTAGTGCACCGTGTTGTCTCATTCTGTTATTATTGTACCAATGAACATAGGTTAACACTTTTCAGATTCAAACAAGTCATATGCATCCTACAACTTGTTTATACTTCAATAAATTCACAAGGGGCATAATTTTTCATAGGTTATATCATTATTTGACTATCCCTTGTTGTTCATACCTCAGTTCTTTATATTGCACAAAATCTATCAATATTGCTCACTTACATTCACATTTATATCTTACTAAATACTTAAGTTACTGAATATATTAATGTTATAAATTGCTAATTTTGATCAATTACATAAATTCATGCATGTTTTTCATGTTTTATTTTTTTGCTTAGTGTCTTTTGTGTATTATTTATTTATTATTGTGGACATTTGAACATGTCCTTGTGTGTGGATCTAAGCCTATTATATGTTTCTATGAATATGTGAGTGACATTTTAATAAGTCCCTTGTATGTGGCCCCTTGGACTTATCTTGTGTGCTTTATGTGTTTTGTGTGTATTCTTTATGTGCGTGTGTCATGGACATGACACTTGTTTGCTCAATTTTTAATGCCATGATGGACATCATGTGTCTTACCCATTTTTGATATCGAGGTCAATATCATGCATCCATCCCACAATAGTTTTATTCAGCTTTTAGTACTCATTTTTTATCACATATCTACATGCCTCATTACTAACATCTATCTAGACTTGACACTTTATATTATTGGATTTATACATGCAATTTATGTTAAAATTTATTGCTCAGTATATCTATGATGATGCCATGTTCTTCCATGTTATCATTACTACTCAAATTTACATCTTTTCATAACATCTCTCACATAATTTTTTATTTTGAGATAATTTATTGTGTATGATCCACAACTAACCTCAAAATAAGGGATATAAATAATGGCTGGCCTTAGAGACAAAGCTCCAACAATAAAATACACAAACATAATTTTGTAGATTTTACATAGTTAACCATAATACAAACCCATAAATCACCCAAAAAGTAAATTTAGACAATAATAGTCCATTTGGACAAGGGAACAAGCTAACCAATTCAAAAAAATCATGTTGTTTCCTAGCAGATAAAAACTAGTCAATTTCAAAAAAAATCATAATCACTAGTAGTACAGGGTAGTTTGCAACAAGTATACATAATTAGTTTTCAAAAAAATATACAGGTTTGTCTCAATTTTCCTTAGTTTAGGGACATCATGCATAACATGTGTTCCAATTTATCACAAAAATGTTTTATTCAAAAATACACATGATATTACTTTGTCATAGAATCCATATATACCCAAATATCAAATTGGGTTCATGTGTGTGGTACATGAGCACCTCCTTGCTTAATTTTGTGCTAGTTTTGTAGATGGAGTGGTAATTCATGTCATTCTCTATATCGTGTACACCAAAATTAGATATTACTATATTTTACACCATATTTTTTACTAGATTTACACTAGAAATGAGCCTTATTTCATCTATAATAGTTGGTTAACCTTTTGCACCAATTTTTGCACTAAAAAAATCCATTGGAATTCATACATGGATTCTAAACTACTTCACTATTTTGGGTATGCAATGATGGAGTCAAGCACACCTTGAGTTTTTAATCATACTCCCCTATCAATTAGGAGTGGGGCATGCATAGTCCAATCCAAGTTCATTAACATATAATAAATCTCCAAGGGTCTTACCCTCACTAACTTTTTTTTGCACTAAAAAACACAAAGGTTACATACCCAATAAGGTTTATCCATTCCTTGTTATTAGATCTATAAGTTTTATTATATTTAATTCTTTATTTTTTTAATCTTAAGTAAGGAATGATTTTATGCATGTTTCATTGTACGTTTTCCATGAAGCACAATTCAAAATTATAGCCTATATTTAATAATTTTCTTCATAGGTAAGTTTAGGTACACACTTTTCATTTTACTCTGGTACTTTCAATTTGCTACACTACTAGAATAAAAGGGGTGAAATGTAGACACATAAGTTAATATTTAAGCTAAAATAATGTAATTATGACCACTCTTTATACACACTCAACACATGTCTCATTCTATGGTCTTTCAATCGCCTTTCCTTCACTTCTATGTGGATGACCCATTATTACACGTAAAAAATGATATCAAGTTGTCCCTATTACTCACTAAAAATAACTAAATATTATCCCTTAATTGATCTGTATTCTCAGTTTAGTTGCCTTTTCTCCTCAAACAAGGCCATACCACTTGGACTATCCTACTCCTTGGTCCTCTCTAGTTTTGTCGACCATGTCTTCCCATAAAATAATGACTAGTTACTCAAATTCAAACTTATGTAATAGGTCATCCAACATGTTTGGCAAGCCCTATCTGAATGAATTCCTAAATGATCACTACAAATCCAAAATTTAAAGTCATTTTTCACATAAGAGGCTCACACATGGAAAAACACTAGAACATCTAACTTCACATTGAGAGAAAGTCATCTATTTTTCCCAATACAAAGTCCATACAATCCTAATATCCCTAAGCAAAGTCTAAATACACTTTAAAAGGTCACAAGTCCTAATTGAAGCACTTAAATACACTATAATTTCACAAGCACCCAATATTACACTAGTCTTTCACACACAACACCATAACATCAGAGAAATACATGGATTTTGATCCCTCTTGAGAGTATTGATATGTAGGCAACTCTCAACACAGGGGGTGTTGAGGTCTAGCAAAACTTAAAATGCTAACCCATTTTTTTATTTTATTTCATTTATCATTAGTGGTCTATTGAGCTATGTTTAAAAGTGATGAAGATGTCACACAATTATTGTTTTAATAGATTAAACACCTCCAACATAGTCAAATAAAACACAGGTGAAATGAACCTATCATATCAGTCACATGACATAAAACCCTACAGGACGTTAGTGTGCCCTAAGGTCACTAACACATTGCACCCTTATTAATTCTAGTGGCCTTGTTTAGAAAGCAAGTAAATGATTATTTTTGATTCACAATGAACCAACACAGTCACATAATTAGTTTTTCAAATTTTGTCTCAGTCCTACATTATCAAATTTCTAGCCAAGTACTTTTTCTTTGCTATTTCTCCTTTTAACATCTTTATAAATATAATAAGTTCTAAATTAGTTTGTGTCATTTATTACATACCTATAGAATTATAATTTTAAGCAACAATTTAGCTCATTTAGATAAATAATTCATAGATTTTCTAAATTTGATAGAAGATTAACTAATAGTATTCAATCCAACAAAATAATAATAATAAATGCTTAAGTACTAATGAAATCATAATTGGAAATTGATTATAAAACTTTATTGTACACTAATTGTCTTCATATAAAATAGTTACTTAATCATCTGGAAGCACCTATATAATAACCATATGCTCCCTATAATCATATAAATATGGAAGAAATTATTCTATAAAACTAAGAACTGGTTATACTAACGCAAGAAAGTAATATATTATTTTGGTTTGAACCAAGTAATTTCCATTACATTGTGACATCAAATACATGTTAGAGTCTAAACCAAATTTATATAGCTTAGATAAGTATAACAGGTTAAGGCCTATCTTTGACTATAAGTAATGAATATCTTGTTTAGTATCTTAAGCATATCCAGAAGATGAACAAGTCAAATATGTATATATGTATGTATGTGCATATGTGCTACATTAAGGTTAACAAGGTCTCTCAAATGTTCTCTCTTTAAATTTATTGAATCCATAATGATATTAATAATAAAATAGGTCTAAATAACTTTCTTTTACCTCTAGTTCAGATATTGTAATTCATTATCTACAAACAAAATTGTCATAGAGTCATTTACCAATAAAATATACTCACTAGTGGTCTATAGAATAATTTTCATGGTATTGGTATTATTACAAACTGATTGGAATAAGCTTATAAATATTCAAATGCAAATTAACCTTATAAATAAAAGAATAAATATATACAAACCATGTTATCAAAATCTTTAACTATCATATCTAGTTATAATAGTTAAATTTATATAGAAGATATCTTTGATAGATCTAAATCTTGAAGAACACACCTCATTCACGAGGAGAGTTAATTCAATACCAAACACAATTAATAAAAATCACAATTATTTAAAAATTCTACTTCTACTGTTTTTTCATACTAAGAGATTTTTTCATCAAATAATAATACTTACTACTTAAAAAATATTCCTTGGGCTTTACAAGAGTAATAATACAACAAAATGATGTTATTATAAGAATTTACAATACAACTACTAGTAAATCAATTTTTCAACATTTAAGTTAAGAATATTTTTTGTAACTTAAAAAAACTCAAAAAATAGCAACAACTAGTGCAACTACTAACAAAAGATAAAATAAATAAGATTATTGAAACCAATAATGGCCCTTATCACCCCAACCATTAGCTCGATGATAAATAATTCAAATAGATATATATACTTAAGTCACTAGGTAAACATTTAATTGGTTACAATTCAAATAACAGAGGAAAGACATAAATAAACATAACAAAACATAGTGATCTCATGATGGTCTAGGGTAAACCAACCCAACATCATAATAGAAGCCAACTAAAGAACATTAAAGCATTTTTTTATTGCAACCATCCAAAATTACCTAATAAGATCAATCCAATTCTCTCATTTATGTATTTGAGGTAGGCACCTATGGTTTTTTTAGTTATTTTCTCAAGCAACACAAGATAAATAAAATCACCACATAAAAATAAAATAATAGAGGAATATAAATCTCAATCTAAGTTATACATGGTGTTGCTTAAAAAAATAAAATAAAATTAAGTTGATAAAGGGTACAAAAATCCTTTTATCTGGTCATATCTGCAGGTAACAGGTCCCTGTAAAACCTGGTTTAGTTTTTTTACTGGTTACAGGTTCTTTTAAAAACCTAGTCGAGCTTAATGGTTTATCTTTATTTTTGATGTAAAGGGTTTTGGGGCCCCTTCAAAACCTGCTTTTACCTTAATCTAAAACCTAGTTAATAAAATTAGAACTCATTATTCTAAAAACTATATTCTAAGCTCATAATTAAACTAATGTAAACATGCATGACTTACTTCTTGTTGTGAGCTAGTTAATACTGTCTGGAAGTTGTTAAAATGAGTTTCTACCACACTTCTATCTCCTTTTATTTGCCTTATTCTTATATTATTTCCCTCAAAAAACTTGAAACCTCTATATAAAACTTCCAACTAATTCTAATAACACCCCATGAGTAAAAATATGTAGTGTAAATCGAGTTTTGTAGTTTTTACTTTGATTTTGCAATGTCAATGACTAAGATAGGGCCATGATTCATAGAAACAAGCACTTTAAGTGATTTGTCAATAAATGGCACCTAAAAATAATTATCTTTCTAATTATAATGATAGTACTTAATGGTGAATAAACAAGCACATTGTATGTAATATATAATAGCACTACCAAGTGCAACACTCAACAAAAGAAAATGTGTTAATGAAAATGAAATGAGTATTTTTGTTCTATTTAAAAATTCTTCTAATTTCTTATTTTTTATAGGACCAAGTCTAATATGTGACACTTTATTTATGACATTAAACACATTAGAAATATATTTGATTTTGTAAACATAAATGATACAATGTCATGTAATAGATCAAACAAATTATTTGATGATCACTACCAAGATGGTAAGGGAAAAAAAATTATATGCACATTACGAGTCAAACATATCATGTAAAAACATACATGTATGATGGCAAGGTATTTATCTTAATAAATTTTACCCATACACATACATCTCTACGTTGCATCTTTATCTACATGACAGATCCCTTCCACTTCAGGCTTATAAATCATGAAAAGCCTACAAAATTCAAAAAATATTAGTAGTACTTGGATGAAAAATGTATATATGAAATGATGTATAAAGTTAAAATAAATATTTGTACTAATTAAGTATTAAATTACATATTTATTATTAAACATGTATATCATAATTTAAAAAAAATGATCCATCTAAACAAAAAATTAAGTCTGACTAAAAAAGCATATACAACCACATTACTAAAAGAGTCAAAATTTGGGTATAACACAAATATTTGAAATTATAAGCATTCTTATTTTGGGCTGAATATAAAAATGGTATTTCGATGTTCCATGTGTTTTTTGAGATACATGTACTCTATTTTGAATTTTTGAATTTTATGTTGTTCATAGTATGAAATAATGTTATTTCATATTCTAAAGTGTGCAAATGTTCTCAAGAAAATATTTCCTAGAGATATGGTTTGTGTTTCAAGTTGTATAAAAGAGCCAAGAGTCATTTTCAGTTTTGATCCTTGTTATTATCCTTCAAATTATATGGTGTTGTCTTAAGCTATAGGTAGATGAATTTATTGAGGTTATATAGTTTTAATTCGCAACCCAATATCAATATTTATTATGAAAATAGTTTCTTGTTTTTAAAATCTTAAAATGGTTTTAAGGGTTTTGGTGCTCAGTCTAGGTTTTTGTGTTCAGTGTCATATAAAATGAATGGCCATTTTGATAAAGAAAAAACACATAGTTTAATATAATTTTCTTATGTCTGTTCTCGATACCTTTTATTTTCAAAAAATATTCAAGTCATTTTGAGAATGATGATTCAATTTTATTTCACTTTTTGAGAGTGTATGGATAAATTATTATGTATTGATTTTATATTTAGTTGATGTGACAATGATGGGATAACAATGATATTTTTGTAATGAATATCTCATGTATATCATAAGTGTTTAGTTTGTTCTGTTTTGTGTAATTGTTGATTGAATCATTTGGAAACTTCAATGAGTTAACATGTTTCATTCAATTAATGGATGCTTTATAAGTTATGTTTATTTTTAAATCAAGTCAAATATTTTTGGTTGGAGTTGAAGATCACATTGTTTTTTGAGAGATAATGCTTGGGAGAGAGATAACCGATACACTACATGTATATGGTGCATACCGAGTAAACCCTTAAGGGAGCAAAGGGCCCCTAGTGTGTTTACATGAGGTTTTGGCTTCAATATTAGGATATCCATTCACTTTTATGACAGTGACCCATTTTTATGGGACATCTTAAATAAGGCTTCTTATAATTATTTGATATATCATGACACTCATGCTTGAAGAGCCTCTAAAATAGGAAATTATTGGCCTCATTCTTTTAGATGTGGTTCACCAACTATTTATTCTCATCAAATGACTCATATTGCTAATTAATTTTTTTCACCTACTAATCCATACCTTAAAATGATGCATTTTTTTCACCTGTTAACCCATACCTTAAAATGATTTTATAATCTAGTTAGAAGCTCCCAATGATACTAAAGCATTAAAAATTCTACTTCCTATAAACATAAGCATGTTAGAATCCCTTTAATATTACCTGTGGTGACACATGTGATGATCAAAATTATGTTGGAAGTTGATGAAGAATCATGAGGGTTGGTGTGGGTTGAGATGCCTATAACCCCTATGGAGTACATTGATTAAAATAATAATTGAGGAATTATAATAATTGATTTGATATCATCAACTAAGGGAGAATAAAAAATAATTATGTTTGATCATTTAAATTTTGTTTTAATTTGACTATGTTCTCTGATATTTTTAAAATACTTTTATTTTAGACATTTTCATCCTAATACTTTTAGTTTAGTTCTGATTTGATTATGGATTTTGAATTTTTTTAGATTTAGACATTATTTTTGATATCAAGGACTATTATTCCTAATTATAATTTTTATTTGGTTTACTAAAACGTTATTTTATCAATACTTTTTAAATGATATTGGTGATGGTCAAAATTGAAAATTCATTGATTAGGTGTGTTAAAAATGAGATATAAGATAAGTATGTAGTGAACTTCACTTTGAAATGATTTTGAAGAAAATATATTTTAAAAAATATGAAATTTTAGTTGATTTCTAGTAAATTTATGCATGTAAAATATTTAATTGCTATTTATTTTATTTTGTTTGCATGATAAATTTCATAAGTGATTAACTAGCTATTAAATAGTGTGTTAAGTGCCTACCTATTTTTATATTTGTAGGTTTTCAATTATTACTAGCCCTATTAGGGTTTAAATATTAGATAAGTTATTTACAAGTCTTCCACACACTTCTAAAAGTCAAATATATGGATATAGACCTAACTTAAGCTATTACAACTGATTGTTCCCTAATTTCCCATTTTTAACAAAGTAGAGGATTGACTAAGTAGGACAATAATGGGAATTGATCCTATGTTTAGTCTGTCGATCTTGTCCCTATTCAATTTTAGTTCTTGACTCTATGCACTTGTAGAGTCTGTTCATGTTTTCCTATCTCTACCTTCTATCAATTAGTGTATTTAAATTTGGGGCAAAAATAACTAAGTTTGTATGTCATTTTCATAGTTAGTCTTATTTCAATCATTTACACCTTATCAAATTTAGTTATATTTATCGAAAGTTCATTTCCAACATTTTGAGTTATTTTATTCAATTCATCTTAATTAGGTTTAATTCACTTTTAATCCAAATATAGACAAAACATATTGGTCAACCCACTTTTCATTCAAGCATTGCTTTAAAAAAATGATCCTAGGGTTTAGATAAATTTATGAATATTCGACGCAAAGAATTTTATTTTGACTTTGGATCTAAATCTAATACTAAAATAACCCTTATTTCAACCTTAAATATAGTTACTAATGCTAAAAACACTATATTCTGACCTTAGATCTGATATATGACATTGAAAGTATCTTATTTTGACCTTGGGTTTCACAAGAGTTTACTAATCTCTATACATAACAAAATTTCCTTTTGTTTATAACATTTCATTTCATATCATTATTTGCAACATATTTTCCATGTTATATTTTTATGCCACCTAAAAAAATTGATTCTCATATTCATTTAAGGCAAAACACTGCATTAATTAGGATTCCTATTTACCATATTTAAATTCCCTTGACTAGTGTTAAAATGGATTCTACTAATACAAACATTGGTTTTCTTCTTTTGATGAACAAATTGCTCATGAATATTTTCAAGAAGATAATCATAATGATCATGGTAATCAAGATGACCATAATGCTCAAGATACCCATAAAAGCTTAGATAAGATCCATCCTAATGAAATTAATGGGGTAGATCATATACAAGTCCAATGTTTATCTAATTTTAAATGACTTTGTCAAATACCATAAGATATACCCAAAATAATTGAAATTATTTTAGCTTCTAAAAGTGCACAAAAATAAAAAAGTTATACTTTTAATGCATAACAAGAACCACTCTTTTGTGTTGTTAACCCTACCACATGTGTTGTTACTACTATTGTTGATATTGTTATTACATCTACACCTTTAAGCTTGAGGGAAACCCAAGGTTTACAAAAAATATCTATAGTTTTAGTTAATCAATTACATTCACACACAACACCATAACATGGGATAAATACATTGAGTTTGATCTCTCTCCAAAGTATTGGTATGTAGGCAACAATCAACATAGGGGGTGTTGAGGTCTAACATAAATTTAACCGCTAATACCTTTTTCCTTTTTATTATGTTTATCATTCATGATCTATTGATCTAGGGTTAAACATGAATAAAAATACATACAATTATTTTCACAATAAAAGGAGAGGCCCCCCCTCCCTTGCATAGTCAAATAAAACACACAGGCGAAGTGAACCTTCCATATTAGTCACAAAGCATAAAATCCTATAGCATGTTGATGTGCCCTAAGGACACTGGTGTATCACACCCTTGTGTAAATCCAATGACCTTATGCAAGAAGTAAGTGAAACACTATTCTTGATTCATAATAAACCAACATAGTCACTTTTTCAATTTCTATCTCAGTCTTGCATTGTCAAATTTCTAGGTAAGTACTTTGCCTTTGTTATTTCTTATTTAAAATCTTTTCAAATATAGTAAGTTCCCAATAATTTTTTGTCATTTAATGCATATCTATAACATTATTATTTTATGCAGTAATTTATTTCATTTAGGTAAATAATTCATACATTTACCAAATTTGATAAAACATATTGGTGAACCTAATTACTTTTGAACTTTGACAAATATCCTAGCTTGCTATTAGGGTTTCCTTATAGTTTTTGCACTTCCATTAGGGTTTTAGACTTATGATTTTTTGATTTCTAAATTCTTCATGATCACAATGACTAAATCTATTTATCTTTTATTAAAACTTAGAGTTTTTTAGTTTCATTTACATGGTGTTTCCCTATAATATGTAATATATTTAAGTTACATATAAATCAATGGATGCATCATGTAAAGCCAAAAATAAAATTCATCATAATCCAATAACCTAATAGTAAACCACTTTGTGATGCTTGTTATTACATGGTTTACTTTGACTTGTTGCCTATTACTACTAGACACTAGAGAGCGTAGTTGGTTCCGTTCATCCCTCCCAGTCATAGACCTTTCATTTACCTCAGCTACCATCCCACCTCTACTATTCACCCTAGGCTTATAGTAGATCCTACGATTCATATTTTTATCACTCAAATAGGTTGGCATGTGTGACAAGATGATCAAACTCAAAGATATAATCTTATTTATTAACTCAATAGTACACAACCAAGGTTTCTATTCTAGATTTTCTTCAATAGTCAAATATGTACAAGGATATTTTATATGTAGCATTGTGTGACATTATTGTTCCAATAAATGTTGAACATAATTTTGTTGCATCTATAATTAACACATTATGATGTATATAAGAGTATATATCTTTTGAAAAATAATATTTACCACCAAAACTCACTATTGATCAATATTTACCTTTATACATTTAGATCAGAATTGATGACATAGGTGTTAAGTGGGTTTTAGTCAATAATGGTTTAGGATTGAAAATTTACAATATTTATTTTCTCCAACTCTTCAATATACATGCTGATAATTTAGATTATTCATATATGAACATCGAATGTTTTGATACCATTCCTAGTAACGTATTGGGACAAATAACATTGAATCTCACACTAGGACCTCAAACTATTGTTATAACACGTTAAGTCATGCCCAATGATCTTAATTACAAAATTTTTATTGGAAGACCATGGATTCATATTATGCAAACCATTCCTTCCACTTTACATACACATTTGAAGTTCAATTATTAAGGGTATATACATCCATATCATATGGATCATGAACCATTTAAGTATTGTCAAGTAACTTAATATATGCATAATTATGTTCCTCATATGGTTTTTTCCACTCAGACAATGGTGTGCCCTACTATTCATAATTCTATCATAATTCTTACAGTTACACAAAAATCACCTTTATCTCACCAATATGATTTTGGACTAATGTATTTTAAAAAAATGGGTTAGAAAGGATTGGTACTAGGAAAGTATGTACATGGAATTCTTTATCCTATTGAGGCATCTACTCATAAAGGTAAACAAGACCTTGGTTATATAGATCATTTAGGTTATTTTAATTTAGTTACATCCGCACATCAAAATATAGCTTTTTACAAATCTATTTAACAGGACAATAGCTTAGTCAATCACATATCTATGTTATCCATTGTATACCTATAATTTATTGATGATATTATTTCATAAGACATTTTAACATTTGATGAACTCTCTAATGATAAGTATCTACTAGAATATTTAGGAACATATGAGTATCTCCCTCCCTTATATCATAATAATAGGTTTCTTTATTCTACAAATGCTCATAAATATTTTGTTAAGATGAACATTCCACAAGATGATGTCCCACTTGATGGATTTGAAATGATTCCAACTACACCTTATATTGAATATAGATCCACACATATAAATTAAGGGATAATTGAATTTAATTTTGGAATAAGTATAGATTCAAGAATAATAAATTTGGCCACCACACTTAAAATCGATGAGGATAAATCAATCAAGCAAGCATTACATGATTTTATTGAGATATTTACTTGGGCATACTCTAATATGTTAGGGATTGATCCTTTGATTATGGTACATTAGATCACACTCTACCTAGATGAAAAATTAGTTAATCATAAAATATGAAAAATGCATCCAAAACTTACATTATTATTTAAAGAATACATTCAAAGATTGCTAGATGCATGTTTCATTCGACTCATAGCCTACCCATAATGGGTGTCTAATATTGTTTTATTGGTAAATCCTAATGAGAAAATTTGATGTTGTTCAAATTCTAGAGATTTAAATAAGGTTTTCCCTAAAGATGGTTTCCCACTATCCAACATTGAAAAGATTGTGGATTCCACTCCTAGATATGAGATGCTATCATTTATGGATGGGTTTGCCAATTATAACCAAATCAAAATTTCCAAGGAGGATTAAAATAAAACATCAATCATCACACTATGGGGTACCTTTTGTTACATTTTGATGCCTTTTGGATTTAAAAATGTAGGATTTACATACCGATGAACCATGACACATATTTTTCATGAACTCATTCAAAAGATAATATATGATTATGTGGATTATTTACTAGTTAAATCCAAACACATATAAGATCATGCAATTAACTTATGATATATATTTGAGTGGAAATGACACTATAATGTATGTTTAAATCCAAATAAATGTTCTTTTGGTGTAATGCCAAGTAATTTTTTAGGATATATTATATGCTAATGAGGTATTGAAGCTGGTCCCATAAAATTTAAAGCTATTATTGGTATGCATCCACCTCAAGGGTTGAAATAAATTTGATATTTTCAAGGTAAAATTTAGGTGATATGTCACTTTGTCACCTAGATATCAAATAAGACACAACATTTTAAAAAGCTACTTAAAAAGGATACAAAGTTAGAATGGGACATAAAATGCCAAGAGAGCTTTGGGGTACTCAAATAATACTTATTGAAACCACCTATCCTCATGCCTTAAATACTAGATATACCATTTTTAAATTACATTTTTGCTACATAATATGTGCTACACACTTTACTCACACAATATGATGACAATCACAAAGAACAAGCCATATTTTATATTACCCACACACTTGTTGATTATGAGCATAATTATTATATAATGAAAAAACTATGTTTGGATCTTATGTTTGCCATGTGAAAAATTCAGCACTATATGATTAATAATGAAACTCAATTCATTGCAATGGTTGAGCCATTGAATTTTCTTATGTCTAAACCTCATTTTTTAGGACATAGAGCAAAATGGGTAATGTTACTCATGAAATTTGATTTAAATAGTATACCTAAAAATTTGATAAAAGGTCAAGTTATTGTAGACCAATTAGCTGACAATCAACTAAATGATACAAAATTCCTTAGGTATACTTTCAGAGATGTTTTCACAACATATAATATTATTGAGGATGCATGGAATTTTTTTTCAATGGCTTAAAATGCACATCAGGGACTGGTGCAAGAATTGTTCTTATTACTCCACACATAGAGCCTATTCCATTTGCACACAAACTGGGTTTTTCCATGTACTAATAATATCACAATATATGAGGCTTTGATTTTGGGTTTATAAATCACTCTCACTTGATAAATAAAATAAATTAAAATATATGGGGATTTGAAATTGGTTATTAATCAAGTTACATATGTTTATTAGACAAAATAATAAAAATGAATCCCATATGAAAATATGGGACAGTGCTTACAAATACATTTCAATAATTTTTCAATTAAGAATATTACACGAAAGGATAACGATCATGCAAATACAAAGGATAGTGTGACATATTTAATACCAATTGACATAAACGATGATCAAGTAATCATCATTTTATGGAGTTTTTAAAATCCATCAATTTCATTTGTAGATCTAATAGCTTTATTAGGCTTGGTAACTATACATAGTACAAAAGGCTCAGAATGGTTTATGTATATAGATAACTTTTTGAAAAAATCAACTACACTAGATATTTTTACCAGAAATGATAAGATAAAATTATAGAGAGACACACTTCAATATGTCATTATTGGAGGGGATTTATTTAAACTTTTATTTAAGAATAATTACTTTGATGCTTAAACACTAAGGAGGCTAAGTTAGTAATACAATAGGTACATGACAATGAATGTGGTGGTCATTACATTGGAAAATAAATGTCACATAAATTAATTTTGTAATAGTATTATTGGCCTATCATAAATATGCCAAGTTATGTGAAAAATATCAAAGACACACTAATCTAAACTATGTTCCTTTGCATGACTTACAACCCATTGTTTCACCTTGGATATCTACACTTTGGGGGTTTAACTTGATCAATAAAATAAACCCAAATTTAGAAGGTGGATATAAACTCATAATTACAACTACTAAATATTTCACCAAATGGATATAAGCCATACCCTCACAATCTAATACAAGAAAGGACATATATTGATTCTTGATGACACACATCATCTCTTCTTTGGTTTGTCTTTAGATAATATTATAAATAATGGTTTATATGTTGAGAACAACATAGTCAAACATTTTTGCACTAAATAAGATTTGACACACATTTTCTACTCCTTATTATCTCTAAGGCAATGGACAGGTAGAAACTACAAATATAACCATAAACAACATCTTAAGCAAGAAATTTACTAAATTTGGTGATGATTAGCATAATAAAATAGTTAATGTATTATGGGCTTGCCACACAATCATTTGTACACCCATTGGGGCTACTCCATATTCTTTGGTCTATGGGACACAAGTAGTTCTTCCAATAAAATTAGAAATTCCATCTTTATGCTATCCCTAAAATGGATTATTACAAATGATCAGTATAAATAAAAATGCTTGCATGAGTTATAACAACTGGATCATACATGCCTATAGGCAAAAAAAAATATCAAGGTATATCATAATTGCATTTAGAAGGATTACAACAATAATTCACAGTAGAGAGTTTGAGTTTGGTGACTTGGTTTTAAAGGAAAATCTAAGGAATGACAATGCAAAGAAGAAACCAAAGGTAAGTTCAAGCCTAATTGGTTTGATCCATATGTGATTACAGAAAGTTAAGCACAAATTTTTATCATCTAGCTTCACTTGAAGGAAAAACAATCAAGAATCCAATGAAATTTATGCATCTATGGTGGTTATATAGTAAGGCATTTTAAAATATAAAATAATTTTCTAAAAAAATACAAAAATAAAAAATAAATAAATAGTTAAAATAAAAAAATTAGGACATATACATGATTTGTGTAGTTTATTTCTATCAGTTAATTTGTGTTAAATATACTAAGTATTTATCTATATATTCATATTGTATCAAAAAATATTTACAAATTATACATGAGTGAATTCAAAACATACAAGTTTCCATTTACATACACAATTGTATGTCATTTAACTATCTCAAACCCAAAAATTATAAACACACATGTTGTCTCATTTTATCATTATCATCCCAATGAACATACATTAACAGTTTGCTTATTCAAACAAGTCACATGCATCCTACAACTTGTTTATACTTCAAAAATTTCACAAGGGGCATCATTTTACATAGGTTCTATCATTATTTAACTATCCCTTATTGTTCATATCCCAGTTCTTTATATTACACAAAATTTATCAATATTGCTCACTTACATTCACATTTCTATCTTACTAGATACTTAAGTTACTGAATATATTGATGTTACAAATTGCTAATGTTGATCAATTACATAAATTCATGAGTGATTTTCATGTTTTGTTTTTTTGCTTAATGTCTTTTATGTATTATTTATTTTTTATTGTAGACATTTGAACATGTCTTTCTGTGTGGATTTAAGCCTATTGTATGTTTCTATGATTATGTGAGTGACATTTGAAAATGTCCCTTATATGTGGCCCCTTGGCCTTATCTTGTGCACTTTATGTGTTTTGTGTGTACTCTTTGTGTGGGTGTGTCATGGACATGACACTTATTTGCTTAATTTTTGATGCCATGATGGACATCATGCATCTTATCCATTTTTGATATTGAGATCACTATCATGTATCCATCCTTAAGTAGTTTTATTTAGCTTTTAGTAGTCATTTGTTATCACTTATCTGAATGCCTCATTATTAACATCTATCTAAACTTGACACTGTATATCATTGGATTTATACATGCAACTTACATTAAAATTTATTTATCAATATATCTATGATGATGCCATGTTATCATTACTACTCAGATTTACTTCTTTTCATAACATCTCTCACATATTTTATTATTTTGAGATAATTTATTGTCTAGGCTCCACAACTCACCTTAAAAGAGGGTACATAAATAATGGCTTGCCTTAGAGACAAAGCTCCAACAATAAATTACACAAACATAATTTTGTAGATTTTACATAGTTGACCATGATACAAACCCATAAATCACCCAAAAAGTAATTTTAGACAATAATAGTCCATTTGGACAAGGGAACAAGATGATCATGTCAAAAAAATCATGTTGTTATCCAAATAGACAGAAACTAGTCATTTAAAAAAAAATCACAATCATTGGTAGTACAGGGCAGTTTACAAAAGTATACATAATCAATTTTCAAAAAAAATTACAGGTTTGTCTCATATTTCCTTAGTTTAAGGGCATCATGCACAACATGTGTTCCAAGCTATCACATAAATGTTTTGTTTAAAAATACACATGATATTACTTTGTCCCAGAATCCATATATACCCAAATATCAGATTGGGTTCATGTGTGTGGCATATAAGCACCTCCTTGCTTAGTTTTGTGCTAGTTTTGTAGATGGAGTGGTAATTCATGTCATTATCTATGTTGTGTACACCAAACTTATATATTACTATATTTTACACCAAATTTTTTACTAGTTTTTCACCAGAAATGAGCCTTATTTTGTCTATAATAGCGGGTTAACCTTTTGCACCAGTTTTTGCACTAGAATAATCCATTGGAATCCATACAAGCATTCTAAACTAATTCACTACTTTGGGTATGAAATGATGGAGTCAAGAACACCTTGAGTTCTTAATCACACTTGTCTATCAATTAGGAGTGGGGCATGCATAGTCTAATCCAAGTTCATCAACATATAATAAATCTCCAAGGGTCCTACCTTTACCACTCACTTATGTTTTCATGAAAAAGCACAAAGTTTCACATACCCAATAAGGTTTATCCATTCCTTGTTATTAGATCTATAAGTTTTATTCTATTTACTTCTTTATTTTTTTTATCTTAAGTAATGAATGATTTATGCATGTTTCATTGTAGGTTTTTCATGAAGCACAATTCAAAATTATAGCCTACATTCAATATTTTTCTTCATAGATAAGTTCAGGTACACACTTTTCCTTTTAATCTAGTACTTTTGATTTGATACATTAATATAATAAAAAGGGGGCGAAATGTAAACACATAAGTCAATATTTAGGCTAAAATATGTAATTGTGACCACTCTTTATACACACTTAAATCATGCCTCATTCCATGGTCTTTCAATTGCCTTTTCTTCACTTCTATATGGATGACCCATTCTTAGACGTAATAAATGATCTCAATATGTCCCTATTCCTCACTCAAAATAATTAAATCTTATACCCTAATTGATCCATATTCCTAGTTTTGTTGCCTTTTCTCCTCAAACAATGCCACACCACTTGGACTATCCTACTCCCTATTCCTCTCCAATTTCAACAATCGTGTCTTCCCATAAAATAATGACTAGTTAATTAAATTCAAACTTATGTAATAGGTTATCCCACATGTTTTACAATCCTTATCTGAGGGAATTCCTAAATGATCACTATAAATCCATAATTTAAAGTCATTTTGTACATAAGAGGCTCACACATGAAAAAACACTAGAACATCTAACTTCACATTGAGATAAAGTCATCTATTTTTCCCAATATAAAGTCCATACAAGCCTAGTAGCCCTGAGCAAAGTATAAATACACTTTCAAAGGTTACAAGTCACAATTTAAGCACTCAAATACACCATAATTACACAAACACCCAACATTACACTATTCTTTCACATACAACACCATAGCATGGGAGAAATACATGGATTTTGATCCCTCTTCAGAGTACTAATATCTAGGCAACTCTCAACATAGTGGGCATTGAGGTCTAGCACAACTTAAAATGCTAACCCATTTTTTTGTTTTATTTCATTTATCATTAGTGGTCTATTGAGTTATGGTTAAAAGTGAATAATATGACACACAATGATTGTTGCAATAGATTGAACATCTCCCACATAGTCAAATAGAACATAAGTGAAATAAACCTATCATATCAGTCGCATAACATAAAACCCTACATGATGTTAGTGTGCCCTAAGGAAACTAACACACTGCACCCTTAACTAATTCTAGTGGCCTTGTTTAAAAAGCAAGCAAATGATTATTTTTGATTCACAATCAGCCAACATAGTCACACAATTAGTTTTTTAATTTTTGTCTCAGTCCTGCATTGTAAAATTTGTAGCCAAGTATTTTTATTTATTATTTACCCTTTTAAAATATTTATAAATATAGTAAGTTTCAAATTAATTTGTGTCATTTATTGCATACCTATAGAATTCTAATTTTAATCAACACTTTAACTTATTTAGATAAATAATTCATATATTTTCTAAATTGGATAGAACATTAACCAATGTTATTCAAGCCAATAAAATAATAATAATAAATGCTTAAGTAGTAATGAAATCATAATTGCAAACTAAATATAAAACTCTATTGTACACCAATTATCTTCATATAAAATAGTTTCTTAATCATTTGTAGGCACATGTATAATAACCTATGCTCCCTATAATCATATAAATATGGAAAAATTATTCTATAAAACTAAGAACTGGTTATACTAACACAAGAAAGTAATATATTATTTTGGTTTGAACCAAGTAATTTCCATTGCATTGTGACATCAAATATAGGTTAGAGTCTAAACCAAATTTATTTATCTTAGATAAGTATAACAGGTTGAGGCCTATCTTTGACTATAAGTAATGAATATCTAGTTCAGTATCCTAAGCATATCGAGAAGATGAACAAGTCAAATAAATATGTATATATGTATGTTTGTGAATATATGCTACATTAAGGTTAACAAGGTCTCTCAAAAAATTCTCTCTTTAAATTTATTGAATCCATAATGATATTAATAATAAAATAGATCTAAATAACTATCTTTATCTCTAGTTCAGATATTACAATTCACTATCTACAAACAAAATTGTCATAGAGTCATTTACCAATAAAATATACTCAATTGTGGTCTATTGAATAATTTTGATGGTACTGGTATTATTACAAACTAATTGGATTAACGTTATAAATATTCAAATGCAAATTAACCTTATAAATAAAGGAAGAAATATATATAAACCATGTTATCAGAATTGTTAACTATCATATCTAGTTATAATAGTCAAATTTATATAGAAGATAAATTTTATGGATCTAAATCTTCAAGAACACACGTCATTCACAAGGAGAGTTAATTCAATATCAAACACAACTAATAAAAATCACAATAATTAAAAAATTTTACTTCCACTGTTTTCTCATACTAAGAGATTTTTTCATCAAATAATAATACTTACCACTTAAAAAATATTCCTTGGGGTTTATAAGAGTAATAATACAACACAATGATGTTATTATAATAATTTACAATACAACTACTAGTAAATCAAATTTACAATATTTAAGTTAAGAAACTTTTTTTGTAACTAAAAAAAACTAAAACATTAGCAATAATTAGTGCAACTAGTGATAGAAGAGAAAATAAGTAAGATTATTGAAACCTATAATGGCCCTTATCACCCAAACCATTAGCTTGAGGACAAATAATTCAACTAGAGATATATAATTAATCCACCATGTAAACATAAATTGATTAAAATTCAAAAAATAGAGGAAAAACATAAAGAAACACAATAAAACATAGTGATCTCATAATGGTCTAGGGTAAACCAACCCAACATCATAATATAAGCCAACTAAAGGGCATTAAAGCATTTATTTATTGCAAACATCCAAAAGTACCTAACAAGATCAACCCATTCTTCTCATTTATGTACTTGAGGTGGGCACCTATGGTTTTTTTTAGTCATTTTATTAAGCAACACAAGATAAATACAATCACTACATAAAAATAAATTAATAGAGGAATACAAATCTCAATCTAAGTTATACATAGTGTTGCTTAAAAAAATAAAAAAATATTAAGTTGATAAAGGGTAAAAAATGCCCTCTATGTACTCCATTAAAATTATTCACCATTTACATAGCTTAGTTTATAAAATTATAACTCATTATTCTAAAAACTATATTCTAATCTCATAATTGAACTAATGTAAACATGCATGACTTGCTTCTTGTTGTGAGCTATTTAATACTGACTGAAAGTTGTTAAAATGAGTTCCTATTACATTTCTATCTCCTTTTATTTTCCTTATTCTTATATTATTTCCATCAAATTTTTTAAAGCCTCCATATAAAACTTCCAAATAATTCTATTAACACCCCATGAGCAAAACTATGTAGTGTAAATCAAGTTTTGTAGTTTTTACTTTACTTCTCCACTCTCCAACTTCTTTCTTCTTCCTCAAATGATGCAACAAGGCTCTACCCTACTTCCTCGCCATTCTTCTCCATTCTCATTCTTTCCTTCATAATTTTATTCACATCCCATTTAGAAAATTCAATGCCCAAATAGGGTTTAAAATCATTGACTTTATTAAAAAATATTTATTTTAATGATTAAAACAATTTAACCACAATAATCAACTTTTCAAAGATTGAATTAATTATTATTATTTCACAATGTCAATGCCTAAGATAAGGCCATTATTTATTAAAACAAGCACTTTAAGTGATTTGTAAACCAATGACACCTAAAAATATTTATCTTTCCAATTATAATGATAGTACTTAATGGTGAATAAACAAGCACATTGTATGTAATATAGAATAACACTACCACGTGCAACATCCAACAAAGGAAAATGGGTTAATGAAAATGAAATGAGTATTTTTATTATATTTAAAACTTCTTCTAATTTCTTATTTTTTATAGGACCAAGTCTAATATGTGACACTTTTTTTATGACATTAAACACATTAGAAATGTATTTGATCTTGCAAACATAAATGATGCAATGCCATGCAACAGATCAAACAAATTATTTGATGATCACTACCAAGATGGTATAAGGAAAAAAATTTATATGCACATTATGAGTCAAACATATCATGTAAAGACATATATGCATGGTGGCAAGGTATATCTCTTAATAAATTTTACTCATACATATATATCTGTATGTTGCATCTTTGTCTACATTTCAGATTGTTTCCACTTCAGGCCTGTAAAATCATGAAAAGCCTACAAATTTCAAAAAATATTAGCAGTAATTAAATGAAAAATATATATATGAAATGATGTATAAAGTTAAAATAAATATTTTTACTAATTAAGTATAAAATTACATATTTATTAAATATAATTAAACATGTTTATCACAATTTTTTAAAAATAATCCATCTATAAACAAAGAATTAAGTCTGACTAAAAAAGCATATTCAACCACATTACTAAAACAACCAAAATTTGGATATAATAGAAATATTTGAAATTATAGGCATTCTTCTTTTGGATTGAATATAAAAAGGGTATTTTGAAATTTCATGTGATTGTTGAGATACATGTACTCTATTTTGAATTTTACATTGTTCCTAGTATGAAATAATGTTATTTCATCTTCTAAAGTGTGCAAATAGTCTCAAGTAAATATTTCCAAGAGATATGGTTTGTGTTTCAAGTCTTATAAAATAGCCAAGAATCATTTTTAGTTTTGATCCTTGTTATTATCCTTCAAACTATATGGTATTGTCTTAGGTTATAGGTAGATGATTCGATTGAGCCTATATAGTTTTATTTTGCAACCTAATATTAATATTAATATGAAAATAGTTTCATGTTTTTAAAATCTTAAAATGGTTTTAAGGGTTTTTAGTGCTCAGTCTAGGTTTTTGTGTTTAGCTTCATAAATAATGAATGGCCAATTTGATAAAGAAAAAACATATAGTTCAATCTAATTATCTTATGTATGTTCTCGATACCTTTTGTTTTAAAAAATTATTCAAGTCATTTTGAGAATGATGATTCAATTTTATTCTATTTTTTGAGAGTGTGTGGATAAATGACTGTGTTGATTTTATATTTAGTTGATGTGATAATGACAGGACAACAATGATATTGGGCGGGGCCCCTAGCCTAGTTGGCTAAGTATTTTTGCTGCGGCTCTGCTGGTCTCAAGTTCTAGTCTCCCCCCGCCCCATGGTACCGGTATTAGGCGTGTCTAGCTAGCACCGCCGGTCACGTTAAAAAGTTTACCAGGCTTATTAAAAAAAATAAAAAATAAAAAATAATAATATTTTTGTAATGAATATCTCATGTATATTAGAAATTTGTAGTTTATTTTATTTTGTGCAATTGTTGATTGAATAATTTGGAAACCTCAATGAGTTAACATGTTTCATTAAATTAATGGATGCCTTATAAGTTATGTTTATTTTTAAATTGAGTCAAATATTTTTGGTTGGAATTAAAGATCACATTGTTTTTGAGAGATAATGCTTGGGAGAGAGATAACCAATACAGTACATGTACATGGTGCATACCGAATAAACCCTTAAGGGACCGAAGGGCCCCTGGTGTGTTTACATGAGGTTTTGGCTATAATATTAGGGTATCCATTCAATTTTATGACAATGACCCATTTTTATGTGATGTCTTAAATAATGCTTCCTATAATGCTTTCATATATCATGACGCTCATGCTTGGAGAGCCTCTAAAATAGGAAATTATTGGCCTTATTTGTTTAGGTGTGGTTCACCAACTATTTATCTCATCAAATGGTTCATATTGCTAATGCATGTTATTCACTTGCTAACCCATTACCCCAAAATGATGTTATAATCTAGTTGGAAGCTCCCAAAGCTATTAAAGTACTTAAAATTCTACCTCCTCTAC
The DNA here is from genome assembly GCA_037957365.1 of Torreya grandis. Taxonomy (NCBI): domain Eukaryota; kingdom Viridiplantae; phylum Streptophyta; class Pinopsida; order Cupressales; family Taxaceae; genus Torreya; species Torreya grandis. The sequence continues at coordinate 1,042,882 of JARHVA010003486.1, read as the reverse complement.
CCATAAGCATGTTATAATCCCTTTAATATTCCCTGTGGTGACACATATGATGAAGAAAATTATGTTAGAAGTTGATGAAGAATCACGAGGGTTGGTGAGGGTTGAGATGCCTATAACCCCCATGGAGCGCACTGATTAAAATATTAATCAAGGAGTTATAATGATTGATTTGCTATCATCAGATGAGGGAGAATAAAAAATAATTGTGTTTGATCATTTGAATTTTGTTTTGATTTGACTATGATCTCTGATATTTTCAAATACCTTTGGTTTAGACATTTTCATCCTAATACTTTTAGTTTAGTTTTGATTTTATTATGGATTTTGAATTTTTTAAATTTAGATATTATTTTTGATATCATAGACTATTATTCCTAATTATAATTTCTATTTGATTTTCTAAAACATTATTTTATTAATAGTTTTGAAATGATAAATGATATTGGTGATGGTTAAAATTGAAAATTCATTAATTAGGCGTGTTAAAAATGAGATATAAGATAAGTATGTAGTGAAATTTACTTTGCAATGAGTTTGAAGAAAATATATTTTAAAAAATATGAAATTTTAGTTAATTGTTAGTAAATTTATGCATGTAAAATATTTAATTGCTACCTATTTGATTTTGACTGCATGATAAATTTCTTAAGTGATTAACTAGGCATTAAGTAGTGTGTTGTGTGTCTGCCCCCAAACCATAATATTAAGGGTTAATGTTATGATTACAAACAATTTATCCTCAATTCTTTTATTTAGATCACTTTTTCAATGTGACTTATTATTTAAAAACCCAACTAATGACTTTACATGACGTCAAAAGTTAATTAACTATAATTAAATTTCAACTAATTTTATTTAAATTTAATTTTTTATAAGTAAAGTTTAGTTATAATTTAAAATTTTATAGCCAACTCTTTAAGAAGAATTTTAAGGACTTGATGCAAGATTATTTGAAGAGGAATTCATATAGTTACAAGAACTCTTATTAGATTCATACTATGTTTATATATATATATATATATATATAAAATGTGATCAAGTGTGTGACTATAGGAAGATGTGATAACACTTTTTTTCGATAATGAAGTACCCAACTTGGTAAAATCAAGGATAACTATTTTTATAAATTATTTAAAAACTATTTATCAAAAAAGTTAAGTATTAATATTTTTGATGACTCTAAAGATATATCAATCATATGCATCTAGATTGCTTATGTATTTTATTTGAAACTAATGAAGACTTCACATATGTACGCACACACGTACACACACACAAGGCTAGATTATTTGTGATTATTCACATGGGATTGTAATATATATTTATGTCTCAGTACAATTTATCAAATGGCAATGAATCAATTATATCAAATTCTTAAAATCTTTTTTTTATGTGTGCATGACTCAAATCCCAAATTTATTTTACTTTATTTATCTATTTTGGTATATTTATTATTATTGCTTTTATTTTTTATATAATTATAAATGTTTTATTCTCATTTTCTTTAAATCTTTGTTGGTTAATAATGTATTTATTTTTTCTTTTTCTTTTTTGCTCTTAGATTTACTATTTTGTTTGCTTGCATGATGTTTTAGCAAACCATCCTTTATATTTTCATAGTGTTTTCACATATTATTACGTATTATTGTTGTATTTATTTAATTTAGGTTTATTTATAGTATATTTTAGTTTATTATTGTTTGTTTGTGGAGTGAGATACATGATCAAATGTGAAAGTGAAGAAGATTAAAAGCATGCAATATATGATTATAATTAAAAGTATTCTTGTTTGAATCTTCAAGAGGATACATTATCATTATGTATCATTTTGTCATTGGGTCAATAAAATTTTGAACGTGAAAATAAAATAAATAAATATACATGATAAAGTAAGAGAATGAAGATGATAGTTGAGAATTTCATTTGTGAGCAAAAATATTGTTTAATAAATTATATTTTACATTTTTAATGAAACTCTATTAAATGTTTTCTAAATAAGGTCATTTCAAATAATTAAATTAATTTAGATTTTTTAAATCTTGTTAAGAAGTTTGAATACTAAAATTAATTTTAAATACTTAACATCTAAAATACCACTTTCAATGCCTAAGTTCTAGACTTATAGTTAGTAGGTCCTTGCAATTAAAACTGGTCTTATTTTGATTTAATAATCTTCACTATAGGTGAAAGGATTGATTAGTTTAACATTAAAATTTTAAATCTCAATAAAAAATTCTCATCCATAGAATCCATAGCCAAAAACATGCATTAGAGTTGTATTCAAAGAGTTATTATGGCCAAGATACTTCTACTCACCATATTCATCATCTGAGAGAGTCATTTTAGCAAATAAAAGAGCAATGGACACCTATTGAGAGAGAAAATTGGGGAAATATCACTGGTGAGATGATGGATGTAGGTGGTTACATTCAAAGTATTGAAGAAAAACTAAAAGGCCTCAAGGAACAACAGGGCCAATCTCACTCTCTTTTTATGCCATCCATTCCTTCTCAAGAAACCATTTCAAGAGCCCCTTTGAATTTGCCAAATTCTTCATATGTTTCTTAGACCTTCCATTCTTTGATTTATATCCAAAAGAACTGTCAAATAAAGAAGGAAATTATTATGGCATAGCCTATTGTTGAGATTATTGTCCCCCAAAAATATCACTCATTTTTGGGACAACATTTGAACTATTTTGGTCTTACAGACCAAAATTGTCTCTTTCCTTTTCAAAATTTGTCTTGGGCATTCAAATTCCTCATTTTTCAAGCTTAAATCTATGGACTCTATAGGTGGGTTCAATCAAAAGAATCAGTTTCTAACACTTGGTCATTTTCAAGATTGGTTCAGTGCCTTGGTTCAAACAAAAATGTTCAAAGGTGGGTTCAAGCAACAGGTTCAACGTTTGGTTCATTGGTTCAATGTCAAATGGTTCAAAGGTGGGTTCAATCAAGTGGTTCAACGCTTTGATTCATCCTTTGGTTCAATCAAACGGTTCATCAATCGGTTTAAGGCTTCGTTTGAACTATTGAACCAAAACTTGGTTCAATGGTTGGTTCAAGTGACAAAGGTCAAAGGAGTGCCCCAAGAGTCAAAGACACAAGTGCCCTTGCGAAGGAAATTCTCATGGCAAAAAGTGACCAAGGCAAACAAACAGACCGAGACAAAAGCCCAATAGAATCTTGCAGATGCTGCCAAGTGTCGACGGCCGAACCTCACTAAACTTTGTTTCGATGAATTGGTTGATATTGCCATGTGTCCCTCTTAAAGCTTGTCAGAAGCCTCCAAGTGTCAATATCTGCAATCTCTTCCCTTAGCTTCACTGTTTCGAGCAAAGACCATGGTGGACTTGGGGATGAGTGACTAAATGAAGCAAAACATGCTAAGTGTCTGCATCCACGATTCTGAATTTCTAATAGGTTTCAAAGCCTCTATCAATAAACATTTCTTAGAGTCTCGCGGAAGTTGCCACGTGTCTTCACATGTTTAGTAGCAGAATGTGCCACGCGTCAATTGCTAAAGACCAATAGAAAGTGACTAAGGAACAGAGCATTGAATTAAATCTAGGACCCGATTCAAATAACCAAAAAAGGAAGAACGATGAAGAAGGATTAGATCGCCAGGTGGACATTGAAAGATGTAAAGTTTCAATAGCGTGACTTGTTTCTCTCCATTGAGAAAAGCAAATGGGTAGATGCCCCTAAGTTCCAACCTACCTTCTTAACAGATTTCAATGCAACATGATGTGTTACTGTTCCCGAGTCCTTCTTGAAGAGGCTATATAAGGGACTCTCTTATATTGTAAATATATATCTTTTTTGACAAATAGAACGAAACTCTGCCCAAATTGTAAGGCATTACTGAGACTTTGAGCTTAGATTGCTGATCATATTTTGTTACTGGAATAAGAAAGCAAGTGACTTTTTAGACTTTGTGCTGTGATATCTTTGTTGTTGAGGAAATTGTTCTTTTGTCTTTTTCCTTGATTTATTTTCTGTTCCTTTAAATCAACAAGCAGGATTAGTGAAATTAGTCAGAAAGGTGTCCTGAAGAGTCAACTGTGGAGAGACTTTGTGCCCCCATAATTGCCTTTCAGTGTGTTTCCTTTTCATTTCTGTGTAAAGGACCTTGGGGTGACTTTGTGCCCTCATTGTCCTTCATATCTTACTCTTAAGCAATCTAGGTGAAGACTTTGTGCTGCATCTCGATTTGCTAGTTATTACATCTTTTACTACATTTTGCTGTTACTACCTGGAGTATTCTTGTGGCTTGTTGAATAGTACTTCTGAAAGAAGAGGAGTGATGTATGTCATTTCCCTTGAGTTTTTCCTTTGATCCGCATGCATCATCTCTAAAAAAAGAGAGATGGATTGTTTGTCTTACCCTTGAGTATTATTTTCTATTTATATATATATATATATATATATATAGCTTATCTATAGGGAACCTCCCCTTGATGAGAGGAGAGATCAGTCCCCTTCTGATGTGGTAAAACTACACATTTGGATGACTAATATTCCTACTTTGGCTGATCAGACCTATTTTGTTTATCAGTATGCTGATCGACAAAATATTCAACCAACAGTTTTTGGCGACTCCGCTAGGAAATATAACCCATTATCATTATAACCCTTATCCATTACAGACTCTGGCGACTTCGTTTCATGTCTTACCCATTATTCATTATAGCCTTACCATCTTCCTCCACCTCCATTATTTTATTTGGTCTGCAAAACCAAAGCTACTGGGAAAGAGTGCGCAATTTGAAGCCTCAAGCCTCAAGTTGAAGTTGAGCCAAGCCTTTTCCATTTTTGTTTTGCAATCTAGCTAGTCCATCTAGATTTGTTATCTCTATTTTTCTTAATTAAATCATGGCAGTTCGAGGCCCTTGGGGTAACTCTTTTGGCCCACTCAACTTGACTCCACCTCTGCATGAACTCCCACGTAGTTCAAGAAAGAATTTTCCCAAATTCTTTGGTGATGGGATAGTTCACCCTGATTAACACATTATAGCCTTCAACATAGCCTGTGGTGTTACAGGGGTGGAATTTGAAGACATGGCAGTCAAGCTTTTTGTGGAGACACTACAAGGTGCTGCTACAGACTGGTTCTACCATCTGCAAGCTAGATCAGTGACTGACTGGGATACACTTAAAGCCAAGTTCGAAGCAAGATTCAAGCCCACAAAAGATGCACATGCCTTGCTGGCCCAGCTCACACAAATGAAGAAGGAGGCCCATGAACCTATGAGGGACTTCATTGCCAAGTTCAACAAGTTGAGGCACATGATTCCCATGATTGCCCAACCAACACCTCAGAACCTCATGTGTTTCTTCATCAATTCATAGCTGCCTAAAGTGAGTTTTCTGTTGAGATGAGCTAGACACATAGACCTTGAGGCTGCTCAAGACATGGCTACTGAGCTAGAAGATGACCTTATCTTGGTAGAAAAGATAAGAAGAGATCTTAATAGGGCTAAACCCTCTTCATCTTCTGATTACTCACCCATAGTCACCACTGACCCAATGGTACAAAAGCTGGCAAATGAATTGCTAGCCTTGAAAAGGCAAATGGCACAAGGTATGTCTTCTGCTCCTCTGTATAAAAATGCACCAAGGAGGACATTCCCTAATCAGCCATATCAAGGCAATGCTACCAGAAGTCAAGGGCAATCAAATTGTCTTCCTCCCCCACAGAGGAATCCTGCCCTTGAAGCACCTCCAACAAACTTGGTAGTTGGATATCTAGAAACAAAGCATGTTTCCTATTTCCAACCTGAGTTAGAGCAAGAAAATGGCACTGATCTCTTCAGGGAAGATCTAGAAGAATCAGTTGGTGACTCCCACATTGGTTTCCTGAATTACCAGGATGAACCCAGAAGTGAAGGTGAAGCAGTCAAAGGATCATACACCATATTCACTAGGTCTGAAAATCAGTCAAAATAGCAAGCTGATAAAGAGAAGACAAACGAGTGACCCCAACAAGTAATTTCAATTACGGAGTAGAGAACCCCTCTTCCTTTTTAGTTAAAGGACCTAGTGATTACCAAAGAAGTAAGTACATCAAACATCTCTGCACCGTCTACTTCAACTTCGTAGATCAGTCCTCCCCCTCCCAAAAATCAAAAGAATGAACTCCCATCCTCTCTTCCAAATCCATCTCAGTCATTTGCCATGATTAATCATGTTGAGGAATCCAAAATTCAAATGACTAAGTTTGAATCCCTGCAAGCCAATCTTGAGCAATTGGACATTGATGGAGAACCAGGTGCGGACCTGTCTAAGGCAAAAATTGTGGTTACCCAAATGTCAGGCCCTACAGCTCAAATTCTATTTTAGCCTTCAGGTAGGGGTAATTACTTCTTGACCACAGATGATGCTCCTATCTCAGCTAATGAAAGTCCTATATATGGCAATCCAGGATTCGATTCAAACAAGGCATCAGAAGAATTAGTAGGGCACAGTATAAATCAAGAAAGATCTTCCATCTCTAATGAAGAGAAATCTGATAGAAAATCAACTTCTGATGATGCTTGGATCTTGGAATCTGATGGAAAAATTTCTTCCATAGCTAGATACATATCTCTATTGCTCAGATTGAACACTGCTAAGGGTGAAGAGGTCAAACTCCTTCACATCAAAGGAGATGTTGAACTGATGGTTTGTCAGGGGTCTGATGTTGACAATCAAAGCATGTGCTAGACTTGACCAGCAGAACAACAAGTTATGATGGTGGACCATGTTGCTACAAATCAAAATTAGGTAAAGGAACCCTTTGTAGGGAGAGCAAGGAGTTATGGTTTTTAGTTTGAAGACCACGTCCTGCCATAGAGCAAAAAGAAGGAAAGACAAAGAGGAAGACGCAAAAAATTGGTTTCCTAGTGGAGAGCTCCATTCGCCTGTCACCGTTTTTGGGGACAACATGTCTTCTTGCTAGTTTACTAAGATGGCACACTATTTTCACTGTCTCTCAAGAAACAACATCTAAAATACTTCAATTCTTGAAGTATCAGAGCATTGCATATGTATATATGTATATTTTTACAGTTTTTAAATTCTATTTTGTTTTGTTTGTTTCTATTTTTGATGCCTTTCATTTTTGTGTAGCATGACTCCATAACCCATTGGCATACTTGAAGACACTGGAGATTCTAGATTCTACTCCTTTCAATTATTTTTGCAATTGACAGAAGTTCCCCAACTGGAGCCAGTTGTTGTCCCCAAAAAATATCACTCATTTTTGGGACAACATTTGAACTATTTTGGTCTTACAGACCAAAATTGTCTCTTTCCTTTTCAAAATTTGTCTTGGGCATTCAAATTCCTCATTTTTCAGGCTTAAATCTACGGACTTTGCAGGTGGGTTCAATCAAAAGAATAAGTTTCTAACACTTGGTCATTTTCAGGATTGGTTCAGTGCCTTGGTTCAAACAAAAATGTTCAAAGGCGGGTTCAAGCAGCAGGTTCAACGTTTGGCTCATTGGTTCAACGTCAAATGGTTCAAAGGTGGGTTCAATCAAGTGGTTCAATGCTTTGATTCATCCTTTGGTTCAATCAAATGGTTCGTCAATTGGTTCAAGGCTTCGTTTGAACCGTTGAACCAAAACTTGGTTCAACGGTTGGTTCAAGTGACAAAGTTCAAAGGAGTGCCCCAAGAGTCAAAGACACAAGTGCCATTGGGAAGGGAATTCTCATGGTAAAAAGTGACCAAGGCAAACAAACAGATCGAGATAAAATCCCAACAAAATCTCGCAGATGCTGCCAAGTGTCGATGGTCGAGCCTCACTAAACTTTGTTTTTGCAAATTGGCAGATATTGCCATGTGTCCCTCTTAAAGCTTGTCGGAAGCCTCCAAGTGTCAATATCCATAGTCTCTTCCCTTAGCTTCACTATTTTGAGCAAAGACCATTGTTGACTCGAGGACGAGTGACTAAATGATGCAGAACGTGCCAAGTGTCTGCATTCGCTATTCTGAATTTCTAATAGGTTTCAAAGCCTCTATCAATAAATGTTTCTCAGAGTCCCACAGAATTTGCCACGTGTCTTCACCTGTTTAGTAGCGAAATGTGCCACACGTCAATTGCTAAAGACCAATAAAAAGTGACTAAGGAACAAAGCATCGAATTGAATCTAGGACCTGATTCAAATAACTAGAAAAGGAGGAACGATGAAGAAGGATCAGATCGGTAGGTGGACATTGAAAGATGTAAACTTTCAATAGCGTGACTTGTTTCTCTGCATTAGGAAAAGCAAATGGGTAGATGCCCTTAAGTTCCAGCCTACCTTCTTAATAGATTTCAATGCAACATGATGTGTTACTATTCTTGAGTCCTTCTTGAAGAGGTTATATAAGGGACTCTTTTCTATTGTAAATATATCTATTTTTTGACAATTAGAATGAAACTCTGCCCAAATTGTAAGGCATTACTGAGACTTTGAGCTCAGATTGAGACTTTGAGCTCAAATTGCTGATCATATTTTGTTACTAGAGTAAGAAAGCAAGTGACTTTTTAGACTTTGTGTTGTGATATCTTTGTTGTTGAGGAAACTATTATTATGTCTTTTTCCTTGATTTATTTTTTGTTGCTTTAATTCAACAAGCAGGATTAGTGAAATTAGTGAGAAAGGTGTCCTCAAGAGTCAAATGTGGAGAGACTTTGTGCCCCCATAATTGCCTTTCAGTGTGTTTTCTTTTTATTTCTATGTAAAGGACCTTGGGGCGACTTTGTGCCCTCATTGTCCTTCGTATCACACTCTTGAGCAATCTAGGTGAAGACTTTGTGCTGCATCTCGATTTGCTGGTTATTACAACTTTTGCTACAATTTGTTGTTACTACCTGGAGTATTCTTGTGGCTTGCTGAATAGTACTTCTAAAAGAAGAGGAGTGCTGTCTGTCATTTCCCTTGAGTTTTTCCTTTGATCCGCATGCATCATCTCTGAAAAAAGAGAGATGGATGGTTTGTCCTACCTCTGAGTATTATTTTCTATTTATATATATATATATATATATATAGCTTATCTATAGGGAACTTCCCCTTGATGAGAGGAGAGATTAGTCCCCTTTTGATGTGGTAAAACTACACATTTGGATGACTAATCTTCATACTTTGGCTGATTAGACCTATTTTGTTTATCAGTACGCTGATCGACAAAATATTCAACCAACAGAGATCACTAACCAAATTAAAGAGAAGATATTCCAAGAGAATATTGATAAGCAGATCAAAGAGTTAGAGCTGAAGACAAGGAAAGAGGAAGAGAGCCAGAGTCAAAAGGTCAAAAAGAGCCTTTACCTTTCCCATCTTGGAACCAAATCATGGAGTCAAGCAAGAAAGAGAAACAATCAAACATCATTTAGGTTGTTGAATCCAAGCAAGAGATCATTCAACCTTCATCTCTTCCTCCTCAGAAGCATAAATCCTTTCCTTCATGGAAAGCCATTCAAGAGAAGTGTAACAGAGAGATGAGGTGAAGGTGATCTAAGAGGATGCAACCAAAGAGATAGAAAATAAAGGTGACTTGAGTGATCAAGAAGAATAAATCATAGTCAAGAAACCATTGAGCAAGGACAAACATGATTCGATATTTCATGATGCTAAAGAAGAGGAGTTGCTGGAGGATTCTCAAGAGCTTGCAACTAAGATAGATGAAGTGCAAACAAAATTTTCTTCAGAAGGTATACATGAAGAACACTCACCTTGAGCCATTGCTGAGATGGATAATATTCTTGATAAAGATGAGACAAGTGCAACAAATCAAGAATCTTTATTTGACTCCATCCAAAAGGTAGAAATGTGTGATCAACATGTTTCAAATGGTAAGAATACTGATGAATTTTATGTCCTTTCAATTGATCATGATGAAGAGTCCTTTTAGGATGATTTGGAGAGTTTTTGTGTAAGGTTTGATAGTCCATCTATACCCCAAGTGGAGATTGATGAATGCCTTGTAAAGAGTACTATTGTAGCTATTAATCAGGAAGAAATTAATGTCATATTACAACCATGTTTAGATTCTTATCAAGGATTTAAAGACTTTGACAAATTACCACTTCAAATAGAGTCAAATGAAGACATCAATCTAGGTATACTATCTAAATTACCAATACAATCATTGAATGAGAATGTGTCAAATCATGATCAACCTATGAATGAGGGGATTTTCCATTTTACTTTTTTTCTCCCTTTTCAACCCAAAAAATCAAAATAGTTTAGTTTTTAAAGGTTAAATCTTAAGGGAACCAACCTTCTCTAGAGGTTCTTCTCATCATAGAGTTACCCACACTTTGAGATGTTATAATTATATTATTTGGAGAGAGGGTGTGTTTTGCACATCTTCAAACAGGGTACACTCTAGAGTGATAATAGTTTTTGGCACGCCCGATGGGACACGAGTTCAACTATTGGAGACAAGTGCAACAAATCAATAATCTTCATTTGATTCCATCCAAAAGGTAGAAATGTGTGATCAACATGTTTCAAATGGTAATAATATTGATGGATTTCATGTCCTTTCAATTGGTCATGATGAAGAGGCCTTTTGAGATGATTTGGAGAGTTTTTGTATAAAATTTGATAGTCCATCTATACCCCAAGTGGAGATTGATGAATATCTTGTAAATAGTACTATTGCAGCTATTCATCAGAAAGAAATTAAAGTCATATTACAACCATATTTAGATGCTTATCAAGGATCTAAAGACTTTGACCAAGTACCACTTCAAATAGAGTCAAATGAAGACATCAATCCAAGTATACTATCTGAATTGCCAATATAATCATTGAATGAGAGTGTGTCAAATCATGAACAACTTATGAATGAGGCAGAAATAGTAGTCTTGATACAACAAAGAAGAATATGGGAGGAGGATGATTGGATCTTAGATCCATATCTTCAATCCATACACTTAAAAATGGAAGTTGGAGGCTTAGCTGTATCATCTAGAACATATGAACATATAAGTGATCCCATTTGCAGAAGAGAGCTATCAAAAGGAAGCAAATACATTTCAAAGTTCCATAGTGAATCAAATAGCTTTCCATTTGATCTAGGAGGGCCATCAAGGTGGAGGTTAGTTTGTACATAATAGACTCTTTGTGTTTCATTCCTCTAAGTTCATATCTATACATGCTTTTAGTAGTTATTTTTTTCTTTCCGTGTTCTTGTTGTCCTTTCCTGTAAGTGCACATGTGCACATATTTGTTGTCTTATTTGTGTCTTTGCCCACAAAAGATATTCCAATATTTAGTGTATATCTAAGTCTATATTTGTTAGATTTTCTGAGTTATTCTACTAAAAGGATGGTAAACCCATGAAAGTCACCAAAACTGTTATTAATTTGACTTGTCAAGGTCAAATTATTACCCCTATTATTCAAAACTTTCTTAAATCTCACTAATATCCTTTTAAAGTTGGTCAAACCATGGAATTGTAGCCTAAAAATCACTAATTTTGGTAAAAAATGTCAAAAATGGATTTTAAATAGGTCATTATCATTTCAAAAGAGCATTGTCAAGTTTAAATATGCAAATAATCCATGTACAAGGATCCATTTTAAGAGAAAATTGAACATTCTAAGAACTACAGGTGGTTTCAAGACCTCAAATTTTGTTAAAACAATCATTATGAGTTGGAGAAACTTTTTAAAAAGTTTCATATCCATTGTAAAAGTGAAGATACTTTCTATTTTGTAACAATATTTAGTATGTCCATTGGAGATCACCATTGGAACAAACATTATTCTGGAGTGCTACAGAAGTTTCTAAGTCCAAATAAAAGTTTGAAAAACATGGAATAATGTTTTTACACCATAATAATACCTTTAAAGAGTGTGAAAACTTTAAATTTTAATTAAACCATGCTCATACATGCTTTTGTAAGCAAACAAGCATAAAGGCCAAAAAAGAGTTTTTTGAATTTTCAAGCAAAATGTGATTTTAGAGTGTTTTGATAGCATGGTACAAACCCCATGATGATGTTTTAAAGCATTGGGAAGAATTTGAATATTTATTTTCATTTTGGTGAAATTTTCATTTTTTTAGTTGTAGACACCCTTCTTAACCACCTGTTCAGATGCTCATATCTTTTACCATGTGGAGATTTTAAATGAATATTCTTAGTATGTTTTGATTAATCCTATTTAATTATAATTAATAAAAAATTGGGACTATTTTAGTGGTTTTAATTTATGAACAATTATTAAGAGTGTAGGTAGCTCAGAATGCAGTCAAAACTCCACAGATAGATTTATCCTCGTGGTAACTTTTTATACATTTTGAATGGGAAACCAATATTTTAAAATATGTTATGCTGGTAATTTTTATATACATAAATGTATTTTTTTTAAGATTTTTAGGTCTGTACTTCATGAATCATCATTTTGAAAATTCAATTTCAAATCCTGCCTAAACCCTTAAAAAACAAATTTTGAAAAAAAATTGATTTTATTGATATCAAATCATCTTGGATCAACTTAAAACATTTTAAAATGTAAATTAAACTTATATAGGATTCCATAAATGTCAATTTTATCTATGGATATGTACAGATGAGGGTACAATCATGGTTTTTATAGAAAAAAGTATGTAAAATGAAGTACATGACACTTCAATAAAATATAATCAATGGAGATCAAATCATAATAATTTTTATTCATCCTAAAATTTTATTCTGGTCATAAATCATCTCAAAAGTTTCCAAACTAGCTCAATCAAAATGGCTAGTCTGCAGGAAAATGGAGTAGAATAGGCTTAGTCAACCCTATTGACTGAATGACAAGTGTTTTCTCATCAAAATAAAATATTTTGGTGATGAATAATTGTTTTTAAGGTAATTTTTTTTTATTTTTTAATGTTTCATGGCTTATTATTTCAGGTTTAATGGAGTCCAAATGCAAGAAGATAGGCTATTAGGCCTTATTAACCTAATAGGCCTAATTGGTCAATAAAACAAGTAAAGAATGGCATTAAAAATCTATCAAATGAATTAATTTTAGAGTTATCACATGGAATATATGGTTTTTAAGTGGATATATCATTCTCAAGTCAATATAAATTTTTTAATTCATGCAAGTTGAGCTCAAGTTGAGTTAACTAGTCCTTAAGGGTCAAATCTCTTCTATTGACTAGTTTGACTAGTTTCATGCATCTCCCATACTTTTCATGCAAGATATAGACTTTAAAGAACTTAAAATCACTTTAAATATGGAGTTATATTCTAATTTATGACATGATTTTCATGCAAGGAAGGTTGACAAGTCAACATGGGCCCACCACTTCTCAATTCTATGCCAAAAATGAAAAACATGCAATTTTTGAAGAATTGGAAGATTTTACAGTCTTTATTTAATTTTGTAAAAGGATTTTAGTCTTATTTTAACTCAAATAAGACTAATCCTTATATTTTCCATGTGAATTTGGATTTAGTTAAGGTTTTAGACTTATATATTGGATTTTTGAATCCATTTTTGAAAAAAAATTGTTGAAGGCAGAGAAGAAATTATAATTGACACCATTTTTATCAAATAAAGAAGATTTTTTTACATGAGTTTGATATCAGAATTGAGTGTATTTTGAATGTGTAAAAACATATAAGTGAGATCTATGTCCCCTTTTTTTAGGTCTTTTTCACACCTACTATGAAAATCTCACCCTCTACAAGTCATTTGAGGAGATAGGAATATAATTTTGTAATCCAAAATCCTCTCAATCCTTCATCTGAAATACTAATGTTTAAGGGCAATTTGAAGAATTCTTGTTGATTCATATGTGTGACTTAATTTTAATATATTTTATAGAATACCAATCATTTAGGTGCATCACTCATTTAGATAATATTTTTTATTTCAGTTTCCTTCTCCCTATTCATCCCCAAAAATCAAAATCGTTTAGTTTTTAGAGATAAATCTTAAGGGAACCAACCCTCTCTAGAGGTTCTTCTCATCATAGAGTCACCCACACTCTGAGAAGTTCTAATTGTATCAAATGGAGAGAGGGTGTGTTTTTCACATCTTCAAATAGGGTGCACTCTAGAGTGATAACAATTTTTGGCATGCTCGGTGGGATATGAGTTCAATTATTAGAGACAAGTGCAATAGATAAAAAATCTTCATTTGACTCCATCTAATAGGTATAAATGTGTGATAAACATGTTTAAAATGGTAATAATACTGATGAATTTTATGTCATTTCAATTGATCATGATGAAGAGGCCTTTTGGGATGATTTGAAGAGTTTTTGTGCAAAGTTTGATAGTCCATCTATACCCCAAGTGGAGATTGATGAATGTTTTGTAAAGAGTAATGTTGTAGTTGTTCATCAGGAAGAAATTAAAGTCATATTACATCCATTTTTAGATGATTATCAAGGATCTAAATACTTTGACAAATTACCACTTCAAATGGAGTCAAATAAAGACATCAATACAGGTACACTATCTGAATTGCGAATATAATCATTGAATGAGAATATGTCAAATCATGATCAACCTATGAATGAGGTAGAGATAGTAGTCTTGATGCAACAAAAAAGAATATGGGAGGAGGATGATTGGATCTTAGATCTATATCTTCAATCCATACACCTAAGAATGGAAGTTAGAGGCCTAGCTGCATCATCTAAAACATATGAACATATAAGTGATCCCATTTGTAGAGGAGAGCTATCAAAAAGAAGCAAATACGTTTCAAAGTTCCATAGTGCATCAAATAGCTTTCTATTTGATCTAGGAGGGCCAGAAAGTTGGAGGTTAGTTTTTACATAATAGACTCCTTGTGTTTCATTCCTATAAGTGCATATCTCCACATGTTCTCAATAGTTGTTTTTTCCTTTTCGTGTTGTTGTTATCCTTTCCTCTAATGCACATGTACACATGTTTATTGTCTTGTTTGTGTCTTTGCCCGCAAAAGATCTTCCAATATTTAGTGTTTATCCAAGTCTATCCTTATCAGATTTTATAATTTCTTTGACCAATAGGTTGGTCAATCCCTGAAATTCACCAAAATTGTTATTAATTTGACCTGTAAAGGTTAAATTACTACCCCTATCATTCGAAACTTTCCTAAATCTCATCAATATCCCTTTAAAGTTGGTCAAACCAAGGAATTTTGGCTTAAAAATAAATAATTTTGGTCCAAAATATATTATAAATGGGTCATTATAATTTCAAAAGAGCATTGTCAAGTTCAAATATGTAGACAATCCATGCACAGGGATCAATTTTGAGAGAAAATTGAATATTCTAGGAGCTATAAATAGTTTCAGGACCTTAAATTTTGCACATAGGGTCATTATTATTTTGAGAACCTTATGAAATTTTTTTATGACTATTGGAAAATTGAAGATACTTTCTATTTTGTAACAGTCCTTAGCATGTCTGTTAGAGATCACCATTGGATAAGGCATTATTATGGAGTGCTACATAAGTTTATAAGTCTAGGAAAAAGTTTGAAAAGTATATAATAATGTTTTTAAATCATAATAAAACTTTTAAAGAGTGTAAAAACTTTAAATTTTAATCAAACCATGCTCATACAGGCTTTTGCAAGCAAACATGTATAAAGGGGTTTTTTGAATTTTCAATCAAAATGTGTTTTTAGAGTGTTTAAAAATAATGGTATGGAACCCATGATGATTTTTTAAATCATTGGGAAGAATTTGAAGAGTTACTTTTATTTTTATGAAATTTTTATTTTTTCTGTTCTAGACACCCTTCGTAGCCTCCTGTTCAGATGCTCATATCTTTCACCACATGTGGATTTTAGATTAATGTTATTAGTATGTTTTAAGTAATAATATTTAATTATAATTAATAAAAAATTTGTACTATTTGAGTGGTTTTAATTTATGAATAATCATTAAGAGTGTAGGTAGCTTAGAATGCAGTTAAAACCCCACAGGCAGATTTATCTACATGGTAACTTTTTATATATTTTGATTAGGAATCCAATATTTTAAAGGATGTTAGGGAGGTAAATTTTATACAGGTAAATATAATTTTTTTTAGATTTGGAGGTCTGTACTTCATGAATCATCATTTTGAAAATTTAGCTTCAAAGCCCACCTGAATCCTCAAGAAATCAGTTTTGAAAAATGTTGATTTTATTGATATAAAATAATCTTGTGTCAACTTTAAAATTTTTAAAATGTAAATTAAACTTAGAGAGGATTCTATAAATGTCAATTTTATGCATGGAGATGTACATATGAGGGCATAAATCATGTTTTTTGTAGAAAAAAGTATGTAAAATAAAGTACAAGACACTTCAATGAAATATAATAAATGGAGCTTAAATTCTAAGACTTTTTATTGATCTTGAAAATTTATTTTGGTAAAAAATTATCTCATAAGTGTCCCAACTAGCTCAATTAAAATGGCTAGTTTACAGGAAAATGGAGCAAAATAGGCCTAGTCAACCCTGTTGATTGAATGGTGAGTGTTTTCTCATCAAAATCAAATATTTTGGTGATGAATAATTATTTTTAAGGTGAAATTTGTGTTTTTTAAAGTTTTATGACTTATTATTGCAGGTTTAATGGAGTCCAACTGCAAGAAGATATGTTATTAGGCCTAATAGGCCTAATAGGTTTAATTGATCAATAAAGCAAGTAAAGAATGGTGTTGAAAATATATAAAATAAATTAATTTTGGAGTTACCACGTAGGATTTTTTTTAAGTGGATATATCATTCTAAATTCAATCCACAAATTTTAATTCATGCAAGCTGAACTCAAGTTGAGTTAACTAGTCTTTAAGGGTCAAATCTCTTCGATTGACTAGTTTGACTAGTTTCATGCATCTCCCATGCTTTTCATGCAAGATAAAGACTTTAAAGAAATTAAAATCACTTTAGATATGGAGTTATATTATAATTTATGGCATTATTTTCATGCAAATAAGGTTGAAAAGTCAACATGGGCCCATCACTTTTCAATTCTATGCCGAAAATGAAGAACATGCAATTTTTTAAGAATTGGAAGATTTTAAAACCTTTATTTAATTTTTTTAAAGTATTTTAATATTATTTTAACTCAAATAAGACTAATATTTCTCTTTTCCATGTGAATTTGGATTTATTTAATATTTTAGACTTATATATTGGCTTTTTGAAGCCATTTTTGGAAAAAAATTGTTGAAGGCAGAGAAGAAATTGTAATTGACACCATTTTTAACAAATAAAGAGGATTTTTTTGCATATGAGTTTGATATTATAATAGAGTGTATTTTGAATATTTAAAATCATATATGTGAGATCTATGTCCATTTTTCCAGGTCCTTTCCACACCTACTGTGAAAATCTCACACTCTACAGGTCATTTGAAGAGATAGGAATAGAATTTTCCAATCCAAAATCCTCTCAATCCTTCATCTAAAATACTAATGTTTAGGGGAAATTTGAAGATTCCTATTGATTCATACGTGTGCCTTGATTTCAATATCTTTCATAGAATACCAATCATTCAGGTGCATTACCCAATTAGATAGGATTTTTCATTTCAATTTCCTTCTCCCTTTTCATCCCCAAAAATCAAAATAGTTTAGTTTTTAGAGATAAATATTAAGGGAACCAACCATCTCTAGAGGTCCTTCTCATCATAGAGTCACCCACACTTTGATAAGTTCTAATTGTATCAGCTAGAGAGAGGGTGTGTTTTGCTTATCTTCTAGTAGGGTGCACTCTAGAGAGATAACAAGATGATTATTTGGAATAGACACATGCAAATCAGTTTCTAATTCCTCTTACACTTCACCTACATGCATTGTAACTAGTTTCCACATTTGGACACATGTCCTTGTGTATCTTGGAATTTTTTCCCTCTCTCTCTTTCCAATTGCTATAAGTATGAGCCATTTTGGCCATTGAAAACTAATACCACATCTGGTATGGCAAAGCCCTGCTAGAATAACATTGTACTTTACTTTTGAACATTGAATGCAAGTCTAATTTTAAGTTTTGAGCATATTTGTATAAGTGTGAGAGAGATTAATAGTGAATTTAAGTGATAATATCATCCTTTCTTCCTCTATCCTTCATGTTTAAGTAAAATTTTTGATCTAACAAGTCATGTGAATTGTAGTTAGGATACTAGGCTCCTCTTCAAGCAAGTTATTGTCTCTATAATCTTCCCCTAAATTAGTTGTCTTTTTGATTTCCTAATGTATGTTACCTTCACATTTAATCACTTATGTTAGGATCCTTTAAGGCTTAGAGTTGGTCTTAGAAAGCTTTGTTATTTAATAGAAGTATGATAATTTGTGGGATATTTATTGGTGAATCACCACTTTAGCATAGTTTTACTTCATGCAAACTTCTAACTCTTTCCCTATAAGAAATAATTAGAGTAATTTACAAGCATTTCAAAGATCTTGAAAGCTATCCCTCATAATACTAGAGATTCATCTCTCTTACAAGTTCCCACAAACTTGAGAGACGACTCCATGTTGCATAAAATTGTAGGAGCTAAGTAAAGAGTTTTAGGGTGTACAATTTGATGACAACAAGGACCTCTTTCAAAATATTAATACTTTAGAATCATCCTTAATCATCTATAAATAGTCAAACTTTGAAGATCAACCAATCCTACTTTAAGTATACTAGGATAAGCATATTACACACTTTGTCATTGTCACTTAGACTATCAAGTCACTTCATCCACTCACCTAGACACCTCCATAACATCACTATGACATCATTTAAAACTCTCCAACAATATCCCCCTTTGTCATTGATGTCAAAAACCATCATATAACAATATACAACTCACCGTCCTTCTCTCTCTTTAATCACTCCCACAATAAGAACTTTCTCCCCCTTTGACATAATGAAAAAGTGGGCACCAACTGATCTTGAGGACCTAAAAATGGCATCAAAAAGAGAGGAAAACCCTAAAAATATGATATAAACTCCCCCTTACTTTGAGCCTACCTCTTCTTGCCTTAACAACTTCCTCTTACTACATGCCAAAACTCTTCTTCAACTAAGCACTACAACCAATGAAGAAAGAACACACAAAACAATAAAATCTGATGGAACTTACCAAGAAACATCTTAGAGGGAATCCCCCTAAAATTTTAGAGCAATTCCATCTTCAGATCTCTACACACCATGAATAACCACCACATAGGCTTACTAGATTTCTATCTCAAGTTATCACAAGGACCAAGAAAAAAATTCATACCACTCACCGATTAGGAAAAATGATCTAAAACAACATAATAAATCTCCTTGAAACACTCATGCCTTTCTATTTTTTAGAAACTGAAAAAAGAATAATCTTCTTCACACTAGGCCTGTCTAGACTCCTTGTAACCCTACCTAGAACTTGTAGGGCCCATAAATTTCAGTAGACACACATTCAAGACCTAAAACTTCATATCTAGAGCACTTTCATATGCACCCTTAATAACATCAATATTTATTACCTATCTCATCCTCTGTAACATATTTCATTCACAAACCTACTAGTTAATTAGGCCTTCATCTTGACAAAAACTTGAATAATTTAAAAACCACAAATATTCAATTTTTTTTGAGGTGTGATTTGATAGCACATTTTTCCCATTCAACCTATTAAGAATCTTAAGACAAATAGAATCTCAAAACAAATAGATTCAACAAACCTTCTTATGGTCAACACCCATCTCTGAAACTTCTTGCACACGTAGAGATAACCATCACACACTTCTAGACCAAAATTTGAGCCATCATACCTTTGAGAACTTTGAATTTCTATAATGCATTTTAGGTCTGCTTGCCCTTAAGCCAAAACTAAGAAAACTTAGAGCAATTAAAAAATATTAAATTAGCAAAAATAAGATCATCAAGGCACTAAACTACCTAGATCACATCACAAAGAAGTGCACAAACCTTTCTGAGCACCAAATCTTGACATTCCATCAATCTCATTAAGCCACCTAGAAACACCCATTTTGACCTTGTACTATAGCTCCTTCACAAATATCTAGAATAATCTCATGAAATTGTTTCTCCCCCTTAACCAATGACCTTCTCTAATTGGCATTATGATCTTGAGCACAAAATCTTGCTTCTCTATAAGAAATATGTCTCCTAAGAAGCATAAGTAAAGACACCCTACTTCACAATGTCCTAGAACAATGTGAAACTAGGAGTTACCCATAACTTCTCATATTCCTTCTCCTCCTTGGTCAACTCATACTTATAATTCTTTTTCTTCTTCTTAGGTTTATGAGAAGCAACATGCTCATCCACTACAATATTCTCTTTTTCTTCTAGGATTGAATTGATAATGCATGGAGACAACATAGATTCATGACATTCTTTTTCATATGAAGAATCCACCTTGTAGTTAGGAACCTCATCACTAGGCACTAACAATTGATGTTCTTTGCATGATACATGCTCAACAATGGTAGGATGTTCACTTGGATCCATACACATCTCAGAACTAGCCTTAATTAGTACCTTGGTCTTCTTCTTGAACTTGGTCTCTTCATTCACAAAATGAGTAGACAATGAGATCCATTGGTTCTCTTCAAATTTTGAAGCATACTTCACCATAGTAAATAGATTACTTAGACCTTTAGACTCATCATGACTCATACTTACCACCTTTAGTTTCCATGAGTTAACTTGTCTTCTTCTTTGTACTCTAGGAGCCTAATTGAACTATTTTGACTTAATGGCCTTTGCTTGCAGAACCTAGAAATGTGGCCAATCTTCTCATAGATGTAGCAAATAATACTCCTTGATGGAAACATAGTTTTTATTACCTTATTTAGATAGAAACTTGTAATGTGTCATATGCCATGACAAACAAAACAACCTCCTCTTTTTGAAGAGAACTCACCTTTTCTAACCTTATGTGGATAATGATTTTCAAAGTGTCCCACATCAAGACAGTTGAAGACCTTAACTTTGTTCACACCATTTGACAAATGACCCCCATCATAATTCCATACAAACTCATTTCTTACAGGTCTCTTGCATTCTTTAGCTTTATGCCCAAATTTATTACATTTGTAACAATAACCATTGAAACTTTTATACCTCATGGCATTTGGCTGTCTGATCTGATTTATCCTCATTCTACCAGCACCTTCATTTCTTATCTGATGATTTATCTTTAAATTATGATTTTTCTTTTTCACATTAGTCTTCATCTTGTCTTAAGTTACATTATTTTGTTCTTCTTCATATCCAAAACTAATTCTATCACTAGCATGCTTTTGACCACTCAAAATATTATCTATATCACTTGAGCTCTTTCCAAATCTCATAAATGACTTCACCTTACTAGATGTCTTCTCTAAGTTAGGTTTTAATGACTCATTTTTAATTACATACCTTGAACATTCATCTTCTTTGGCTCTCAGGCTTGTAAATAGAATTTCCAATTGACAACAAAGATGCTTGACCATATATTCATGCTCCTTAGTATCTTCATTCATTCTTGATTCATACACACTAAATTGCTCCTCATAGTTCTTGATTTGAGACTTAATCTTCTTGTTAGTCTTCTTCTCAATCTTCAGTTCTTCAATATCATTTGTCAATGTAGTCTCATAGTCCATCTCATCTTCATCATCATATGAATCACTCCACGTAGATTCCTTTTGATGCGAGTAACTTCCTTCCTCAACCATGAAGAGGGCTTAATTTTCAATAGGACCATCATATTCATGATCGCATGTTGATTCACTATCTTCACTCTCATTTGATGAGTTGTATTCTTTATTGCTGTAGAGACTATTCTTGTTCTTGAATGACTTCTTGTTGTTGTTATACTTTATGAATCCTTTCTTTTTGTATGTCTTCTTATCTTCATCTTGGTCTTCACCATATTCTTCATCATCATGATTATGAAGGAACTTTCTATAAAAATGTACTATCTCTCCAAAATTGAAGCATTTGAAGGGTGGTTTACCCTTATACTTGCCTGAACCTATTTTCAATTTCCTTGTAAACAAAGCAATCAGTTTATCCTCATCAATATCAAAATTGTCATCCTCCTTGGGTTTTTACCTTGGAATTTCTTCTTTAGCTTAGTTTGTATCTTGAATGTTGCTTCCCTTTTTGTTGGTATATCATCATTCTTCCTCATCTCATAGGTAACAAGGATGCCATGCAATTCATCTATCTTAAACTTAGTAAGATCATGACCTTTTTCTACAATAAACACTTTTGAATCAAACTTGATATAAAGAGACCTTAATAGCTTTTTAACTATAGTACCCTCTTTAAGGTTATGTCTAAGACCTCTTATGATGTTCACAATCTCACCAACTCTCTGTAGAAAATATGCCACAAAATTTTCTTCCTTCATGTTGAGACTCTCAAATTATCTTCAGTGAGTCTGCAACTCTGCCAACTTAAATTTTGAGTCTCTTTCATAAATGATCTTTAATTTATCCCACATTTCCTTAGAAGATGTACAATGGATTACCTTTTTGTATTTAGTCTCTAAAATACCATAAGTGATAGCAATCATTGCCTTAGAATTTTTCTTAAACAACTTCTTATCTATAACACTAGATGGAGGAATAGTAGGTGTAAAATAACCATCCACAACAGATTGCCAAATGTCAAACCCTATGGAAATGATGTAGGTCCTCATCTTTACACTCCAAAAAGAATAATTAGATACATTAAACATTGGTTCTTGCTTATTAGAGAAACCTCCTTGATGAATACCCATGTTGTACCTTGGATCACCTTCAAGTTATCAAGCCTTTACTAAAGAACCTAATCTGATACCAAATGTTAGAGGTACAATCACTAAGAGGGTGGATGAATAAATGAGCCAAGATAATTTAACATTAATTTTAAACCTTTCAAAAACTCTTAATCAGTTACCATAATCATTCATGAAGAATACACATCGTTCATAGCAATGACCAAGAGAGACAATACAAGATCAATCACATAACACATGATGTATATGGTAAACTCTCTTGGGGGAGAAAATCCATTAGAAAATACAATTGGAATACTGTCATATAATAAAAATAACCAATTTATACCATAATCAACTAATCAAGTAACTACCATCCCTTATTTATTGAGACTACAATCCCACAAGGTGATACAACACATATCTAGCTGAGCAACCACAACAACTAGACTTTTATCAAGTTTAACCTTGCAAGGAAGATACAACCCCCTAGATGTTGAGAAACCATAATAAAGCCTATGAACATAACATATTCTAAACATTGATTGATTTATAATCTGATGTAGATATAAAGGATATCATCTCTCTTCAACTTTGCACACTCAATGCATCCAAAGCCACCTTTTGGATCACCCTAGACCTCTTCACTTATTCTCAACCTATAAGATCACTATTATGAAATTAAAAACATGACCCATAGGTCATACACATAGTCCTAAATTTTATCTAATCATCAACTCATCTATTGGGCACTTTACCTCTCTTTCATTCCATAACTCTCACATACACACATCTCTTCAAAGTCTAGAAACCATCACTTTTGGTTTCACTATTTATAGATCATTCATGATCATCACCATCTTGGATGGCCAATAATAATTCCTTAACACTTAATGAATATATCTCATTGATACATAGCTCAATTCCATCCACATAGGTGGGACATAGTACCCATGGGTCACCCTTAAGCAACTATACCTTTCAATTAGGCCCTTGTATCCCTTATAGGTCTCATGGAGACCTATTCACCCATTTAGCACTTAATCAAGCAAACTAAAAACATAAGAATTTTTTTTAAATCATGGAACCATGCCACATGATTTATAGGTCCCATTTAAGTGCCAAAAACTAGCATATAACTCTTTTACTAACCCTTAATTAGATCAAACACCTCTCTTTACACATAGTCATTATGAATGAAAACATAGTCAACTTCTAACCCTTTATTCATACTACATATGATTTTTCAAACCTTAATAATGCACATATATGGTCTGCATGGAGTCTAAAATATACTCTAATATCTATTTCACCTTTAAACATCAAGATACCAACAAGCACAACTCAAACACCCTTCTCGAGTTACTTACAGAACATGCATGAACACACAATCAGCTTTAAACCTCAATATATTTGACTATACACACTTAAAAATATTCAAATATATATTTATATATGTATCTTGGAGTCCTCTACAAATTTTCCTTTTACACCATGAGAAATTCTACTTGTATCAAAATATATAGCCCAAAAACCAAACACTAGTCTTTCCTTTGTTAAATTCAAATATTTGAATTCAAACTGTCATAGTTAAACTTAAATTACTTAAAACACATCTCATGGTCTCACATCTTAAATTAATCATGAACCATAAATATTATTTTAACATTAACTCATAGTGCACCACTACGCAAATGTTAAACTTTGAACACTTGGCATCATCTCGCTTCTTCCTGACATCCTAGAACAAACATGTTCCATCGATCTTCTGTACGTAGCTTAATATTTATGTATGTTAAAAATTGGACACTTTTAACTCATATAAATCAATATGTACCATTAATATTCATTAGTATGAACACCTGATTGCCATCAGATCTTAGAAGTAGCTTCGTATTTACCTTTGCCTATCATTAAGCAATTGTTACTTTGACCTCTTTGACTTGATACGTCTGTTAGATAAATCTGTATGATCAAATATGAACCATTGGATCTTCATTTGGTCATGATATTTATCTATTTCAAAGTCAACTAAGTATGGGAACCATTGTAATCTACTTGGAAGGCCAACTTTGGACCTTAATAACTTTTGTTGCACTTAGATGCATGATTTGAAATTTAGACCATATGATCTCCTCACATAAGAGAATCTAATTATATATCAATATAATCTTGAAAACTTTTCATGTTCAAGATATAATTCCATTAATTTTCTCACTCATATTTTTTACCACGGAGCCAACTATGCCTTAAACTGCCTGGAAGGCTAGCTTTGCACATGCATATCTTTTTATGCACTTCATTGCATGACCTGAAACTTAACACATAGAAACTAGACACAAAACTAAATAATCCCATATGATCAAATAATTTTGAAACTACCATATGTGAGAAATATTAATACATCAAAATTCTTACTTAGCTTTTCTTACCACATTGCAAATTTGGCTAAGTATGGAAAACACTATCAAACTGCTTAGGAGCCCAAATTTGCACTTATCTATCTTTTGTCATGATTAGTCACATGACTTGAGATTTAGTGCATAAGATATTATATCATAGGGGAATTCATCCATATATCAATGTTTTCCTAAAACTTTCATACGTGCGAGATATGATGTCACCAAACTATTTACTTGGCTCTGCTTGAACACAGAAAACAAAGCCAAAATACTCGGGAGCCCAACTTTGCACACACATATACTTGGTTATGATTCATCACATGATTTGAGACTTGGAACATAAAAACTTTGGGATAATTTGTTAAAAATATTATGACCAACTGCCATTGACTCATCCACATGTGGCAATTATGATGTCATCAAACTGCCTACTCAGATTTTCTACCATTGGACCCAGAATATCTAGATGAAAATTATGGAGAACCAGATGAATTCCACTTATGCACACACACACTCAATGTATACTTTACCTTTGATAGGACATATTTCACAAGTTCAATACTTCAGACTCATCCCTAATCATCTCTAAATAGTTAAACTCTAAAGATCAAGCAAGCCTACTTCAATCATACTAGGATAAGCATATTGCACACTTTGTCATTGTGACTTAGACTATCAAGGCACTTCATACACTCACCTAAACACCTAAATTATATCATATTGACATTATTAAAAACTCTCTAAAAAAATACCCATGGTATATATATTTTCAAATATACATTTCCCTATGAATACCACTATCTTCCAATAATTCTTTTCATGCATGACATCATAACCAAAAAACACAATCACTATAAAAATCTAAATGACACCAAATATTCAATAAAGAAGTGAATAAATCTCATATAAAAATCATATTGGGAAATAAAAAATGAGTTGAGGAAAAATACCCCTTCTTTATAGTTCCAATAGTATTTGGAAATAGCTTTTCATCACTTGATAAATGTATATTTGCTACTTCTTTATTTTATCATTTTTAATCTAATTTTTTAAATTGAGATAATATAATTTATTTTATTTTACAATATGGTCTACTTTTAAAAATTGAGTGCCCATGAACTTATGACTTTAAATAATCAATGAACAAACTTATTGTTTTCCTATTCTATTAGTTAGTGTACACATGGACACTGATTACAATATATCCTTCTAGGGAAAACAAAAATTGGCATCAAATGATGCATGTATTACAATTATAAATTCAACATAAACATTTATTGTACCTAAATTATATACACAACCAAAATCACAAATTTATGAAATAGGTTGTATGGAGATTAAGGTTCCCATGCAATGACACATTTTTTTATTATACGAAATAGATCCATCTCAATGTATGCCATGCCCCTGTAGGGCCTCCTAAGAAATAACTTATCATCTTGTTCAATTTTAAATAATATAGGAAAATCACATGTAATGCCTTTGTCAAATAACATAAAGTATTATTATACTTGATGTCTATTATAGATGCAATCCCCTTGCCAAACATCATAATTTTCAATTTCAAAGCAACCACCCCTTTGAATGCAACATTAGTAATCTATAGTCTAGGGATGTCATTATAGATAATGGCCTTACAAAATACATTATTCAAAGCCTTTAATTTACCCAACCAATCTAATTTATATATGAGGGTATGATTTTTATTGAATGGATTAGGCATTTCATCTTGGATTACAACCTTAAGAATGTCTAGCTTGTTCTTGATGTAGATACTAAAATTTGGTATTAGACACTTGGAAATTTTTGTTTTGACCTATACTTACCTTATAAGACTTGTTTTCTCACTTCACAACATACATTAATTCTTCCAAGAATTAGGAAACCTCTTTTTGGGCCTTTTTCTTTGCTCTTGTATGCACTCACATTTTGTTGGTCTCAACAATACAATTTGCCTTGGTGGTCCATGTTGGACCCCAAATTTTGGCTAAGTGACTTTTGGAATAAATTTCATGGAGAGGCATGATGCAGAAGACCATAACAAGGGATTCCATGGAATGGGAGGACCAAGTCAAAATAAATGTGCATAATAAATTGAGAACCTAAGAATGAAGGATTCATAACTTTGTAGAAGACTTAGGGAGCGTGCATAAAGCAGGAGACGATTAGGGAAAGATTCATAGGGATGAAAGAGAATAAGTCAAGCATGAATCTATCACTATCTTATGAGAAGATAGGCACTTGGTGATGAGGATATAACATCAAAGAGATAATATAGGGGCACAAAGGCCCATGCCCTTAGGAAATTTATGTAATTGACTGACATGACTCATGTGTGTTGATGATCATTGATGAGTCACTATAAGTGTAATTATTATTATAACTACTTGGTCATAGAAAACCAAGTATAAATACCCATAGATAGAAATTTCTAAGGTTGTTTTTATTGTTTATGTGATTGAGGATATTTTTATTGATATTATTATTATTGTACTCAGTTGGATAGTATTGATAGAGTTATACAAGTGAGTTGCATTATACACCAAACTATGTAATCTACCAATCACTTATCAATATGATGAATGGAACTTGTGTTACTTTAATATTGTTATTCTAATGACTGAAGATAATGTTGGTATTTATCTTGTATACTATTGTTTAGTTAACTGAGTTTAGGATCATAGTAACCATTTATACTTTATTTTTATTTTTGATCATTGATTAATAAACATGTTAGTTGGATTATATAATGAGCATAGTAATGTGTATGTGTTAAATCACCCATGTCTATTAGTAAACCCTCATGTGACAAAACTAATTGGAATTGGTCCCTTATTGTATGCTTTTGGTGAGTATGTGAGAACTCATTCTTATGTGAAATTATAGTGCACCATCACATTGGGTTCTTAGTCACTTAGACATGTACACTTAAGGGAAGTTATGCCTAAGTAAAGAAAAGAAACCCCAACATTTTGGTTCCATTGTCAAGACTCGTAGTACTTGCCTTCACAATGGTGGAAAATGATCGAATGATTATCCCTTGAGAATATTGAGCTATGTATTACTAGCATTGAGGATGATTTTTCAATACCTTTTTTCAAATTAGGAATCTCTACATGTGTGTAGGTTGAATAGACTCTATACAACTCATTATATGAGACATTCTTGGTAGAGGAAATTGATCAACTATATGCTTGGATTATGGACTATGCTCAATACCAGTCAAGAAACCATTGATGGATGATAACTTAGACACTAGAGTGTCAGTTAGCTCTAGCATAATTAGAAGTGCCTTAAACATGTGCTGTTGATTTTTGGTGGCATAAAATTTTGAATAGTTCCATATTAAAATACATAGTTTCAGCCTATTCTTGTCTAGAGGAAGCTTAGTTCCACTTTTTTTGAGAACTATATGGTAGATATATCAGACACTTTCCACTGGAGGTGAATAATCTATTTGTAGATTCTAGACTTGAGACTTTTTTCATGGAGGGATAAACTCCTTGCATGAGCAATGTGATGGGTGGGTGAATGCAGGGGCACTTGTGAAGTATAATTTTTGGTTCAGTATAGTATCTAATGATTGAGAATTGTGTAAGTGAAAGTATGACAAAGCTCAGTGAAGGATTATGAGTGAAAGTGATCTAAGAAGAGGATGGGAGGACTTAAGAAGTGGTGTAAGGATCCATAGGGAAGTGGAAGAGCACAATGAGGACTCCTCAACCATAGGACCACACCTGATGCCAACTCAAGTATATGCGAGAGAAGTAAGTCAGGAAGTGGTGACTGAAGAACCCAAGTTCGATAGGCCCAGTTACACACCTATAGTGTGAGTATATGATGTTGAGTTAGATGATATATTTGTACATAATTGGGATACATACAATGTAGAGTTAAAAACCAAACCTGTGAGAGAGACATTTGTAGAAAAAAATTTAGATAGTAGTTTGTTGGCTATTTCTTTTCCATTATGTAATAATTTTAAAGCCCAACTTAGAATGCCTGGTAGACCAATCATAACTAGTGGGAAAAGTATCAACCTAACTATATTTACTCAACCTACCTCAATGCCCAACATCTTGGGTGATTTTATTGCTACATAAGGTGTGGGAGGTGGAACCAGTGGTGGTTCAGCCAGAGGACTTAGAGGAGGTGAAAGAAGTAGTGGTGGACCTCCCCCCAAGGTACATGAGGGACTAGAAGTATTTCTTAGCATCCACCATTGTAATCACCTTAGTTGCCCATTATATACTATGAGATGAAAGTCCAGTTTCCATACTATCAAGGTTTGGATAATGTTATAGAGAATGTTCATAAGTGTGAACCTATCTAGTGAGTGTATGGTATCACCTCTTATAAATAAAAATCAACCCAGTTTTCAACCACCCTTATGGATTGTGTGCATACATGGTACTATAACTATGATCCCTATTAATATATATTGGATTATGATTAACTCAAGGTATCATTCCTCTAGGAGTTTGATATTATAGAGTTTGAATAATATAGTATAGCTTCCCTAAAGGATATCAAGCAGGAACTTAGTAAGAGTGTACGTGAGTATGATACACATTTCAAGACACTTCTCTATAAACTATCTTTTGAGATAAATGTTTCTCAACATGCCCAATGGTTTGTGGGGGGTTTATTTCTACCCTTAAAATGTACCTTGTCATAAAAAACTTTCACCAAACTGTGAGAGACATTGGAAGTTTCCCTTTGTGTCAAAGTTGTTGGCAGTATTGACACAAGGATTAGCCCTTTCATGAAGGTTCGAATCATTACAATGGCATCTCGACTATAAAATATTAATGCTCACAAATATCATGACACCCATAATTTATTATAGTGTGTTTATTGTGAGTTTGAAGGCCACAACCAGGATAATTATCCTTGTAAAAATATTCAAGTTGTGTTGAAGCAATATTATGAGATTTACCAGGAAGAGCATGACATCCAAAATTATCATCTATTAAAATGTGCCACTCAATCAAATGTATCAACCTACTTCAATATATGTGATGCATACACTCACGATACCAATGATTACCATCTCATTAGTGAATTTCATGAGGCACACACACATGGTACACACCAGATATATGTTTCTAAAAACTAAGAGAATGGAGGCAGTTATCGTGGTCAAGGTTGAGGTCAAGAATGTGGAGGTAGATTCTTTCCACCACAAAATTCTTATAAGTGCGGTTCCCCTGAGCACTACCTGTTTGATTGCCTATTATATCTTATGTGTGCCTTTTATAAAAATGAACATTATCTAGAGGAGTGCCCTGATTTGTACACTAATATTATAAAATAAATAAATGATAAGGATTATATCATTATATGTATTGAAAATCCACAATGGATACTGCACCCTATAATGTTGATGGGTCCTAAAGTTAATATTATAACATAAAATGGTGGTCAATCCTAGTCTATGTCCAATACACCTATTAAGAAAGTTTAATGTGAGGAGATTCATGATACTCACTATTTATATGATCAATAGAAGAAAGAGGTGCTCCATAACACTATGAATCTGGTAAGAAAATTACAAGGAGAGATCTAGTTCCTCAAGGATCATGATACTGCTACATATGTCAATGTTTTGAAAGCTATAGACCTTCATGACATAATATATGATGAATTTCAAGAGATGTGAAAATGACTATCAGATGAGGACATTTTACCCTTATTATGCAATTAGTTAAGGCATCATACACCTAGGCTTACTGAAGATCACTAGTTAAACCATGCACAATAGCAAGAAACTCACATCCATCCTAGTTTGAAAGGGGACAAGGAGATATTAGTTAGCATTAATATAGATGGATAGGTCATCCAAGATATCTTAGTTGATACTAGTACTAAATTAAATGTTCTTACAAAGGATGCCTAGCAAAATATGTCCAACCCAGATTTACAACCTTCACCCCATGTGTTATTTACAACCACCAAAACTCATGCTTTACCCATTGGTGTACTTAAATATGCCACCATGGATATCCTCAGTATCACATTCAAAGTTGATTTTGAAGTCATAGAGTTGGTTGAGGATGATGAATTCCCAACTCTATTCGTTCACCCATAGTGTTATTCTAATAATGTCTATTTGAGATTTAATAAGTGGTACATCATCTTTGATAATGATGGGTGGCATATTGTAATTCCTTTGGACCATGCTCACGGCCTCCCTATGTTGAATTGGTCAATATTGATGAGGGCATCAACCACATGGATAATGTCATAGCTCAAGGTAATGAATGCCATGACTCCACCCTAGATGGCATCTTATATTGGATGGATACACAATATCTATCTAGCACCACTAGTAATACCTATGACTATTGGGCTCAAGGTGACTATGATATTACTAGGTAGATATGTGGTATCATAGGTAGTCATGATGATATTTAGTGGAAGTATTATAAAAACCATAAATTTGTTCATCTCTTTCATGGATAAATCATGGCTATGCCACCCACAAGACTAGATGAAGCTCTGAGGTTCCATGGCCAAATAAAAGTCCACAAATTTGTACAATAGTTGGAAGCATTCTATGACTTTGATGTTGATTGGGTATGATCTATTATTCATATTTTTTATGGCATAGTTTCTCAGTGGTGGTGAACTCATAAAATGCATTTGATTCTTGGGATCGAGTTCATTCTATTTTACACCATCACTTTCACCATGATAACCACATACATGACACCATTATTTATAGTGGCATTCGAGCTCTGGATCTTCACTTTGATACTTACAAGACTATTTAGATGGTAGATGAAACCTTTTTGCCTAAGTACCTATGGGTTCATGTATTTTATGGTACTTTATGCACTTGGGCTAGAGCATGGTATATCTACAAATATCTCCATCTAGACATGATTTTTTTGTGTCTTCTTAAGAGTAACATGATTTCAACACTATCATATTCATCTACACAAATTGATTTATCCCTTATACTACAATACATGCATTAGGGTGTTGTAGGTGACCCAACCCTAATTGAAAGTTAGATTAGATGTGTCCATGGTGTATGGGAGGAGGGATTGACTATTTTTCATGGACCTAATGAATAGGCATCCTCTCCACTACCTAAACTTGTACTAGACCATGTATTGAGAGAAAAAATCAACAAGGGTATGTAAAAAGTTGTTACCAGGTTGATGAAGGTGTTGGATTTGATGTACTTGACCTGTCGACTAATCATTTAGCTATGTACTCAGGGTATGGTGCTCATAATGTTCATGACACCATTTAGGATAAACAACACCCATTATTGGAGCCACTTCAGACTATTCAATGCAATATCAACATGGAGGAAACACCTAAGATGGCTACAGTGGGAGATTACTAGTTTAGTACTGAGATCACGAAGGTATTTGAGCTATTGAAATAGTATCAAGATGTCTTCCCATAAAACTATATTGAAATGAAGTGTGTGAATTCTTCCTTGGGAAAAATGCACATAAAGTTGGTAGAAGGTGCTCAAACTATTAGGAAGGGCCTTATTGGATGAATCCCAAGTTTCATGCTCAAATCAAGGAAGAAATTAATGGCATGTTATATGCGGGAGTCATTATTCCCATCGATGAGTCTGAGTGGGTGAGTCCTATGGTTAAAAGTATAAATAAGGATGGATACATACATATTTGTGTAGATTATAGGGTCCTTAACATTACTTGCATTACTAATCCCTTCTCGACACCTTTCACTAAAGATATACTCGAATTAGTTTCTTGGTGTGAAATTTATACATTTACGGATGGATTTTTTGGGTACCATCAAATTTAGATTGCAAAGGAGGATAAGCCCAAGACAACATTTGCAACTGAGTAAGGAATTTTTTATTATAATGTAATGCCATTTGAGTTAAATAATTCCCTTGATGTATTCTCTTGGATAGACATTGAAGATTTCAAGAACTTTATCCATAAGCTCCTTCAGGTCTACCTTGATGACTAGACTATTTACAACTTAGTGCAGGACCATTGTTTAAATATCTAAGTAATGCTTGAGTGCTGTTAGAACCTTCAAATTTCCCTAAATATGAAGAAATGTCTATTTGCTACCCCATTTGGCATTTTCCTTGTTCATGTCATATGTCATGATGGAATTTTAGTGGACCCAACCAAGATCATTTTTATCCTTCAACTTCTAGCACTGACCACTCAGTGAGATGTCTACACCTTCTTAGGGCATATTGGATATTATAGAATTTTTTTCATGGATATGATAAGATTATTGTGTCTTTGGAGGAGTTACTAAAACAAAATGGTCATTTTTTCTAGACCAATGCTCAATATCAAGGCTTTTTTTCACTAAAGGATAAGCTTATCACCAGACCTATTCTTTAGTTTCTAGACTAGATAAAGCCTTTTCATGTCCATGTCAATGTTTTTGGCATAGAGGTTGGTGTTATCTTTGATCAACCTAGTGAGGGCAACTTGGATCACCTTATATATTTTGTAAGTCAAAATATTACTTTGGATGAATGGAACTACACAACTATACAGTCGAAGCATTGTCTATGGTCTACTCTCTCCAAACATTTCATCAGTATCTGTTAGAAACTTAATTTATCTTCTTTCAAAACCATAAGGAACTAAAGTGCTTAGTAAACAAATTGGTATTATATGGGCATATTTATCAATGGATTGTGTTGTTTTAATAATTCCATTTTTCCATAATGGTTAAGCCAGGTAAGGCCAATTATGGTCTAAATCATCTTTCATGCATTGAATCTGGCAAACTAGTGCATACTATAGAAGATGATTTGTCTGACATGTAGTTGTTCAACATATTTCACATGCCTAAATAGTTTTAAGATATTACCATAATTTTTAATACAAGTTTAGCACCAGCTCACCTTAACACTCTAGAAAACAAGCAACTAGTTGTTCGATATACTCTATTCCAACTTATAGGGGGATACCTTTATAAGATTATCCAGGATGAAGTACTCTAATGTTGTGTCATGTATCATGAGTGCACTGAGGTGATTTAGGAATTCCATGAAGGTGTCATTAAAAGACACCATATTGGTGAAGCTACAATATGGAATGTCCTTTTGGCTAACTTATGGTGGCTTACTTTATTTATGTATGCTAAGACTTATGTGCACTAGTGTGATGTTTTCCAGTGCATGGGGTGGCCAAACAAGAGGGATGAAATTTAAATTCATCCTATATTATCCCAAGAACATTTTTAAAAGTGGGATATTGAATTTTTTGGCCCCATCAACTTAGCAGGAAGGTATATCGACACACACTATGTTATCACTTCTACCAAGAATCTTACTCATTGGGTTGAAACTACATTGACAAGGGATTGTACCACTATAACTACTGCAAGATTAATCTAGGAAAACATCATTAAATTTTTTAGATGTCTATTGAGTTTAATTAGTGACTGAGGCATTCATTTCTTTAATGAGACTATTTGTATCTTATTGGTGGAGTTCATGATCATGCATTCAACCAGATCTTGGTTACTACATTGACTAAGATATGGAGTATTGGATGCACTAACTGGGATGATCATGTGCTTATGGTATTATAGGCCTATCAAACCATTTACAAGTGCTTAAAAAAGTGCACACCATTCAATTTTGTGTTCAATACTGAAGTATTTCTTCTAGTTGAATTCATTGTTCCTTCTCTTTGTATTGTACGTGTTGATCAACTAGATGAAGTGTCCTTGAAAAATCACCTTGATGATTTTTTGTATCTAGATGAGACTCAATTTCTTATACACTAGAGTCAGGGAGTGGAGAAATGCAAAGAAAAATCATGGCATGATCATCATCTAAAGAATAGGACTTTTTCTCTTGGTATGCAAGTCCTAGTATACGACTCCAAGTTTGCATGCCACTAAAGAGTCTTAGTTATTGTTAAGAAACATTTTCCCTCATACACATCCAGATGGCTCCCTCCAAAGATTTATCTACATGGCTCAAGTTGTCATATGCTTTCATGGTAAGATACTTCATGATTGTTGTTAACCTGATATGCAATGCATAGCCAATGAATATTACTGTAGAAAATATTTATGTGAATACTCACACCCTTCACTAACTATACATATTTCCTAGGAATAAATCATATGGGAAAAAGATGGAGTTAGACATAACTAACATAAAAGTTTAGAAAACTTTGGTGGGTAATTCAATTTATTCTTTATTATATATGTTTAAACCCAAGAAGAAATCTTTAGGAAGCACAAAGTACAAAAGAGAAAGACTCACTATGAAACCAGTGCAAGAAAATAAAGAACATCACCTAGGGAATGATGTTGGTACAAACACTCAAACAAAACATTCAAAAAGGAAAAGGACTACCTAGGTACCACCAAAAAATAATCCACAATTTAGTCAACCTAAAGGTTTAAAGCCAACAGTACAGACTGTTCCCTTGGAACATGAGATGGTGGTGCTTAAGGATGGTGATGTGGAAGAGGAAATAAATATTATAGAAGGGACCCTAGAAATAATTGTTACAAAATAATATTAAGTCACTCCTAACTCTAAAAATACACCTTCACTAGTGCATCATGAGGAGATCACCCTTGAGGAGGCACAGATGGGAGTAGAAGATATACTTGGTGAAGAGAGGGATGGTTCTGAAATGGCTTTGGGAATGTGTGGAATTGACATTGGGGCTACTCATAAAGGTAAATACATGGATGTTGAGATACTTCAGTGAGATCCCTCAAAGGGGAAGGATCTAGCTAGTGATTCTATTTTGAGAATAGAAAATATTGATGCAACCATGACCCTCTATGCCCAATACCAAAAAGGAGTGCCTGACAATATTTTAAATATATACTCTCATTTTGCATTAGAAGATGAATTTGATTAGACTTGATGGGATATTTCATTCTTTCTTGATATGTATAATGAATAATGCTAATTTGAGATTCTCTCTAATATCCTTCTACTAGATCTAGAAGCGATGGCACTTCCTGATACCCTTTGGGTAGATCCACAATAGCTTACCCCTATATAGGATTACATGACACTATTAAAATTGGTACTTGAGGTTGCAAGGTAGAATGCATTCATAAATTCTAATGCATGGTGGGCCCAAAAGAAACACATAGAGATAGTGGTGATGTACAAGAATGAGATCGCATCCAAGACAAAGTTGGAGGAAGAGCTAGCAAAGATTAAGTGCCAGTTGGAAGTGGATATAGCTACCAAAGTAAAAAAAAATCAACATTTACAAGGTAATTTTGATGTAATAACCAACACTCATGGATGGAGTACCATTATTTGGTAAGGCAATAAATGAGCTAGATACCTTAGTGAATCTCATATTGAAATAATTCAAAGAATAGTTTTGCCCCTGGGATGAAAAAAATTGGGCAACATAGTAGTTCATGGAAGTTTTAGAGGTGTGCCAGAGAATATTGAAAAGAGTTGGAAATAATATTCCCATTTTAGATGGGGTTTTTGAAACAATGGCATGGCCCAATAAGATTTTAGAAGTTTAGCTTCAAGAAGAAGAGCTTCAGTGACAAAATTTGGTTGATAACATCTTATTAATAAAAGACCGCTTGGAGTGCGCCAAAGCATTTTAAAATGTGGAGGACATGGAAGAAATAATAAGTGCTCATAGACAAGAAATAAATTTTAAGGCACTCTAAGGACAAGTTATTACTGAGGTCACTATGTTTGAAGGCACTTATAAGGATGTTTCTACATCTCTTGAACATTTGGTAAATAAATGAGGTGAGTGTCTCAACGAACCAAAGGAGACCAATAAGTTAAAAGTGGAAATTGAATAAGTCATGACAAAGATGATGAACACCTTATCACATTGGGAAGGTCTTAATAAGTAGATTGAGCAAATTCACCTAGAGTTTTTATCAGAGCTTGAGACTAATGCTTAGTCTAGGATTGACTAATGGCATAGTGTTGGGTGATGTTGGACCCCAAATTTTGGCTTAGTCCTTTTTGGAATAACTAGCACAGAGAGGCATGACATAGAAGACTATGGCATGGGAGTCCATGGCATGGAAGGACCAAGCCAAAATAAATGTGCATAATAAAAGGAGAAAATGAGAATGGACTCAAAACTTAGTGGAAGACTTAGGGAGCACATAGAAATCAGGAGATGATTAGGGAGTGATTTTAAGGGATGAAAGAGACTAAGTAAAGCATGAATATAACATTGACTCATTAGAATATAGGTGCTCAATGATGAGGATCCAACACTAAAGAGAGAATATATGGGCACATGCCTAGATCCTTAAGAAATTTATGTAATTGGCTGTCATGACTCAACTGTGTTTATTAACATTAGCAAGTCACTGTGAGTGTAATTATTAATTTAACTGCTTGGTCAGGGGGAAAACCAAATATAAATTCCCATGAATATAAATTTGTAAGGTTTTTGTTTTTGTTGATGTGATTGAGGATATTGTTTTTATTGTACTCAGTTGGATAGTATTGACATAGTTATATGAGTGAGTTGTATTATACACTTGAACTATGTACTCTTTGAATCACTTATCAATATGATGAATGGAATTCATGTTTCTTTAATATTTTTATTTTGATAAATATGGAGATGACATTTTTAGTTATCTTATATGTTGTTATTCACTTAACTGAGTTTAGGATCATAGTGATTGTTTATAATTCCTTTTTCTTTTTGATCATTAAGTAATAAATGTGTTAACTATATTATAGAATGAGCATAGTATTGTGTATGTGTTTAATCACCCCTATTTTTTAGTACACCCTCACATGACAAATCTAATGAGAAATAGTCCCTTGCTGTGTGCTTTGGGTGAGTGCACAAGAACTCATTATTGCATGAAATTCCAATGTACCAGCATATTGGAATCTTAGTCACTTTGGCATGCATTCTTAAGGTAAGTTATTATTAAGTAATTAAATAAACCTTAACAGTCTATCTTAGTTTTTATGCCAAACTAGGACTTGAAACCACCACCATTAGAAATACCACATCCATGTGAGTCAACTTTATATTTTAAACTTAACATAAAATTGGAGTCTTAACCTCGCAATTCACATTTGAAAGTTTGCTCTCTTTTATCTCTTAGCTTGATTTAGGGGTTAATATTGATATCCTTGCCTTTTAGGATCCCTAAACCTATCCCATTGTGTAGACCAAGTCTGTGCAATAAATTTTCATATATAACACTTGGTCCCTAAGCATCATGTTGACCTTCTTCTTGTAGTTGTAGGAGTCATGTGCTTATTTTACATGTGGTATATTTAGATATATTGAGACATATCAAATATTTTTATTGATTTGCTTGAAAATATAGCTTCTAAAAATCCTTCCATCTTAGAGAGTGCATCCATGTGATAAATTTTTATGTTTTAACCTTAGTTTGAAAATATCATTTTGACCTCCTTTTGGAGTGTCAGGGTTTATGACCTCCCATGCATAGATCGGTATTTCAGAACTAAATTGTTACCATCAAAACCTAATGATGCAATTTTAGTTTTCAGACCTTGACTCCTACACTTTTATTTTAGGCATCTAGGCCAAAAGTCCTGACATGGTCAGATAGGGTGGCAGTCTGTTTTGTGGTCATATATTTTGATCCACTCATCGGATTTACAAAGCACTTAATGTGTTGAAAAGGTAGTTTTGATGTGGATAATATGATATAACTAATTCATTGAGAATATTTATAAATCAATTTTTATGGAAATTATTCTAACCCTATTCTCTTTTTACCTTGGTAAAGTGTACTTAAAAGACCCAAAATTTCTCCATTTTTAAAAGTGTCTTGTTTTTTGTCTTGTGTTGGTGGTGAATAGTAAAAGTTCAATAGAGTGGAATGTTTTTCCATGAAAAGTGGTTGTTAAGAATTAATGTATGTGGTTGACCATTTTGGCTAGAAAATCCTCCCCTTGAATAATGTAATTTCTATACAAGGAAGTATTTTTATTGTAAAATGTTTGGCTTTTCTTCTCCCAAAAATACTATAGAGCCAATCACACTTATTTTTCATGCAATTTCTTGTTTTAATAGCTTAATATTTCCCTCAATATTATAAACTTAGTGTTACACTAGTGGGATTTGGATGTAATCCATTGTAATCAATAAAAATATTGTTTTTTATTTGATAGGTTAAAAGACGGGTTGAAGGGGCCCATACCTAGTACAAAAGAGAATTGAAAGATAAGCAGGAAAATGCAAAACAACCTAGTGAGATAAAAGGGATAACCCAATAGATTATCAAAACTATCACTAAACATTAGACAAGAGTTATCTAAAAGACTAAAAAGGAGCCTAAAGTAATGGAAAGAATCAGAGTTAGTTTGATTCAGAATAAATGACCAATTGTTTGGTCTCTGCATTGGCTTTTTTATTGCATTTGCCTCTAGTCCAACTTCTAATGAGCTGATCCTCATCCTTATCCAATTTATTCCTTTTAGATTCCAAGTAGAGGGATCCTCTTTTATCTTCCTTAAAAACCTAGAGGTCCTCCTCCTCTTTATCCTTCTGTGTAGACACATCTCTAGGGGTGTGGGTATAAGGGATCTTGCCATAATTAAAAGCAAATTTGTTAACACAGAGAAAATTACTAAGCTTATTAAATTCATCTAAGATTTATTCTCATAGAATATTCTAGATTATGATTTTAGTTTGGAGTTTTTGGAGGGAATCCTCAACACCCTTGTTAACATCGGCTCCCAAGATGGCTTTACCTATAGAAGTGTAAGAAGGGCTTCCCAAATCAATTTTATGTTTTTTATGTGCACAGGTGATTGAATCCCCCAAATCATTCCCATAATTTTCCTCTTTAGGTTTTGGTTGAGAGGCATTAGCTCCCTTCTCCACCGACTCCTCCTTCTTGCTGTTGATGTCAATAGCCTAAGAGATGATCCTAAACCAACCCAGTTCCCCCATTTGATCAAAAGAAATATGAGGCTCTGATGAATTAAATCTGTAGTCAAATTCTTCTTGAAGTTTAATATGGACACCTCCAATGATTGTAGTATAAAAAACAAGATACTAATAAAATGACCCTTAAAATGATTCAAGAGTAGGAAATGATGCAAATAAAAAATAGTATGTTTTCCTTCTAATGTGATATATCGCATGATTTGGATACATACCTTTGACCATTTCCTTGATAGGTTAGCATGCATGAAACCTTTTTTGGGTGAGGGTTTTGGCCTGTACTTTTTCTTTTCTTTTTTGAATAAAATTTGCATGAGCTCATCCTTGTGGTGCTTATCTTTGAATGCCTTTACTTCATGGCATTCCATCCTGTGGTCTCTCCTATCAACTCCTCTATTATCTGAATCTTCAAAACATGCATTCTCACCTCATGGTTGTTCCAATCTTTGGAAAAATCATTGCAAAGTGAATTATCATGCCCCACCAGGCATTTTATAAAAAGGTCTAGCCCCCCTTTGTCCATTTTTTACCATACATGATCGTTCTTTTTGATATCAGAGTAGGAAATAAACTCCAATTGGTTTTTGTCCCCTCCCATTTTATTTTTTGGCTAAGTATTACCTTTGCAAGTGGCCTGAATAGTGACTTTTGAAGGAGGAAGATAATAATGGATGGAGCTAGAACTAGACATGAATGTGGTTTGAGAGTATGATGGTTGTCACTCATGCAAAGCCTTGGAAATTAGAGCTTTACACATGTGAAAATACTTTCACTTAACCTGTGATCTTATCATCATTAGTTTAAACATCATTCCTTTGTGTGATGTGTCATTTTTCATTCTCAACAATTCAAATGATGTCATCTAAAAATTCTCTAATGTGCCAGGTGATGTAATCACTTCTAAGGACCCCGATATTCGCTAAGCATTCATCTCTCCTGTTGCCTTCTTTATAGACATGCTCGATGATAACTCCTTTGAAATAGTTTAGTAATAATTTTGCATTACTGATAATTCTAGAAATGTTTTAGGTAGGTGGGGAGAGTCCTTTAAGGTAATTGATGATGTTCATCAAATGCCCTTCTGTGTATAAATTGAAACCCTAGATTATAAACATTGTTATCAAAAAAAAATATTGATTTATATAAGGTTATCAAGGTTTATTAATGATCTGCACATGTGAATGGTGTTCATTTTTCTTCCTCTTCCTCTTATCCTCTCACTCTTCTTAGATGCTTGCATCATTCTTTTGATGATTGTGGATCGGCTGGTCACATGAAGGATTAATTTTTGGGTTTTGAATTCAATTGGTGGTTTTAAATTTGCTTTATTTATCACAAGCTTTTATTTTCTTTCCTTTCCCTTATCTTTTATTAGTCAGTTAGATTAGAAAATTATGAATGCAATCTACTTAAATGTCTATCTTGATTGCAATATTTATTTCCATTGTTATTACTACATTTTTGAATGCTAATCACAATAGAATGAACATCAAAATCAGTGGCACACACTATGCAAAACCTTAAACATTGATTTGTTGGGAATTTTGAATGAATGCATGGTTTATTGTTTACAACATCTCCACAAAACTTTCTTAAACAAAAATGACAAAGACACATTTCATTTTACATT
Source organism: Torreya grandis (assembly GCA_037957365.1). Classification (NCBI taxonomy): domain Eukaryota; kingdom Viridiplantae; phylum Streptophyta; class Pinopsida; order Cupressales; family Taxaceae; genus Torreya; species Torreya grandis. The sequence continues at coordinate 1,001,304 of JARHVA010003486.1, read as the reverse complement.
ATTTAATTAATTGAAACCCATTGAAATACATGTTTAATGCTTAGGATAGTTGAACGAACATAGCCCCCTTGAATTAGAACCATCACAATGCCCAACTAAATGAAGATCAACATGTCCTAACTTGGTAGATAAAAACTTTGGATAAATTCCCTAGAATCTCCTTTCAAGAAAGGCAAGATGTGAGGCAAGCCTAAAATGTTGGCATTGCATCCAAACACATGTTAATAAAATTGGCACTAGAAGGAGGGATTGAACCTATATAAAACATGAAACTAAAAACTTAGTAAAAAAATCAAACTTGAAAATTTGCAAGCATTGCCCATGCTCACATTTCAGAAAAACAAACTTGAAAAAGAGAAGAATATCAACAAAGTCAAAATCCATAAGCGTTGATTTTAAACTCTTTGAGCTTAGTGAACACCATAAATAAAGAGAAAATAAGGGTAAATCAAGAAACAAATAAGTCCACTTATCTAATAGTTCACCTACTACTATAACACCATTCATTAACCCATTTGTTTCCCCTCAAAACCCACCAATGGTGGTTAATCTCACTTGGATTAGTGGAGGTGGATGCCCTATGAATGTTCAAGGGCTTGTTCATGATTTACCAAATAATTTGGAAAATTTATGCCCAAAGTATATGCCCAATAATATTCAATCATTCAAAGAACACATACAAGGATTTAAAGATGCCTTGATCCGAATGCAAGTACAAAATGAAGATGTTTCCTTATGCCTATTCCCTTACTCCTTGGGAGAGGTTGCTTATGCCTAGTACTTGGGTTTGCCAAATGGGTCCATAAGTTGATATAATCATCTTTAAACCATTTTATTCAATCATTACAAGCTACCTATTGATCTAATTGTCATATATCATCACTTTACAGTTACCCACATAGAGCCATATGAGCCTATGAGTGTCTTTAATTCATACTTCCAAAAGTTTTACCAAAGGATTAAATAACCTTATACTCAAATGGAAGTTGTTTTAATTCAAAATTACCTGAGATTTATTGACTCGATGACCTCCATGTTCCTTAGGATAACCATAGTAGACCTTTTATCATTATACTTGGCATATAATGATACTACAAAAATTGAGCACCAAATGGTTCCACAATGTTATGAAATGGATCCCTAGCCTTCACTAGGAAAATTGATAGCTTAAAATCAAATCCCAATGATCAATCATTCTCTCTAATAGGGTACACCACTAATGAACCTAATTCTAAGTGCCTTGTATGGAAGCACAAACCTAGTCTAGAATCTAACACACATGAACTACATGCTTGGTGGGTTATCTTATACACCTCCTAATTATGTTTTGCCACAAGCAAATAACCAACATCTAGTTTTAGTTGCATATGAAAACATTGTTATTATACCAAGCACTAGTGGTTATGCAACTCCTGCTTGTAACCAATATGTTATCCCTTTAGTTATAAACAACCAAGCTCCTATTAGTAACACTCACTGTTAAACACATCCCACTATCCTTACATTTCTAAATGTTGATGCACATGTGACTAACCCACAACTTCAAGTGGGAAATCTATAAAATTCTGGTGTGAACCCATAAGTAGATAATTTTTAGTAGATGGTTCAGAGCTTAACCAATGATATGGTCAATTTGCGAAGACAAATGCCTCAAAACACCAACCAAAATGCAAATAACCCACTACCAAATAGAAATTTTAACTTCCAAAGAACCAATAGGTAGTGAAACATGAGACCAAACAATGGAGGTGTACCTATACCAATGGAAAAAAATAATTTGAGTAACAATAATAGTGCTTCTAATGTGGTGAACCGTACTATTTTAACACTACCCACTTGGTGTAGGATACACAATACAATAGACCACAGTGAAATTAATTGTGCATAGTTCATTTGTGCTTCAAACATCTTCTGTAAGGAGGTAATAAACTTAGAACTGGTCCCTACACCTAAAAATAATTCTAATCAAGGCAAAGGAATAATTAGAACAACTCTTGTCTTAGAGACTTGTGAATTTGTGTTTAAAAGTGACAATGAGCCAAAGGATAACCTAGATAAAGTCCACACTTTTTAGAAATTTCAATGTGGAAATAATTACCAATTGAGGATCAAGTTTCAAACTCCATTGACTTTCTCTACTCCAAATAACACTCAATTTTCCCTTGATCATAACTTGAGTAGCAATCTACCTCCACCTACATGACCTAGTACATCATACCAATCAAATAACAGCCCCTTACCTCCCCAAAGTGATAAAATAGTAGAGACAATCAAACACAAATACATATATAGTATTGTAGATGACCTAAAGAAGACTAAGAAAAATATCAAAATGTTTTAATTGCTTCAAATCTTGAACCAAAAGGACATGTTGATCAAAGAAATATCCACTCCTAAAGGAATATAAACTTTATACACATAATATTTTCAAACTTTTATCAATTATTGATGCTTTCTATCTTGAAAGAACCCATTGAGTCTCAATCTCTCTGAGTGTACACCTTAAAGGGTACACTAGGAAAGAGGTGGGTAGACCATTGGTGCTTTACAAGATTATTGTCCCTTATTTCCACTTATTATCAATCCAAGCATCTCCTAAAACCATTCCCCTAAGCTTGTCATCCTCTTTTTCACACTCCTCTAGTCTTTTGCCACCTTTATTAGCCCTTTTCCTAAGCCAAAACCCCTTTTGATAGTTTACATGGCTATGTTGATTGTGTCAACCATGTATTCTTATTAATAAAACTTATTAAGTGTCTAGGTCGATCCCTGGCTGACCTAGTCCATGACCTAATGAGTTTTTATCAATAATGATACTAGGTTGATTGGGTGGACCCTATCAGCCAAAACTTTTAGAAGGGTTTATGGTTAGATTTGCCTATATAAACACATCGATTTCTCCATTATTTAAAGGTAGAAAAGAATTATTATTCATTTGCACTTATTTATAATCTATTCTTCCACTATTCTACTTGAGGAGTCTTAGTTTAGGGTTTTTACTTGGAGAAGAACATAGTCTTGTGGAGAAATCTCGGGTGCTCTGGCCTTTATTAGTGATCCTTACAAACTAAAACATCCTATTGAAAATCACCTTTGGCTAATAGAGAAATTGAGTCTTAATGGGTTCATCTTATATGTAAGTATCTCTAACTTTGCTCCTCTCTTTAGTAGGTAGAAGTAGCATAAGTTATGGATTTTGAGTAATATTATTCTTCCTCTCAATGCATTTGGGTCTTACCTATACATAGCTTAATTAAGATTTTATTATGCATGTTTAATTTTATGTTTACTAACCCCCACTTTGTGCCATAAGGTTTGGTGATCACTAGATTAGACTTTTTACTTTACTTGTTATTAGTATAGTGAATATGAAAACATAGGACCTAGTTAGTGTTATTATGACTAGAAAATTTGAAACCCTCTCTAGTGAATTTATTATGGTAAGAGATCCCCTCATTAGGTCTAGAAAATCCATATTGGTCATGATCTCAATTATCTAATGCATCTCCAATTGAAAGTGTAAGTAGGATATATCTTCTTCGAGTTAGGATTGATTTATAGATTTGATGCAGTTCTGATTGCATGCATTTTAGTGAACCTGAAGTGAATCTAACCCTTATAGGTTTTATTTCATGCTTTTCATTTCTATCATTCTATTATTTTTATATATTTATGATACTAGGTTTACCAGGCTGGTATAGTTTATAACTTCTATGCATAAGTTTAACACATAGTCACATCAAAATGACTATATTCTTTCTGTGTAGGTCTTCATTAGATCTAGGTTACTAGATTGAACAGGTCGACATAGTAGTCTTATTCAACTCTATATAATAGACTATGTCGAACAGGTTGACTTAGTCTCTTATTCAGCTCCAAAATAGAAAACTAAGTTGTGCAAGTCAACTTAGTATCACATTCAACTTCAAGATAACAAAATAGGTTGACCAAGTTGACTTAGTCAACTTAAATAGGCTTCTACAAACAAGGAAACACAAAACTAAGTTGATTCAGTTGACACAGTTGGAAGAACTTGCAAGAAGCATTCAAGGCACTTTAATAGAAATTTCATAGTCCTTAACATCTTCCAACCCACCAAGGTTCCTTTCTTTCTCTCTCTTTCAATTTAGTTCTTCATTATAGTTTTATTTTACACAAATTTATAGTCTTAAAAAATACAATCTTACATCAAACTAGGTCAACTTGGTTGACCTAGTTCTGTAGTCTATCTTCTGTCTGAAAGACTAGGTTGATCTAGTTGATGTAATTCTTAAGGACTCTTTCTTCTATAATATAGTAGTGACCCTATCAATTCTATTTTTTAATGTTTTCATATAGTGTCATTTGAATCAACTTTGTAATGTGTTTAAATTATGAATTAACAACTATATGCTAGTAATTAATTCACACTTTCATTTTCAAGTGTTTGCATGTTTAGAGTAGCTCACATAGTTTAATTAAGTGGTTTTTTCAATATACCATTTATTTTCACTATTTTTCTCTTTTTTTTTTCCCATACTACCAAATCACATAACTTCAAAATGCATTTAAACATTTGTCTACCCAAGGCCTACCTACATGGATTTCATCACCAAGGGGGAAACCAACTTGGTTTTTTGGCCAAGTATAAACACATGGATAATGATATATATTGGTAAATCACCCGGCACCCTTATGGCTATAGGATTGTGAAGTGAGGGGGTAGGCCCTAAAATCAAGCCAGTATCATTGCCAATATAGATCTCTTTTAGCCTACACATCTTGAAACCATCCATAGATTGCTTTCTAATTCCCTATTTTTAGCCAACTTTCCTATCATATTTAAAATAACACTTTATAATAATCTAACATCACTCAGGATGACCACTTATCTAGCATTTAATTTTTATTTGATTGCTTGCTCTTTGCTCATTCTATGTTATATTATAAAAACTTGCATTAGCCAGCGTTGGTTCAAGGTTTTATGTTGTGTGCCTAAATTGGATCATTCTCATTGATTTAATTACTTGTTTGTTTGCTCTCATTTCCTATTTCAATTACATTACAAAATCTTTCCCTATTTTCAATACACTATCATTATATGCAACATAGTCTCTTATCGATTGTCTCTTTCCCTGACCATAGTACTAATTCAACTTGGTCGACCTAGTAATACTTTTTGCCCATCAGGTTACAGTACTAAGTCGACCTAGTCGATTTTGTAGCCTTATCAAATTTTTTTCCCCTATTCAATAGTACTAAGTCGACTTGGTCGACTCTGTACTTTTATTTTTTCCTTTACTCTCCTATCTGAAGACTTAGTTCTCTATCTCTCTTTCCTTAGCATTTTGTTCATTTCCTCAAATCATCAAGAAGTCCCCTATTATAATATTATTGGATAAATTAAATCCATTTAGACACTATATGGAATATTCATTTCTCCCTTTCTTTTCCTCCCAAGAGAACCCTCACTCTTGGTACACTTCTTCCCCTCATATCCATGGATTATAACATGGTGAAAATCACACCTCAAGATGAAGTAGGTGGATTTGATCCTTTTTGTACCTATAAGACAATTCTCATCTTGAATACTTTAAACATAATGTGGGAGCAATTGACACAAGTTTATCCAACAATCCCGTGGGTAATCCACCTTCCAATAACCCTCCCCCTAATACAAACTCAAGGAGTTCTCCTACAAACACCAATCCACCAATTGATATGACTCAACTTATTACACAAGTCATACAACAAATTAACATAATGCAAACTTCTAACACCTCTCAAATGATGAAATTACAATGTCATTTGATCAATATGGCTAATCAACTTCTGGCTCTCAATCCTCAAGTCAATTCAAATTTTATTTCTCTACCTCTTAGGGATGCCTCAAGAAATGTTATTCCTTAACCTATAATGAATAACAAAAAGCTTAAAAACATCCAAGATGAACCTTTATATCATTTCATCATGTCCATAGATATTATTAATATATCTCCAACTATCAAGTATGATGGGACTAAATACCTTGCATCATTTCTCAAAGCCTTTGGTAATCTTTATAAAGAGTGGATGCAAACTAATATTTTCACCACAACTAAACTTCTAGTTAAAACCTTCATTTAGAAATGTATTGGAATGATACAACCAAGTTCACTAACATTTCATTTGGCAAATTGAGAATTTACTCAATCCTTTAGTTAAAGAGTTTCAACATAATGATCTTCTATAAAATTGCCTTGGCCATTTCATCAATGTTAAGCAATTTCCTACTGAATCAACTCAAGATTTTATCCAACGATGGAAATATCTGGCCCATAAGGTCAACCATAACATGATTGAGGACAATTTATTTAAACTCTCTATAATTTCTTTAACTTCTTCACTTCAATATAAGGTTCAAACTTTTGCTCCTCAAATGCTTAACAAAGCTATTGACCAAACTAAACATCAAGACTTCCTCATGAAGCAATTCCAACCTAATACCAAATTATTTAAAGGATATTTTCAAACTTCTACTAATGCCATCACTAGAAATACTCCTCAAACCAAACAAAAAGTTGCCAAAGTTGACACCCCCCATATTCTCACATACCACTAATTGTACAGTAAATGAAATAATTTTTACCACCCTCTAAACCCTTTACTTATCCTAATAATCCTTTTAAATGATATGACTCTAATCAATTATGTTAGTTTTATGTCGACATTGGTCATTCCCATTAAACTTGTCGAGGGCTTACTAAATTTTTTATCTCCTCCATGCTTGGTGATTCCTTCAATCATGAAGCCATGATCTAACTTTGCCATCAAGAGTACAACATTGCTTCTTAAAAATAACAAATTTACAAATATTCTTCTTCCAATAATCCAAAATATTTTTCCACAACTAATAATCAACAAAATACCAAAGATGTTTGTGCTATTGATGTTGATTATCACCAATATTATAATTATTTTCAATATGTTAACACAACTAAGGTCAATTATCATCATAAACCAGCTCACAAAGATCCTATCACAAAAATTAAGAAACCATCTTTGGAAGAACAATTTTTCAAAGATACTACAACCACTAATTTAGCTTCAAAAGCCTTAGAGGAAACACCTTTTTCTACTAAACCACCAACAACTTCCATTCCATCAAAATATACCTTACCCTCTAAACCTTACACTAGTTCTTCTTCTAAATCTCATTGGAAATTTATCAAAGAACCTAACTCCATGCCTTGCAAGATTCCACTTTTGGAGTTAGTTTTTACTTCCTCTTATCATTTCAAGTTCCTTAGACAACAATTATAAGACATTAAAAATCCATATCATATACATGAAGAAATACCCCTATGGAGCCTCAACCTATCAATGTGCATACCATTAAAATTATGTGTCTTTCTAAGCCTTGTATTGAATTTCTTGCAGAGGACATGATTAATGATGAGATTCTTTTTCATGCTAATGATCCACCACTATTCATAAAAATATATATTAATACTACCCTTATTCATAAATTTTTAGTTGATGAAGGGTATGATATTAATGTGACATCTTTGTGGCTCATCCAACAACTTAGATTTAATAAGGATCATCTCAATAAAAATCACCTTAACTATCATGGATTTGATAAAACTAATCAAAATACACTTGGTTGTATTTGGCTTCCCCTAAAAATAAGAACTAAGACCACTCATATTAGAATTATGGTCCTTGATTTACCATTATCTTATAACATACTCTTCAGTCTCCCTTGGACTCATATAATGAGGGCCATCACCTCTTTTGGTATATAATGCATTAAATTCTTACATAATAGTAAACAATATAATCATGAGACTAATCCCAACCCTTGGAGTATTCAATTCCCTTATCAAAAATCTCAATATTGCATTCCTACCATCAATAGTGATCCCTTGCCTGAATTCATCAACATCAATCTAGACTTATAAGTCACTCTTGCCGATTCAGATGATGATGAACCTAATGATGTGAAACATAATTACAACACTACTAAACTACCTCCTTATATCTCAAAATGGCTTCCTCCCTCTTTATTACCTTGTAATTGTTGTTGTAGGCTAGAATTTCACCTTTGTGGGAGAGTTTCAAGCTCTCTCACTCTCAACTATAATATTGGAGCAACCTCAGGCTGTGGGTATCCTGTAGTGAGGTTGAACCTCTGAAGAAGGCCAACTTCCTCTTGGTAGATCACCTAAACTAATGCTTCTGCTTAGAAAAGAGGTAGAGAGGGGGTATAGGGTAACTAAGAGAGCTAAATGGGTGATACAAAAAATTTATTAACACTCACATAAGCATGAAATAAACAATAATTCAACATAAGATAATTCTTGCTCACACAACCTCATAAACTAGTTAATTTGCATAAGTGTTTCATAAACTAGGCTCACCAAACAATACATGAAGCAAAGAAAAATTTAAAAATTCACACCAAGCATCCATTAATGGTGGAAAGAGAGTAAGTTCAGACTTGAAACTAACTTGAAAACACCTAAAAATAGGCAAGAAATAAGGACAATGGACATGGAAGAACACTTATTCACAAGGCCATCATGCACAAGCTTGCTAAACACAATTTAAAGGCAAGAGATAGGTAAAAATTGATCTTTATCACTTCAAAAGGTATTTCTTAAATTTTTTGATAGGGTTTCTCCTTATCAAATGAAGATATATTTTTAGGCTCAAAATCATCTACATATAGCAGAAAGGAATTAGATAAGAGGGGGCTTGCATGAGAAAATAAAGAGGGGTCATAAATGGCTGCAACCACCACTATGTCCTTGCAACTACCTTAACCATGAGATGAGCCATCCAAGATCACCAAAAATATCCTTGAGCCCCTCATGCATTTAAGCCTCCCTTTATTGGAGTTGAGAGATCCATGTCGTGGGTAGTTGCATGTTCCCATCAAGTGTAAATGATTTGATCTTTTGCATTTAAAACTTGGTGTGCTTCTTCACTTTGCATGTCCATTTCTCCACCTAGACACATATATTCTTAGTTTGAACACTTTACATGTTATTATTGTGAGCTGTAGACCACATCATCAGAGTTGAAAGGATAAATCCTCATCTTTTTTTGCTGATTTGCTATCGAAATCCCACTAGGATCCTTTTGAAAACTTGGCCTTTTCTCGTCTGTTGATCTCCTTACTAGTTATTGAAAAGTGTCAAGCTCGTGGCAATCTTGATGAATTTTTTTTAAAAAACTTGACCAAAGGCAATGGCTACTTGTAGGGGCTCAAACTTGACATTTGTGGCCCTGTCATTAATTCTTTGACTTTTCTTTTTGGCCATTTCTTTGGACTATTTGCTCGTGGATAAATCTCCTAAAAGAATTAATCCTTTTCTTTGGCCTTGAAAATTTTTATTTGAAAATGGACCTTCGAAATAATTTATAAAGTGCCCTATTTTACACTTAGAATGCCATTTATGAAAGGAAAGTACCCTTCTACCTTCTTGAAAATGACCCCTTTTCCCGAGAAGTGCCATTTGGAGTTTTTGCAATGAACCTTTTAAAATTTTGCAAAGAACCTTTCATATTTTTTGAAATGGTCTTTCAAAAACCTTGAAAATATGTTTTTCTAAAGGTAAGTACCTTCTAAAGTCTTGGTAAGAACCCTTAAAACTTTGAAGAGGACCATTAAAGAGTTACCCTTCGGGAAAATTGTCTAGAAGAATTCAACACTTAGCCAAAAAGGGTCCTGAAAGAAAATAAACACTTAAAAGAATGAACAAGTAAAGACTTAGCTAAATAAAAGGCTTTGCACTTAAATTTTGGCTTACAGGAGTATTCTTGAACACTGCTGCTAGATCCTTAGAAAATCTTGCTTGGATCCTCTCTATTTGCAAAGGTTAGATCCATTTCTACACCTTTGATCCACTGCTTCATCAAACCATGCAAGAGATTTATATGTGGTCCAAAAATGGCCAACATATTTGACAACTCATATGGGTTTCATGCTTGTTGATGCAAGATAATCTAGACCATGTTGCCTTCTCTAGTCCATCGAGAATGGAGTCATTAACTTGTTCAACTGGGCTAGTCTAAAACTGGATACAAGGCTGGCCCTTTATAGAAATTCCTCTTGAAGTAATAAGGAAAAAAAGAACAAAACAACCACTGTGCCCAAGGCACTTAGGGAAGGGAAACACACAACTAAAAATATGTACACAAGGCACTTAGGAAAAAACATGAAAAACTATACAAAAAGTACAATATATATAATAAATGCAATCTCTTCTAATAGAAAGGATTTAGATGAATCCCATTGAATAATATGGGTAGTACCTCTCCATCTAGTTGGGCCAACTAAAAAGCATTATGTTATTTTCATTCGTGGATCAAATAAGGACCACTCTACAAGCTGTCCAATTTGGTATGGTTGCCTAGCTTGGCCTTATTTGAATCCCACTTGAGGACTAGGTGTCCTTCCTTGAAGTCCCTTTCTATGGATCTCTTGTCAAAGGCTTTTTTGACTTGAGCCTAATTTGACTCTAGTGTTTTCATTTCAAATTCTCTCATTTCTTCAAGCTTCATGAGTTTTGCCAGTCTTACATACATGGGCTCATCTTCCATCAACTCTAGTTGATGGGCTAGTTATAATGCAAGAAGTTTAAGAGAAATGGGCAACTTGGCCTCCCTTAAATATACTACGACATATGGAGAATTTCCAAGGGTAGCTTTAAGAGTCACCCTGTCAGCCAACAAGGTTGTCTTTAGTTTGGTGTGCCATGTCCTCTGATTCTCTTCCATAATTCTCCTGATGATTTTTAGCAAATTTTTATTTTTAGACTCAACTAGTCTTTCCTTGAGGATAATAGTTGGAAGAGGTGTTGAGGTAGATGCCCATATTTAGAGCTCATTCACTCATTTTTATATTGAGGAATGCTAATGCATTATCAAAAATGATAGTGGATAGAATGCACAACCTGGTCACAATACTATCAAAAAAGTCTAGGACTGCACCTTCATTAGCTTCTTTCAACACAATGGCTTCCACCCACTTGGTGAAGTATTCAGTTGTAGTAAGCACCCATCTATGCCTTGCACTTGATGGAGGGTTGATCATTCCTATAAAATCTAGCCCCTATTTCATGAGGGGCTGCTCTACCTGAATTGGGTTGAGAGAAAGGGATGCCAATATTTGCTTACCCACAAAGAGGGCACACTTTTAACATTTATTAACCCATGCATGAGAATATTTTAAGAGGTCGGGCCAATAATAACCAGCCCTCATTATCTTTGTTATTGTGGTTCTAGGTGTAAAATGACCTCCTACAAGTCCATCATAGAATTGCTCTAAAAGCTTGGTCACCTAGTCATAATCTATGCACCTAAGGAGTAACCCATTTAGGTCCTTAATAAATAAAACCCCATCAACCAATGAATAAGGTATGGACTAGAGTCTAAGATACCTTCTCTTTGCCTTATCTAGGCCCTGAGGGCATTCTTTTGTTAGCAAAAAATGTGTCATATCATGGAGCCAACTAGTGTGAGGTGGAGGTGCATCTATTTGTCGATTATCTTATGTTACCAAGATAACCTTTTTGCCTTCATGAAGGTCATCAACCATATGCTCACACAAGCCTTTACTTCTTATTAGCTTAGTGACCTTGATCTCCACATCAATCCAACTGGCTCTCTTTTCATTCAAGTGTTTGTTAAGAAGGAAGTCTCTCACTCCAAGATGAGACACCATAAGATATATTTTGCTATTGGAGAGCATTGGCCTAAAAAATTTAAGGCTTATTATTGATTCAAGGACTTGATTTTCCATAAAATTATACCTCAACTCATACCCCTCAATCCCCTAACTAAAAAATTCTATTGATTTCTCAAGTCCTTCACCATTCTTTTGCATCAGCATAGCTGATATATTATCAATATTGGAAAAAGCATATAATATGAAATCTCTTGAGAAATCAAGATTAATGAGTGTGGGTGCTTGGGTAATGGATTTATTGATAGCCTCAAATGTTGATTTACCTTCATTTGACCAAGTGAACACTTGGTTCTTCTTCAGCATAGCAATGATGCATCACCAAGTTTGAAAAACCAGGTGTAAACCTTCTCATAAATTTTATTTTCCCAAGGAAACTTTGGAGTCCCTTCTTATGATTAGGTAAGTATAAGGCCAAGATGGCACTTATTCTATCAAGATCAATAGTTAATACTTGTTTTAAGATAATATGACCCAAGAGTTTGCCCTCATGGAAAATAAACACACATTTCTTATGATTCAAAGAGATCCCATACTCTCTGCATCTCTCAAAGATTAACCTCATGTGGTCTATGTGTTCATTGGCATCCTTGGAGAAAAATGTGATGTCATCCAAGTAAACCAGCACCATTTGATTTAGCAATCCTTGGAAGGCCATTTCCATTTCTCTTTGAAAAGTGGCCCCAACATTTGATAAGCCATAAGGCATCTTATGATAAGCATATGTGCCCCATTTGGTGGTGAAGGTAGTCTTGTACTGATCTTCTTTATTTACTAATACTTGGTTGTAACCTAAATATCCATCCAAAAGAGATTTTTTTTTTAAACCTGCAACTATTTGAAGAAGCTACTCCATGGATAGTAGAGGGTAATGGTCCTTCAAGGAGACCCTATTCAGATCTCTAAAGTCAACACACAGCCTAATCTCCCCACTCTTTTTCCTTACAGGAACTAAATTGGCTACCTATGATGAGTGTGTAATGGGAAAGATGATCTTGGATTCAACTAACTTGGTCATCTCTCTCCTCATAAGCTCTTTTATGTTGGGGTTAATGAGCCTTTGTTTTTGCCTCATAGGCTTAACACTAGCCTCTAGTTCTATAGTATGCTAGGCTAACTTTGGATCAAAACCTTTCAAGTCACTATATTCCCAAGCAAAGACATCTGAAAATTCCTTACAGAGTTTAATGAAAGCATGCCTTTCTACCTCATTACTTACCTTCCCAAGTTTGAGAGCTTATCCTTGAAAATAAGGACTCTTTCATAGTTCTCTTCATCAATTGACATCACTGCCTTGTCTTTTCTCATGTGGTCTCCCTCATGGAAAATAATTTCAAGGGAAACCAGCCCTTTAGAAAGCTTTTTAGATTTTTGTTGAACAATTTGATCCTCATACTAGTGTTGAAACTTCTCCTAGTTGGCAGAGGAGAACTCTGCTTCTTGCTGTAAAAAACAAGCAATTTGTTTATCATTTTCAAATACCTATTAGTGCACTTCATTATTTGGTACTGATGGCCTCACCACCACCTTGACATGTCGCTGAACCTTGGCCTCTTTTAACTTACTTAGAATATCAAACTGGGCTCCCACAACTAACAACCTATCAACATGCTAATTTTGGTTCCTTAGCGTAGCTTGAATGTTAAAGGCTTTGAAATCTTCAATTAGGTCCCATACTCTATTTGTGTAGGACCTTATCAAAGGATTCTTCATAATGTTTAGGTCCCTAACTTGGTTCACTATAAGCTCATAATCTTCTGATTCCTCTCTTATTGGTCCATCAGAGAGGCCATGGATTAGGCCTTCATATTCTGCTGTATTAGAGGAACAACTAAAATGGAACCTATAAGAAGAGAAATACTTCTCATCTGAAGGGGAAACCAACATTGCCCCTGCACCTACTCCATTTTTGCTCCTTAAACCATCAAATAATAACTTCCACATACCATTTAGTTCCTCTTTAGGTCTAATGAGGGAAGACATGAGTTGATTTTATTCATGTAGTAGATAGACACCCATGTCTCTTTCTTCAACACCTTGCAAAGGATTGAGAAATTGATTATCCCCCCATAGCTCATCGAAGAATAAGTTTGGAATCTCCTTAGGATAAGTATTTTTTTCCTGACCAATTATAAATTTATCCTCATCAAGGATAATACAATTGAGGTTTATGCTATTTGGATGATGGGGTTCAATGTGGAATTGTGCCATGGGCTCAACATTGATTAATACCTTAGTCCCATACCTTGTTCTAAATGCCATGTAGGACCAATTTGCTACTAGATAACCCCCAATTTTGGCTATGAATTCTCTAGAGAGGCATAATTCAAAGCAAAGAGTTACATCAAGGATCAACACATCTTGAACCACCAAAACATTAGTACAAGCATGCAGGGTCAAGCTCAATTCCTTGATGATACCAGACAACTTTGTGGAAGAACCATCAATATGCATAACTCCCTTAGTATGTGGCTCATATTTGAGGTTTAGATGATCAACTATAGACTTTGGTATTACTGAAGTGATATCTCCAGTACCTACCAAGCAATTATGCACTAAGGAATCACCAATGATTAATGAAATGTAGAACGAAGGAGGCTTGGCTATCTTACTCAATCCTTCTCCCATATGACCTTGGGTTACATTGGTGAGGACCTCAGTTTTTTTATTTGGTTATCCACCTATAGTTATTGTGACACCTATCTTGGACAAACCTTCTTGAAGGATTTCCACTTGACTGGGCATGGAAAGCATGCCCCACATTGGCACACTCACATTGGAATTTTTCATTTGTTCAACAATGTTGATTGGTGGACCACCAACCTTCACCTAATATTTGGGAGCCACTGCTATTATTTGCTAAATTTGTGAGTTTTGTAGATCAGAACCTTTCTTTTGATTCTAATTTTTAAGAGGTGTCGAGACCTTTGGGGTGATCACAGGCTCGTTAGGCTTAGACAATGAAGGAGTAATGATAGGAGGTTCTTTAAATGCCTCTTGATTACCATCTATATTCCTTATTTTTAACCTTGTATTACCTACCATTGGAATGTATGCTTAGCTAGAACTAGCCTACTGATTGAGTGCACAACACTCTTCTTGCTTACTGATGACCATTATGACATCTAGCTAGTTTGGTACCTGATCAGATCCTTGGTCTTGTAGAGGTTGTCCTAGTTTTGTCATCATGGGGATCTCTATGTTTTGAGCCATAAGAGCTTGATTGTATCCATAAGCAATAGATTGCTACCATTGGTCATTGAATGCCTGGTTAAAACTATTAGTTGGGACAATGGATTACCCAAAATATTGATTCCAAGGTATGGTCCCTTCAGCCTCTTGAGCCATATTATTTTAAATAGGAACCAAGGAGTTAGATGAGCCTATGATATTTGGGTTATAGCTGCTCTACTTATTATAGCTAGGTTATCCTTGCCCTTGCTCAAGATTCTGGTTTTGGAAATTTCCCTTGAAGGGTGGTCTATTCCCTTGATAAGATTGCTATTGATGCTGATATGGAGCTTGATAAGGTTTATTGAATTGATCTTATTGCCTTTTAATATTTACCACATAATTTCCCAAGGATTGGAGCGTGCTCTTAAGTTTTAGGTAGTTTTTTTGCTTTTGGGAATCATTTGATCTGCTAGTAGATGCCTTTTCCTATTTAGGTGAAGGTATAGCAATAATTGTTGGAGTTGGAAGAATAAAATCAAGTGAGAGAATAACCACAGGGGGTGGTCTGATTTTAGGGAAAAAAGGCATTGGGGGTCTAGGAGAAAGCTTACTAGCCTGAATTAGGCAATTTTTTGCTTTAATAGCCACCTCATAAGCATATGGAAATATGTCCCCTCCCATGGATTGGATCATTACAACTATATTACTATTTAAAGCCTTCAAGTAATATAGGAATGTAAATTTAGGGGATGGTCTAATAGAAGCTGGAATTCTGTCCCATGTTTTTTGGAATCTTGTGTTGAAGTCTTGCATGACTTCATGGGGGGATCTCTTTATTATGGTAAGCTATTCTGCTAGTGACAAATGGTCACTCTTATCTACAAATATTTTACACAAGGCCTCTCCTAGCTGATTCCATGATTGAATAGAATTAGGAGCTAAGCCTCTATACCAATTGAAAGCTTTTCCCTTAAGGGATACAACTAACAATATAATAGATATATTTTATACAATGACATTATGGATATTGCAAAAATCAGCTATGTCATTAATGTGTTCATCAGGGGTTGTATCTTAGTCTCCTATAAAATAAGGGATGCTTTTGAGAGCTGCTATTAGCATAGGATCGTATTGTGGTAGATTCAAAGGACTTTGGCCACTGAAGCCTACAAAAGATTTTTGAGGAGTCATGGTAACAAATGGGGCTAACAAAGGTCTTCTTACATATGTATACCTTATGACTGGTTTAGGAAAATGGTTTCCTTCATATGGGTGAGTATAGGCGAACCTTAACCTTTTGGTTGAATTTAAGGGGAGTTCAACAAGCTCAAAAGGAATACCTCTAGAAGATAATCTTGTAGTCACCTTTGACATGAAATATAATTACTATTCTACCACCATATTGTTGAGTGTTCTTCAGAGTCACCAGATACTAAAAGATGAAATCTATAGCCACTACAAATTAATCAAACCAACATCAAACTTGACCAATCTTCTTCGAAAATGGTCCCACTAGATGTGCCAAAGATTATTGTAGGCTAGAATTGCACCCTTGTGGGAGAGTTTTTTAGGCTCTCTCACTCCCAACTACAATATTGGAGCAACTTTAGGCTGTGGGTATCCTGTAGTGAGGTTGAACCTCTGGAGAAGACTGACTTCCTCTTGGTAGATCACCTAAACTAATGCTTCTGCTTGGAAAAGAGGTAGAGAGGGGGTATAGGGTAACTAAAAGAGCTAAATGGGTGATACACTAAATTTATTGACACTCACATAATCATGAAATAAACACTAATTTAGCATAAGATAAATCTTGTTCACATAACCTCATAAACTAGTTAATTTTCATAAGTGTTTCATAAACTAGGCTCACCAAATAATACATGAAGCAAAGAGGAATTTAAAATTCACACCAAGCATCCATTAATGGTGGAAATAGCTCAAGTTCAGACCTATAACTAACTTGAAAACACCTAAAAATAGGCAAGAAATAAAGACAATGGACATGGAAGAACACTTCTTCACAAGGCCATCATGCACAAGCTTGCTAAACACAATTTAGAGGCAAGAGATAAGTAAAAAATGATATTTATTTCTTCAAAAGATCTTTCTTACAAAATTTAATAGGGTTTTTTCTTGTTAAATTAGGATATACTTTTAGGCTCAAAATCCTCTATATATAGCAGAAAGGAATTATATAAGAGGGGGCTTGCATGAGAAAATGGAGAGAGGGGTCATAAATGGCTGCAACCACCACTATATCCCACAAACTTCCTTGACCATGAGATGAGCCATCTAAGATCACCACAAATCTCCTTGATCCCCTTGTGCATTTAATTCTCCCTTGATTAAAGTTGAGAGATCCATGTCATGGATAGCTGTATGTTCCTACCAAGTGTAAATGATTTGATCTTTTGCATTTAAAACTTGGCGTGCTTCTTCACTTTGCATGTCCCTTACTCCACCTGGATGTATCTATTATTAGCTTGACCAATTTACATGTTTTGAATGTGAGCTATAGACCACATCATCAGAGTTGAAAGGAGAAATCCTCATCCTTTTTTGATGATTGGCTATCAAAATCCCACTAGGATCGTTTTGAAAACTTGGCCTTTTCTCATCCGTTGATCTCCTTGCTAGATCTTGACAAGTGTCAAGCACGACAATCTTGATGATTTTTTTTTAAAACTTGACCAAAGGCAATGACTATTTGTAGGGGTTCAAACTTGATGTTTGCAGGCTTGTCATTAATTCCTTCATACTTTTGTTTTTAGCCATTACTTTGGACTATTTACTCACAGACAAATCTCTCGAAAGAATTAACCCTTTTCTTTGGCCTTGAACAATTTTCTTTGAAAATGGACCTTCGAAAGAATTTATAAAGTGCCCTATTTTTCACTTGGAATGCCCTTTCTGAAAGGAAATTACCCTTTGTCCTTCTTGAAAATGACCCCTTTTCCTAAGAAGTGCCCTTTGGAGTTTTTGCAATGAACCTTTCAGAATTTTGCAAAGAACCTTTTGGCTTTCTTGAAATGGTCTTTTGAAAACCTTGAAAATATCCTTTTTGAAAGGAAATTACCGTATGAAATCTTGGAAAGAACCCTTCAAAATTTGAAGAGGACCATTAAAGAGTTACCCTTCAAAAAAATTGTTTAAAATAATTCAACACTTAGCCAAAAAGGGTCCCAAAATAAAAGAAACACTTAGTCCCAGAAAGTCTGAAAGAATGAACAAGTAAAGACTTAGCTGAATAAAAGGCTTTGCACTTAGCTTTTGACTTGTAAGTTTATTCTTGAACACTGATACTGGATCCTTAGAAAACCTTGCTTGGATCCTCTCTATTTGAAAATGTTGGATCCATTTCTATGCCTTTGATCCACTGCTTCATCAAACCATGCAAGAGCTTTATATATGGGCCAAAAATGGCCAACAATTGCACTATTCCTCTCATTGATGATATCACTAATTTTCACCTCCATGTAATGCTCAGGAACCTTCTTACCCAGTAGATGCCTTCACTTGTAATGACTATGGAGTGGCCAAATTATTTCAATATCCTCTAATCATGTCTCCACATAAGTTCAGTAACCTCAAAGTTTCACCTTCTAAAACTCCCCCTAAATCTCAAGCATGTACCATTTCTCCAACCTATGATGATAACTACATCATGGCCCAAGATTAATCTTGAGACTTAGATGTTCAAAATTATCAAAAAACTTTAGCCCAAATACATGCTTTTAAGCCGGGTGTTCACACCATTTCCATGGATTTTGAATTAGCTCCCGAAGTTCATGTAGCTCTTGTTAATTCTCTAATTATTGATACTCCTTGGGTGGTAGAATAAATCCTTCCTTCCAAACCTATGTAAATTCTTACATCTTCTTTACCACCCACAGATCCCATCACTACATCTAATTCTTTCCCCATCAAAGAAACTAATGATATATCAATTCCTTCCAATCAATCTACTCCTCCTACTCCTGAGATTACATTAGATTCCAAGGCCATTGATGTCCATCAAATGCATTTTGAATATGATAGCCATGGTAATCAAATTATTGATATCAAAGTAGATGTTGAGTATTATGGTCCTCTTCCCAATTTGCCTAGAGATGAAGCTATTCTTGAATTACTTCATGCTCAAGAACCTCAAATTCCTTGGCAACATCACAAACTTGGGAATTTCAAAAATAAAGCCCCTTGTTTCAACAACTTCATCGCTAGCATCAACCCTAAAGCTAATCCAATTTATTATTTACCTAATGTACCATACCACTTCTCATATGGAAATGTTATGTTTATCAAAGAAGATACTCGCATTAAATATGGTACTCCATCATACCATCGACCAATTACAGTTTCTTGTGAACTCACACCTACTGAACATGATAACTTTAGTTTCTTTTTTGATAAATATTGTGACTTTTTCACTTGGTCATATGAGGACATGCCTGGTATTGAACCTAAAATTATAGTGCATAATATCATCACTTATCTCGATGCCAAACCTATGCATCAAAATGAATGGAAATTTCCACTGAAGGTTTCCACCTTATGCCATAAAAAAATGATCAAATTTATTGATGCTAAGTTTATCAAACCATTGGATTATTTTGAATGGGTTTCTAACATAGTTTCTATTTATAAAAAGGTCACCATGGTCATTTGTGTTTGCATTGATTTTTGTAATCTTAATCTTGCTTGTCCCAAGGATAATTTCCCTCTACCTTCAATAGATGCCATTGTTGATTCCATAGCTAGTTATGAAATGTTTTCTCTTATAGATGGCTTCTTGGGATATAATCAAATTCACATTGATTCTAAGGACCAATATAAGACAACTTTCACCATGCAATGGGGCACCTATTACTATGTTAAAATTCCTTTTGGAATAAAAAATGTTGGAGCTACTTATCAATGAGCAATGACTCATATCTTTCATGATCTTATCCATAAAATTGTAGAAACCTATATGGATGATCTCATTGCTAAATCTAAAATTTTCAAGATTCATCTTTCTAATATATCCATCATCTTTGACCATATTCTTAAATATAGAGTTAGACTAAATCCTTATAAATGTGTCTTTGGTGTCACACTTAGAAAACTATTAGGAATCTTAGTCTCTCTCCATGGCATTGATGTTGGCCCTACCAAGATTAATGCTATCATCAACATGTCCATCCCTCGATCCATTTTGGACATTCAAACTTATCTCGGTAAAATTGAGGTAATTAGATGATTCATCCCTAAAATGGCTTATCGTATCCGCTCTATTAATTCTCTTCTTAAGAAAGGTAATGCTTTAGAATGGACAGACCCTTATAAAAAATCATTCAATAATATGAAAGAATCATTGCTTCACCCACCTACGCTTCATCCCCATTTGAAAGATCGACCTTTAATCCTATATACCTATTTCACACCCATATCAGTTGGGGAAATGATTTCCCAACAAGATGATACTAGAAGAGAGTATGCCATATATTACATCAGTTGAGGCCTCATTGATTATAAAAAATGTTACACAAAATTCGAGCATGATTGCCTTGCTATATACTTTACATTTGAAAAACTTAGATATTATATGCTTTATCAGACCACTTATGTTGTCATTAATTTTGATCCCCTTCGTCACTTCTTCTCCAAAGCCTTCTTTCTTAGAGAAAAATTATCAATTCGATGGTCCTTCTCATGGAATTTGATCTCCAAATTATTACTCAAAAATATGTCAAGAGGATAAATCATCACTGACCAACTTAACATAGCTCTTGTGCCCACTATCAACCACCTTCAAGATAGTCTTTTTGATGACACTATACTCTATATTAAAGGTCTCAATCAATCTATATCCCTTAAAGATTTCTTCCATAACTTCATTGTTGATCTTTAAGCAAGTAATCTTGATGAATCTGTTATCCTCCCAAACATTACTAAACCAAAAGTAGTTATTGAAGAACTTCCTAAAATTAATGTCAATTTACACAAGGATACTTAGACCCTTCACTTTAATGGTGCTAAATGCCTTTAAGGAGCTTGGGCAGGTTGTATTCTTACAAGTCCTCTTGAAAAAATAATCCCTTTAGCTTTTTGATTAACATTTGACATTCGAGTATGAAGCTTTAATTTTAGGCATGAGATATGCCCTTGATTTAGATATCCAGTACCTACATGCTTTAAGTGATTCCCAACTCATTTACTGCCAAGTCAACGGTGATTACCAATGAAAAAGTGAGAATCTCATTTCTTATCATCAAATTGTAACTACTCTTGCTAAAGATTTTATTTCTTTCACCATCAAGCTTATCCCTCGAGATCAAAATTATATTATTGATTCCCTTGCTTCTTCAACATCTATTTTTCATCCACACCAAGTTCTTACTGATCCCACTTTTCTTATCTAAATAAGAAAATGTCCCTCTTCTATTCAACCACATGATTCTCTAATCTTCCATATTGAGACTATCACCATTTGATAAAACCCATGGTATAAAGACATCATTCAATTTATGGAACACCAAACTTATCCTCCCAACCTAGATTCTTAAAAAAAGACTCACATTTATAAATAAGATTTTAAGTATGTATTTCGATATAATATCCTATATTATCTTAAAGCTGAAGGTACATTACTCTATTATGTTATGCAAGATGACATTCCTCCCCTTCTTAAATAAGCACATGGGGGCATTTGTGGTGGTCAATGTAGTGGACATGATACAACCCACAAATGATTACATATGGGGTAATTTTGGCCCACTCTTAAAAATGATGCCATCAAATTTTATAAAAGGTGTACTGCTTACCAGCTCGATGATGTTTTAATTCATTCACCTCCAGCCAAAATTCAAACTATAAAATCTCCCTAGCCATTCTCCATGTGGGGATTATATTTCATTAATAAATTACCTTTATCTCAAGA
Organism: Torreya grandis; assembly: GCA_037957365.1. NCBI lineage: Eukaryota > Viridiplantae > Streptophyta > Pinopsida > Cupressales > Taxaceae > Torreya > Torreya grandis. Next base: position 979,498 of record JARHVA010003486.1, on the reverse strand, counting down.
TGGGTATGTCTTTATAATCACGCCCACAAAATATTTTACCAAATGGGTTGAGGCTATGCCCCTTGTTAATGTCACTGGTACCACCATCTCCAAATTCATCCTCAATCAAATAATTTGTCACTTTGGTGTCTCTCATACTATAATTTAAAATAATGGTGGTAATTTCAAAAATAAATATGTCAAACAAATCTATGCTAAATTGAAAATCAATCACAAATTTTCCACACCCTATCATACACAATGTAATGGCCAAGCTGAGGCCACCAAAAAAATTCTTAATAAAATTCTTCAAAATACAATTCATAAAACCTGCACAGATTGGCACCTCCATCTCTATCCTACTCTTTAGGCCTCTCGCATTAGCATACGTATTACACTTGGGGTAATGTTATTCTCTCTAGACTATGGTTTTAAATCAGTCTTTCCATTAGAAGTTGGGCTTCCCTCTCTCTGTATACCTCTTAATGGTATCATACCCAATGAACAATTACATAAAGCACATCTTCATTCTCTTGATCTTCTTGAATGATTGTCATTTTTATGCTTTACAACATAATCACCAATATAAGGCCCATATTGCCAAATAACATAATAAACAAGTTAAATTTCATACATTCAATGTTGGTGATATTGTCCTTAAATTAGACTACACTCATGACAAAGAAGGTAAATACACCAAAAAATGGTGGGGTCCTTATTTAGTTAAAGATATTCTTGGTCTAAGTACCTACCACCTTCAAACCAATGAAGGCCATGTTTTTAAAGAGCCCACCAATGTGCGATTCCTTAAGAAGTATTTTGCTTAATTCTTCCCTTCTTTTCATGCTTTCTATATATTATCTAACACTTTTTGCAAGATACTTTCATGGGTCTCACCCTCTACAACAGTTCTCTATTTTCACAAACCTTAGTCCTTCCTTTTGGTTTTTTGGTTTCCCTTTTTCTCATTAGTTGAATTGTAAAAACATGGATAGGACCCAATCTTCCTCATGATGTAATTTTATCACTTTCTAAACAATTTTTGACACCCCTTGGGTTTATCTTTTGTGAGTTGCAGTGTAAGACCATGGATAGGACCTAGCATTCCTCACAAATACCATATTTTTCTTATCCCCTTTATTTTTCCAATACTTTTTTCCACCCTCATGGGTTTATCTTTTATGAGTTGTAGTGTAAGACCATGAATAGGACCTAACCTTGCTCATAAAATCACCATCTTGTCATTTTTTTTTCTAGAATGTGTTTTGCAATGGTTATGAGTTTTGGATCTTTGTTCTCAGCTTTAGCTTTTGCTTTTTTTGTAGATGAAATTTTCATAACTATATTAGCATGTTTTTCTCCATTTCCTTCATTATTATGATAGGGAATACACTTTTCTATCATTGTATCCCTTTTTCCACCCTTTGTCACTTTTTTTTGCGATTTAAATTAATTTAAATTGTTTCATGTTTCTTTCCTCTTGATTTCCTTTCCTTTCACTCCATATTGGATTAAAAAAGGTCAAATTCAAGATAGCACTTTTATTTTTTCTATATTTAAAGGACTCTTAGACACCATGCTCTCTAAGTTTCTCTCTCTTAGCAACCAAGTGCTAAGTATTCAAATGAAAGTCATCTTTAGCACCCATGTTTGGTTTTCTAAATCCGTATGGAAGAGGAATAAAATAAATCTATCAAGAAAGTTAAAATCTAAATTATTTGAAATAAAAGGCAATGATATACAAAAGGCAACATACCAATTTCAAAAGTCAAAATCACGCTAAAAGATGTGATTACAAGAACATCCCCTATCTACAATAGAATCTCAAACTCTATAGTTGGCCTCACACAAGAGCCGAGGTCCATTGGGGTATGGTAGGATAGTAGATTATAATAGGAGAATTTAACAAACTCTATGGTGCTACCTACTTTATCATGCATGCTACACCCCTAACCTATCACATGTATGAGGATAGTATTAGCCGACTTGTGGCTTACTTATCCCTCTTTGACATTATATTACATTTATCTATGCTTTATTTTGATTAGTAAGTTGGCCTATGGAGTAACCATGGCCTAGATAGACTATACATAGGAGGTAGTGGGTAATCATTTATCATCATATTGTGAATTCTGCTCTTATTGAAGCTTGTGGAGGTTGCCCCCTCGAAGTGGCTTATATATTATCATATATTTGGATATATTTCAGTCATATTTTGATATAATTCTACTCTTATACTTAATTCTTGAAGTAATTTCATTACAAGTGGTATCAGAGTTGCGATTTGGGCAATCTTGTGGGTGAAACACTAAATTTTTAAATTTTGTGATATATAAAAAAATAGTTGTGAATTTCTCTACAAATTTTTTACTAAAGGTGAGAAATAATAAAATTAAGCTTCCCTTAAAATTTCAGCTCATTTGGATCTGTTTTAGAAAATTTATCGCTATTTTATGGTTTTTCATGAAATTGCTCTATAGTGCGCAATTCAAAGAATTTTTCTAAGTTATTTACATTTTTGGAAAGCTTAGAAAAATTTGGATATGGTATGTTCTTTGTATATTTTTATTTGAGGCTGACATATTTCCAAAATCACTTGGTCAAAGTTGGGTCAAAAGTGCCAATAAGGGTCGACATCGTAAAACCCTTTTATGGCAGGTCCACAAACTCAGGGCTGAGGGAAGGGTGCTGAAACTCTAGGTAAAACTCCTAAAAAAGAAGAGATGGAGTTAGAAGGGGGATGTACTAGACCCTTTATACCAGGGTTTTCTGACATAGATCACAAAGTGAGCTAGCTTGACTATAGTGTGCAAGGCATTCAGAGTGAGGTGCAAGACATACAATCTAATATGCAATCCATACAAGATAGTTTGGGAGATATCATGATGTCTTTGAACATTAATCAGTCAAATCATCAAGCTAACTCTATTTCACAAACCCACCAGGGTGGTTCTCCTAACCAGTCTACTTCAAATCTAACTCCATGGCCACAGAGGAACCTATTACCAAAGGTGGATATGCGCAAATTTGATGGAAAAGATCCACTTAATTGGCTCAACCAAATGGAGAGTTTTTTTGACCTACATCAGATTCTAAGTGGACAGAAGGTTACCATGGCATCCTTATATCTTGAACCTGATCAATTCATTTGGTATCACTGGTTGTGTGTTCTCAAAAGAAAAAGATGACTCTCAATGTCACTTGGTCAGTTTTTACAGATGAGCTACAATTACACTATGGCAATAGTGTGACAAAGAATTGCTTCAGCCAACTAAAAAAATTGTGACAAACTGGCTCCATCAAGGATTATATTCATCATTTTTAGAACCTATCCTTACGTGTGGAGATAATTTCTGAAGCAAACTTGAATGACCTATTTTTGGGTGGACTCAAGGACCACATTTAACATGAGGTACGAATGTTTAATCCACTTAATATTTATGAATCTATTATCCTAGCACGTAGATCTAAGGAAAAATTCATAGCCAATAAGAAGCAGCCATTCACTCACTTCAAAGATCGTAGCATATTGTCACTAACATTTCCTCCACCTACTAGATTGACCCCTCAGCAAATTGAAGAGAAGCGTGCAAAAGGATTATGTTTTGGTTGTGATAGCAAGTGGAATAAAGGAGATAGATGTGCTGAGAAGTTATTCTACATTGAGGGACCAAATGAAGATGAAGAAGCAGATGATGCCTCCAATGATGATGAGGAAGATATAGAGGAGGTACCTGAAGATTCCCAACCTACAATCTCTTGTCATGCACTTGCAGGTATTATCACTCCACAAACTCTTAAGGTAGTGGGTTTCCTCAAGAAACAGAAGGTGACAGTGTTGATTGATTCAGGGAGCACACATAACTTTATAAACCATAAGTTGGCCACTCGATTGAACTATTTCATGGACCCAACACCAAAATTTCAAGTCATGATTGTAGATGGTGGCACAATTAATTGTTCAGGCAAATGCCATAGTATTAAGCTTACTATGGGTGGGTACAATCTCGACTCTCCAATGTTTGTTATTCCCATGGGTAACACAAACATTATTTTGGGAGTCCAATGGCTCACAACCTTAGGTACCATTGAGATGAACTTCCAAGACCTATTCATGTGCTTTCAGTCTGAAGGTAAGAAAATTGAACTACATGCAAAATCTCCACAATTGATTAGTTCACATCAGATGGCCAAGATGCTAAAAAAGGGGGCAGAGGGAATTATTGCATGGTTATGCTCCATAGAAGTTCAACCCACACAAGGATTTACACATCTTGATCTACATATAATTCTTGAAGACCACTCATCTATTTTTGGGGCCATGCCAAAAGGACTACCACCAAAAAGAGAACATGATCATGCCATTCAACTAATTCCAGGTAGTCAACCACCAAATATCAGACCATATAGATATCCATATGCACAAAAGAGTGAAATTGAAAAGATGGTCCATGAGATGCTGGAGGTAGGGATCATCAAGCATAGCCAAAGTGCATATTCATCACCAGTGGTCATGGTGTGGAAGAAGGATGACACATGGAGGATGTGCCCAGATTATAGGGAACTCAACAAGTACACCATCAAAGATAAGTTTCCTATTCTAGTAATTGATGATTTACTTGATGAGTTGCATGGTGCTAATTATTTCACAAAATTGGATCTTCGCTTGGGGTACCATCAAATTAGAATCAAGGATGAAGATGTTCATAAAACTACTTTTAGAACACATGAGGGCCATTATGAGTTTTTGGTAATGCCCTTTGGTCTTACAAATGCACCATCTACTTTTTAGAGCTTGATGAACACTATTTTTAGGCCTTTTAAAGGAAGTTTGTGCTAGTTTTCTTTGATGACATATTGATTTATAGTCAAACATGGGAAGCACATCTGCAACATGTGTTAATAGTTTTGGAGAAGCATCAACTTTATGCGAATCCATCTAAATGTGCTTTTGGAGTACAGGAGGTAGAGTACCTCAGTCACATTGTTTCCCATGAAGGGGTCAAAGTTGATCCCTAGAAGATCAAAGCGATAATGGAATGGCCCATACCAAAAACTTTCAAAAACCTTCGAGGGTTCCTTGGACTAGCAGGTTACTATAGAAGATTTGTGAAAGGTTATGGCAACATAGCAGCTCCACTCACTACATTGCTAAAGAAGGATGATTTCCATTGGAATGATGATGCCACAAAAATATTTGAGAAACTAAAAGTAACTATGTGCACCACTCCAGTTTTGGCTACTCCAGACTTCTCAGAAACATTCACTGTTGAATGTGATGCTTCTGGGTCTGGATTGGGGGCAGTACTAATGTAGGAAGGAAGACCCATTGCATTTGAAAGCTGTCAATTCAAAGGTAAGAATATACAAAAACCTATCTATGATAAAGAAATGATGGCTATTCTTCATGCAGTTAAACAATTGAGGCCTTATCTGATGGGTAGACACTTTAAGGTGAAAATGGATCATGATAGTCTCAAATACTTTTTGGAGCAAAGATTATCATCTGAGGAACAACAAAAATGGGTAACAAAAATGTTAGGTTATGATTTTGAAATCATCTACAAGAAGGGTAAAGATAATGTAGTAGCAGATGCACTATCCAGACGGGATACATCCACAGAAGCATTACTTTGTGCAATGTCCATATTGCAAGCAGATTGGGTGGATGAAGCTAGGTTAGAATGGGGGCAAGACAAGGATACACAGGTTCTGATTCAGAATCTCTAGCAAGGTAATTTATCCTCTGACAAATTTGAATGGAAAGGTAATGTCCTATGGTATAAGGGTAGGTTATACTTGTGCAAAAATTCAGAGCTTAAGCATAAGATTCTTACAGAGTTGCATGCATATCCAATTGGGGGACACTCAGGGTTCTTGAAAACTTATCATAGAATTAAGAAAGAATTATTTTGGGAAGGACTCAAGGGAGATGTACAAAAGTTTGTGGAAGAATGCTTGATATTCCAACAGAATAAAGGTGAAACATTTAAGACCCGAGGTTTGTTACAACCGTTAGCAATTCCTAGTCAAAGGTGGGAGGAGGTTTCCATTGATTTCATCACTGGTTTGCCTTGTTCTAAAGGTAAGAATGTTATTTTAGTCATTGTGGATAGGCGTACAAAATATTCCCATTTTTGTGCTCTCTCACACCCATTTTCAGCAAGTATAGTAGCGGCTATTTTTATAGAAGCAGTTCTCAAATTACATGGAACCCCAAAAATAATTGTAAGTGATTGTGATCCTATTTTCACTAGTAATTTTTGGACTGAACTATTTTCTTGTTTGGGTACTCAGCTAGCTCATAGCTCATCTTACCACCCCCAATCTGATGGACAAACTAAAGTGGTTAACAAATGTTTAGAGGGGTATCTCCGTTATTTTGTATCAGATAAACAAGAACATTGGGTTAAATGGCTACCACTTACAGAATGGTGGTATAACACATCTTTCCATACCTCTTCTAAAATGTCTCCATTTCTATCACTATATGGTTACCATCCACCTTCCATCACTTCTTCATTAAAGGTGCACACCAAGGTTCGAGATGTGGAAGAGCACATTCAACATCAACAAGAGGTTTTGGCTAGTTTGAGAGAGAATTTGGCCTTGGCACAAAATAGGATGAAGCAACAAGCATATCAACACCGTAGTGAGCAAAATTTTGAGGTGGGTGACTGGGTATTTGTTCATTTGCAGCCTTACAAGTAGATGTCCTTGAAGCAATAGAAAAAGGACAAAAAACTTGCTCTTAAGTATTATGGCCCTTATCAGGTTCTACAAAAAATTGGAAGTGTGGCTTACAAGCTCGAGTTACCTCATTCATCTCACATACACCCAGTATTTCATGTTTCTTGATTGAAGAAGGTCATTGGATAGAAAGTTTCTACCCAGACAGAGCTCCCAGAACTAGATGAAGAAGGATGAGTCATTTTGGAACCAGAGAAGATCCTCCAAACACGTACTAAGAGGTTAAGAACTAGAGAGATTAGGGAATATTTGATCAAGTGAAAAAACCAAAGCAGTGAAGATGCAACTTGGGAAGGTGAAGATTTTTTGCAACAACATCCAGAGTTGTTCAACGTTGATGACAACATTGGTTTGAAGGGGAAGGGCATGCTACGCCCCTAACCTATCACATGTATGAGGATAGTATTAGCCGACTTGTGGCTTACTTATCCCTCTTTGACATTATATTACATTTATCTATGCTTTCTTTTGATTAGTAGGTCAGCCTATGGAGTAACCATGACCTAGATAGACTATATATTGGAGGTAGTGGGTAATCATTTATCATCATATTATGAATTTTGCTCTTATTGAAGCTTGTGGAGGTTGCCCCCTCGAAGTGGCTTATATATTATCATATATTTGGATATATTTCAGTCATATTTGGATATAATTCTACTGTTATACTTAATTCTTGAAGTAATTTCATTACAATGCAAGTACCTGATATTCATAGTAGACTGACAACTCTTTAAGGGGTCTTGAGGAATGAAGAACATGTTGTGAGAAGGTAGGTCCATTTTAATTTTCATGCATATAACCTTTATGGGATGATCTACATACTTCATTTGTTGACATAAGACTTATGTGGCTAAGAGAAGTTCTTCAGAGTATTTAATGTCAATAATCCCCTTATTTTGACAAACATAATTTGAGTGTCTTGAATTCGATAAAAAGGTCCTCTACCGTAGTTTTTCCTTCATTTTCCCCTCCACCCATTTCATTTCTCCTTTTGACATGCAAATTATGATTCCAAATATGTTTTTCCTTCTTTTATAATTCTTTCTTCACATCTTACAAACATGCTAGCAATACTTTGTTTCATTTTTATCTATCCTTAGAGAAAAACATGTTTGAGTAACTATGGATTACTTTCTTTACACATGGCTCTACATTTATAGGTATGCATTGATTTATTTTACTATTTTTTATTATTGTACTACCTTTTTTTTGAACACCTGAGTCTGTTTCTACTTTCGTGTACTTTTTCCATTGTTAAGTGAGGTTAGCTTGTTACTTCTCACTCACCAATGTTGTTTTCCCTTTTATACACCTTTTTCCATTGATGATTGAGGAAGGATTTTTAATTCTCACACATCAATGTTGTTATACTATTTTCACTTGTCTATATTTGTTTAAGTAAGGATTATTACTATTTTTTTATTGATGTTTGATTACTATCCTTTTTGACATGTATCCTTGGTTTGACTTGGTGAGTTTGCCTTTCTTACTTAAGGTCTACTTGTTTGAGTTTTTTGGTTTTTAGTAGCCTTTGATTTTTAGTTATCTAATTTATTCCAAACTTTTTGACTTGATCATTTGGTCTACCATAGCACTTGTCACCCCATCTTGCCAAATTTCCAAGTATGTCCCATCCACATAGCACCAGTTATCTTGGTTGTCCTATGTTTGTTTTTTATCTTTAGTTTTGTATTCTTGAGTTTGTTGAAATCAATCTTTTCACCATCTACAATCAAAACTACAAACATAACAGATAACCATGTAGTAATAAAGGTACACATTATATTTACTTTTTCAATTATTTTTCTTTCAGTCATTTAATTTTAGTTCTTTTTTATTTAAAATATTATAAATTTTTTTAGCTTCATCATTGTGTGTTACTATGTTCTTTCTTAAAGAACCATCCCCTATTGTACCTGATTGACACATAATGATATTCAGGTGGGGCATATGTATATGCATAATATTTTAAAGCTTTTATCAATTAATGATGCTTTCTATCTTATAGAAACCCATCAAGTCTCAATCTTATTGAGTGCACACCTTAAAGGCTGCACCAGGAAAGGGGTGGACAGACCATTGGTGCATCACAGGATTTTTGTCCCTTATTTCCACTTATTACTAATCCAACCAACTTCTAAAACCATTCCCCTAAGTTTGGCCTCCTCTTTTGCACACTCATTTAGTATTTTACCACCTTCATTATCCCTTTTCCTAACCTAAAACCCCTTTTGATAGTTTACATGACTATGTCAACTGTGTCAACCTTGTATTCTTATTGATTAAACTTATTAAGGGTCTAGGTCAGCCCCTAGCTGACCTAGTTTGTGACCTAGTGAGTTTTTGTTAATAATAATACTAGGCCAATCGGGTCAACCCTATCAGTCAAATTTTTTGGAAGGGTTTAAGGTTAGATCCACCTATATAAACACATCTAATTTTCCATTATTTAAAGATAAACAAGATTTATTACTCATTTGCACCTCTTTATAATCTACTCCACCATTCTATTTGAGGACTCTTAGCTTAGGGTTTTTAATTTTAGAAGAACCTAGTCTTATGGAGAAGTCTTGGATGCTTTGGCCTTTCTTAGTGATCCTTACAAACCACAACCTCATGCAAAACACCTTTGGCCAAGGGAGATATTGAGTCTCGATGGGTTCATCTTCCTAGTAAATATATCTAACTTTGCTCCTCTCTTTAGTAGATAGAAGTATCATAAGCAATAGTTTTTGAATAACATTACTCTTCCTCTCCATGCATTAGGGTCTTACCTATACATAGCTTAATTAGGATTATTTTATGCATGTTTACTTTTATGTTTAATAACCCCCAATTTGTTTCACAAGCTTTGGTGAGAACTAGATTAGACTTTTTGCTTTTGTTATTAGTATAGTGAATATGAAAATACAGGACCTGGTTAGGGCTATTGCATAGTTTTTTTTTACTATAGGATTTGAAACCCTCCCTAGTGAATTTATTGTAGTAAGATATCCCCTCATTAGTTCTAGTAGATCCATGTTGGTCACGACCTTGATTATCTAATGTATCCCCAATCAGACGTGTAAATAGGATCTATCTTCTCCAAGATAGGTTTGATTTGTAGATCTGATACATTTTTGATTGCATAAAAAAACCAATATGACATCATATGTCCACATTGCCTTGTACAAGGAGAAAACTGAAACACATCCTTTCTTGATAACGATACATATTTTAGCAAAAAACTTACATAATTATTTGATGGATTTAGGTGTTTTTAGAAATGTGATGCCCTATGCCATATACCAACTGTTGGGTCTAACACCTGTAAAATCAGATAGGAAATTGGTTCAGTTGGATAAACCATAAGTCAAAGTAGTTGGAGAGCTAAACCATATTTTCATGTAGTTGGCATCCGAGTTGAGGATACAACAGTTTAGTGATATTCAAGTCATGGATATACCTGACACCTATGGTATGCTCTTGAGCAAGGATTGATCTAGAACACTAAATGGTTACATGGAAACTAACTTCTCCCACATATGGATACCATGAAGAGACATACCTAACCAAATCAGGGTTGAACATGAGCCTCAGATGACTCACACGATAACAAAATACAACAAAAGGAATGAGATCTTGTTTAAAGATTCAGAGAGAGGGGTGTATACACTTGAGAAAGAAATGGAAGCCTTAAATAAATTCTCTATTAACATGCTATCTATAAAATAAAGTTTAAAAATTGAGGAACTAGATCAACTTGATAATGATGATTTCCTTTGTGCACATGAAATCACTTATTTTCCTACTATTGACACAACATTTGAAGAGGTGACACCCACTAATCTGAGTGAGAAACAAGGCTACAAATATTTTTTTTAGTCTTGGATATGGGTGAATCATAACTTAGAAAGCTTAATAAGGGCTACCCAAATGAATTTAAGGGGTTTGTGAGCTCTTGTGATGAGAAAACATCAGTTTTAGATAGCCCTGTACTCACTTATGCCACTAAAGATTTGGTCATAAGGTCCCTAACAATTGTAAAACAAGATGAGTGCCTACAAGGCATTGATAAAATCAAAGAAAAAATCCATGTTGCAGCAATACCAACTTATCATAATCTAAAGTATAGAGCTGAAAATCAGCTATGGATATTGAAATTTGATGGTTCTAAATCTAAGTGTGGGTGTGGTGTTGGTATAGAACTTATCAATAAAAGAGGTAAATCATACTTAGTTATTTTTTACCTATAATTTAATTGCATGAACAATGTAATTGAGTACGAGGCACTGGTTTATGGTCTCCTATTCACATTGAAAAATAAAGTTAAGAACTTCAAAGTTTTCATGATTCTGAGTTGGTAGTTAAGAAGGTGAGAAGCTAATATGTTTGTAATGACAAGCATTTTTCCAAGTATCATAAATGAGTGTGGAAATTGATAGAGTATTTCAATGCATTCATGATTTAGAATTTACCTTCTAGAAATAATTACACGGTAGATGTATTAGCTACAACTGTTAGTACCCTTGAGCCTATAGTTGACTCCAAGTTGAGAAGGTTCTTTATGGAGTTAGTATCTACTCCTTTAATTCTTGATAACATTTAGAACTTTCAAGTGTTCAACTATGACCAACACATCATTGATTTCATCACCCACACAAATATGTTTGAATCACAAATCATATATGAAGTTAAAAAGGAATAATTTTAGTTGGATAAGGAACAGGTCATCAAATTGAAAACTAACAATATACCTAAAGGAATGGTTTCGTTAGAATTTCTATTAGACATGGATTATCTAGGTGAGAAAGATAAATCATCCCCTATGAAAGGTATACTTCATCAGCATTGCAACCTTGGCAATGCCAATGAGTTAAAAAACGTGCTTCTAGGTATGACATGCACTAAAGAAGATAAACACAACTTTTTTCAAGCCTTAAAGGATTTTAGGGATGTTATAATGTGGTGTTATAAGGGCTTAAATGTGTTTAATACATATATTTTCATGCGCACCTTTCCACTCAAGCTAGGGGTCAAGCTATTTCGATAAAGGCAAAGACCAGTCAATCCATTGTTAGAACCATTGATAATCAAAGAGGTACAAAAATTGTTCCACGTTAGGATAATTTTTCTTGATAGACACTTCATGTGGGTGACCAATTTGGTGCTTATTGTTGGTTGAATATTTTGTCGATCAACATACTGATAAACAAAATAGGTTTGATCAGCCAAAGTAAGAAGATTGGTCGTCCAAATGTGTAGGTTTACTACATCAAAAGGGGACTAATCTCTCCTCTCATCAAGGGGAGGTTCCCTATAGATATGCTATATATATATATATATATAGAAAATAATACTCAACGGTAGGATAAACCATCCATCTCTCTTTCTTCAGAGATGATGCATGTGAATCAAAGGAAAAATCTCAAGGGAAATGACAGAATGCACTCCTCTTCTTTCATAAGTACTATTCAGCAAACCACAAGAATACTCCTAATAGTAAATGCAAAATGTAACCAAGGACGTAGTAACCATCAAATTGAGATGTAGCACAAAGTCTCCACCTAAATTTCCCAAGTGTGAGATACGAAGGACAATGAGGGCACAAAGTCGTCCCAAGGTCTTTTACACAGAAACAAAAAGAAAACACACTAAAGCCAATTATGGGGGCACAAAGTCTCTCCACAGTTGACTTCAGGACACCTTCCTGACTACTTTCACTAATTCTGCTTGTTGAATTAAAGGAACAAAAAATATATTAAGGAAAAAGACATAAGAACAGTTTCCCCAACAACAAAGATATCACAACACAAAGTCTAAAAAGTCACTCGCTTTCTTATTCCAATAACAAAATATGATCAACAATCTGAGCTCAAAGTCTCAGTAATGCCTTTCAATTTGGGTAGAGTTTCATTTCTGATTGTCAGAGAGAGATCCATTTCTAATAAAAGAGAGTCCCTTATATAGCCTCTTCAAGAAGGACTCAGGAACAATAACACATCATGTTGCATTAAAATTTGTTAAGAAGACAGGTTGGAATTTAGGGGCATCTACCCATTTGTTTTTCTCAATGCAAAAAAACAAATCACGCTATTGAAAGTTTGCATCTTTCAATGTCTACCTGGTGATCTGATCCTTCTTCATCATTCCTCCTTTTTTGGTTAATTGAATCGGGTCCTTGATTCAATTTGATACTTTGTTCCTTAATCGCTTCCTGCTGATCTTAGCCTTAAAGCCTTTAAATGCATTTGGGCCTGTAAATTTAAACCTATAAGGATAAACAACTATTTTATGAGCCTTGAAATTGACGTTCGTGCACCTGTCAATACACTTGAATTTCCAATGGCTAGTTTGCCATTCTTGACTTTGACGTCTTCAGGTGTGTCACCCCTTTGGTTTTCTCTGGCTCTCTTGTTTTGTATCCTTCCAAAGGGAAGGTGACCCTTTGGCTTTAGGGAAGTGTCCTTCAACGGCCTTTTCTCTTCAACAGTCCTTCAAAGCTTTCTCACAGACTTTTACCACGGACATTTCTCGTAGACAAAAATTCCATGGACATTTCCCACAAATAAAAAGTCTACAGATATTTTTTCTTTGTCTTTGGCTTTGAGAAACTCCTTCAGGCTTTCCTCCCGCAGTCTTTTCGAATTCCTTCAGACAAAAAGTCTGAAGGAATTATGCCTTAGTCTTTTTCCCGAAGGAAATCCCTTTGTCTTTCAGCTGCCTTAAACAAAATTTTGAAATAACTTACCTTTGCAGCTTCCTTGAAAATGACCCTTTCAAAGGGTGCTTTTGTCGACCAAGTGCCCTCTATAAGGGCACTTGTCCTTCAGGAGGCTCTCTTGAACTTTTTCATTGAACTGCTCCTTTGAACCAACCGTTGAACCAAGCATTGAACCAAGATTTGAACCAAGCTTTGAACCAAGTTGATGATCCCTTTGATTGAACCAAGTCGATGAACCAAGCTTTAAACCAAGCTGATGAATCATTTGATGAACCGAAGCATTAAACTGACTGAATTGAACCAAGCCTTTGAACCAAAGTGGTTCAATGGTTCATCGATTCAATCGGTTCATTCTCTTTGATTTGGCCAAGTCCTTTTGATCCTCGTTGAACTAGATGCATTGAACCTGTTGAACCTTGAACCCATTGAACCTTTGAACCAAAGTGGTTCAATGGTTCAATGGTTCAAGCCTCAAAAATTTGTTCTTTTGATTGAACCTGCTTGTAGAAGACTTTGAACCTGACTGTAGAAGCCTTTGAACCTGGAAGCGGTTGAACTCTTGCTACTGATGTTAAACCTTTAAACTCTTTTTGTTGAACCTGGTCATTGAACCAACTTTGAGATCACCTAAGTGTTGAAAGCTTGCTTCTTTCCTGCAGAGTCTGTAGATATCAACCTGTGAAGCTCGTTGAACTTGGCCTACAGAGTCCGTAGATTTCTCTTTTCCTGTAGAGTCCATAGATTTCTCTTCCTGTAGAGTCTATAGATTCAAGCCTGTAGAGTCTGTAGATTCAAGCCTATAGAGTCTGTAGATTTCTGAGAAGCTTGAAAAATGAGGAATTTGAATGCCCAAGACAAAATTTGAAAAGGGAAGAGACAATTTTGGTATGTAGGACCAAAATAGTTCAAATGTTGTCCCAAAAATGAGTGATATTTTTTGGGGGACAACAGTTGGCTCCAGTTGGGGAACTTCTATCAATTGTAAAAAGAATTGAAGGGAGTAGAATCCAGAATCCCCAGTGTCTTCATGTATACCATTGGGCTATGGAGTCATGTTACCTAAAAATGGAAGGCATCAAAAAATAGAAACAAACAAAACAAAACAGATTTAAAAACTATACAAATATACATATGTACAAATGCAATAATCTGATACTTCAAGAGTTGAAGTGTTTCAGATGTTGCTTCCTGAGAGGAAGTGAAAATAGTGTGCCATCTTGGTAAACCAGTAGGAAACCATTTTGCCCCTAGAAACGGTGACGGGCGAATGGAGCTCTCCACCAGGAAACCAATTTTTTGTGTCTTCCTCTTGGCCTTTTCTTCTTCTTGCTCCATGGCAATACGTGGTCTTCAAACTAAAAACCATATCTCCTTGCTTTCCTGGCAAAGGATTCCTTTACCTAATTTTGATTTGCACTAGCATGGTCCATTACCATAATTGGTTGTTCTTCTGGTTCAGTCCAGCATATGATTGGATTGTCCACATCAAACTCCTGACAAACTATCAGCTTAACATCTCCTTTGATGTGAAAGAGTTTGACTTCTTCATCTTGAGCAATCTTCAATCTGAGCAATAGAGATTCACATCCAGCTGTGTTGTTGGTGTTGCTGAATTACAAATTGCATGAAGGAAGAATATCTCTTTGAGGGGATATCAATACAGTCCCGACTCCAACATTGGTGGAAGAATTGTTGCCATTGGATTCCAGAATCCAAGCATCATCAGAAGCTTATCTTCTATCAGATTTCTCTTCATTAGAGATAGAAGATCCTTCTTGATTTATATTGTGCCCTACTAATTATTCTGATGCCTTGTTTGGATCAAATCTTGGATTGCCAACTACAGGAATTTCATCGACTGAGACATGAGCATCCTTTGTGGTCAAAAAGTAATTACCCCTGCCTAAAGGCTCGAATAGAATCTGAGCAGCAGGCGCTAATGTTTGGGTAACCACAATCTTTGCCTCAGACAGGTCCGCACCTAGTTCTCCACCAATGTTTAATTACTCAGGATTGGCTTATAGGGATTCAAACTCAGTCATCTAAATTTTGGATTTCTTGACATGATCAATCATGGCAAATGACTGAGATGGATTTGGATGAGAAGATGGGAGTTCATCCTTTTGGTTTTTGGGAGGGAGAGGACTGATCTACGAATTTGAAGTAGAAGGTGCAGAGATGTTTAACGTACTTACTTCTTTGGCAATCACTAGGTCCTTTGATTGGAAAGGAAGAGGGGTTCTCTGCTCAACAATTGAAATTACAAGTTGGAGTCATTCCTCTATCTTCTCTTTGTCGGCCTACTGGGTTGATTAGTTCTTAGACCTAGTGAATACTGTGTATGATCCTTCGACTGCTTCACCTTCACTTCTGGGTTCATCCTAGAAATTTAGGAAACCAATGTGGGAGTTGCCAGCTGATTCTTCTAGATCCTCCCTAAAGAGATCAATGCCATTTTTTTTCTCAAACTCAGGTTGGAAATAGGAAACATGTTCTGTTTCTAGATATCCAACTACTGAGTTGGTTGGAGGTGTTTCAAGGGCAAGGTTCCTTTGTGGGGGAGGAAGATGATTTGGTTGCCCTTGACTTCTAGCAGCGTTGCCTTGATATGGCTGATTAGGGAATGTCCTCCTTGGTATATCTTTATATAGAGGAGCAGAAGACATACCTTGTGCCATTTTCCTTTTCAAGGCTAGCAATTCATTTGCCAACTTTTGTACCATTGGGTCAATGGTGACTGTGTGTGAGTATTTAGAAGATGATGAGGGTCTATTTTTGTTTGGATCTCTTCTTATCTTCCCTGCTACATGAGATCATATTCTACCTTAGTGGCCAAAAGTTGAGCTGTAGTAAGATCTATATGACCATCTCGTCTCAGCAAAAAACTCACTTCAGGCAGTTGTGAATTGATGAAGAAGCATTTGAGGTTCTGAGGTGTTAGCTGGGCAACCATGGGAATCCTATGCCTTAGCTTGTCGAACCTGGCAATAAAATCCCTCATAGGCTCATGAGGCTCTTTTTTCATCTGAGTGAGCTAGGCTAGCAAGGCATGTGCATCTTCTGTGGGCTTGAACCTTGCTTCGAACTTGGCTTTGAGTGTATCTCAGTTAGTCACTGATCCAGCTTGCAAATGGTAGAACCAGTCTGTAACAACACCTTGTAGTGTCTCCACAAAAAGCTTGACTACCACGTCTTCAAATTCCACCCCTATAACACCACAGGCTATGCTAAAGGCTGAAATGTGTTCATCAAGGTGAACTATTCCATCACCAAAAAATTTAGGGAAATTCTTTCTTGAACTACGTGGGAGCTTATGCAGAGGTGAAGTCAAGTTGAGTGGGCCAAAAGAGTTACCCCAGGGGCCTCGAACTGCCATGATTTAATTAAGAAAAATAGAGATAACCAATCTAGATGGAGTGGCCAGATTATAAAACAAAAATGGAAAAGGACTGGCTCAGCTTCAGCTTGAGGCTTCAAATTGTGCACTCTTTCCCAGCAGCTCTGGTTTTGCAGACTAGATAAAATAACAGAGGTGGAGGAAGATGGTAAGGCTATAATGAATAATGGGTAAGACATGAAATGGAGTCGCCAGAGTCTGTAATGGATAAGGGTTATAATGATAATGGGTTATATCCCCAATAGAGTTGCCAAAAACTGTTGGTTAAATATTTTGTTGATTAGTTTACTGATAAACAAAATAGGTCTGATCAGCCAAAGTAGGAAGATTGGTCATCGAAATGTGTAGGTTTACTACATCAAAAGGGGACTAATCTCTCCTCTCATCAAGGGGAGGTTCCCTATAGATATGCTATATATATAAACAAAAAATAATACTCAACGGTAGGATAAACCATCCATCTCTCTTTCTACAGAGATGATGCGTGCGAATCAAAGGAAAAATCTCAAGGGAAATGACAGAAAACACTCCTCTTATTTCATAAGTACTATTCAGAAAACCACAAGAATACTCCTGATAGTAAATGCAAAATGTAACCAAGGACGTAGTAACCAACAAATTGAGATGTAGCACAAAGTCTCCACCTGAATTGCCCAAGAGTGAGATATGAAGGACAATGAGGGCAAAAAGTCATCCCAAGGTCCTTTACATAGAAACAAAAAGAAAACACACTAAAGGAAATTATGGGGGCACAAAGTCTCTCCACAGTTGACTTTAGGACACCTTCTTGACTACTTTCACTAATTCTGCTTGTTGAATTAAAGGAACAAAAAATATATTAAGGAAAAAGACATAAGAACAATTTCCCCACCAACAAAGATATCACAACACAAAGTCTGAAAAGTCACTTGCTTTCTTATTCTAATAACAAAATATGATCAACAATCTAAGCTCAAAGTCTCAGTAATGCCTTTCAATTTGGGCAGAGTTTCAATTCTAATTGTCAGAGAGAGATCCATTTACAATAAAAGAGAGTCCCTTATATATCCTCTTCAAGAAGGACTCGAAAACAGTAACACATCATGTTGCATTGAAATTTGTTAAGAAGACAGGCTGGAATTTAGGGGCATCTACCCATTTGTTTTTCTCAATGCAGAGAAACAAGTCATGCTATTGAAAGTTTGCATCTTTCAATGTCTACCTGGCGATCTGATCCTTCTTCATTGTTCCTCCTTTTCTAGTTAATTGAATCGGGTCCTTGATTCAATTTGATACTTTGTTCCTTAATCGCTTCCTGCTGATCTTGGCCTTAAAGCCTTTGAATGCATTCAGGTCCGTAGATTTAAACCTACAAGGATCAATAGCTATTTTACGAGCTTTGAAATTAACGTTCGCACACCCATCGATACTCTTAAATTTTCAATGGCTAGTTCACCATTCTTGACTTTGACATCTTCAGGCACATCACCCCTTAGGTTTTCTCTAGATTTCTTATTTTGCATCCTCCCAAAGGGAAGGTGACCCTTCAGCTTTGGGGAAGTGTCCTTTAATTTGGTAGCTGAGAGTCCCTTGCAAGGGCACCTGCCCTTTAGGGTCCTTCGGTGGCCTTTTCTCTTCGGCAGTCCTTCAGAGCTTTCTCGCGGACTTTTCCCGAAGACATTTCCCACAGACATTTCCTGTGGACAAAAAGTCCATGGATATTTTTGCTTTGTCTTTGGCTTTGAGAAACTCCTTTGGGCTTTCCTCTCGCAGCCTTTCTAAATTCCTTCAGACTTTTTGTTCGAAGGAATTATGCCTTAGTCTTTTTCCTGAAGGAAATCCCTTTGTCTTTTGGCTACCTTAAACAAAATTTTGAAAGAACTTACCTTTGCGGCTTCCTTGAAAATGACCCTTCCAAAGGGTGATTTTGTCGACCAAGTGCCCTCTACAAGGGCACTTGTCCTTCGGGAGGCTCTCTTAAACTTTTGCATTGAACCGCTCCTTTGAACCAATCGTTGAACCAAGCTTTAAACCAAATCGATGATCCCTTTGATTGAACCAAGCCGATGAACCAAGCTTTGAACCAAGCCAATGAACCATTTGATGAACCGAAGCGTTGAACCGACTGAATTGAACCAAGCCTTTGAACCATAGTGGTTCAATGGTTCATCGGTTCAATTGGTTCATTCTCTTTGATTTGGCCAAGTCTTTTTGATCCTCGTTGAACCAAATGCGTTGAACCTGTTGAACCTTGAACCCGTTTAACCTTTGAACCAAAGTGGTTCAATGGTTCAACGTTCAATGGTTCAAGCCTCAAAAATTTGTTCTTTTGATTGAAACTGCTTGTAGAAGACTTTAAACCTGACTGTAGAAGCCTTTGAACCTGGAAGCGATTGAACTCTTGCTACTGATGTTGAACCTTTGAACTCTTTTGGTTGAACCTGGTCATTAAACCAACTTTGAGATCGCCTAAGTGTTGAAAGCTTGCTTCTTTCCTGCAGAGTCCCTATATATCAACTTGTGAAGCCTATTGAACTTGGCCTACAGAGTCTATAGATTTCTCTTTTCCTGCAGAGTCTGTAGATTTCTCTTCCTGCAGAGTCCATAGATTCAAGCTTGTAGAGTCTATAGATTCAAGCCTGCAGAGTCTGTAGATTTTTGAGAAGCTTGAAAAATGAGGAATTTGAATGCCCAGGACAAATTTCAAAAAGGGAAGAGACAATTTTAGTATGTAGGACCAAAATAGTTCAAATGTTGTCCCAAAAATGAGTGATATTTTTTGGGGGACAACAGCTATAAGGAATTAAATTGGAGAGATAAGGATCTATATTGACTTCTATAACTTGAAAAAGGCCTAAAAAAGGATAATTACCTATTTCGTTTACTATTTGAAGTTATACATATAGTGAATGGTTTAAAAATGATGTCATTCTTAGATGGGTACTCAAGATATAACCAAGTAGTGATCAACTATGAAGATCAAATTAAGACAACATTTACAAGTGGGGAATATTTACGTATAAGAGGATGTTGTTTGGATTGATCAATGCAGGTACCACCTTTTATCATGCCATGGATATAGAATTCAAGGATCTCATTAGTAAATGCATCATGATATATATGGAATATTTATATATCTTCTCCAAGAATATAAAGGACTACATAAAAGACTTGATGGTAGTCCTACAAAGATGTAGAGATCATGAGATCTCTTTAAACCTAAAAAAATGCATTTTCATAGTAACAAAGGAAAATTTTCTTGGCACGTCATCTCAGAGAGAGGCATATATATAGATCCTAATATGGTGAAAGAAATATTGAAAATTCCATTGCTTGGCAGTACAAAATAACTAAAATCTTTCTTTAGCAAGATCAACTTCATCAAGATGTTCATCTCCAACTTTGCAAAGATAGTTTGGCCACTAAAAACATGTTAAAGAAGGATGCCAAAATTGAATGGACAACTAAAACACAAGTGGATTTTGCACAAATCAAGAAATAAATTATAAACACACTGGTGCTAATCAAACCTGATTATATAAAGCCCTTCTACATCTATTCATTCACCTCAGTTGTTTTAACATAGAAGGAATAATCTGGAGATGAGCGATTTGTCTTGATCATGAGCTCTCCATTTTACAATGTTGAACTAAGATATTCAATGATAAACAAGCAAGCATTCATTATAATCAAGGTGGTTAATAATTTTAGGCACTACATTCTCTATAGCAATGTGTTTGCAATAGTTCTTGACCCAATAGTAAAGGCTATGTTAATGCAAAATGAACTAGGTGAAATAAGGGGAAAATAGATGATTATTCTCTAGAAGTTTGACAAAAATAAAACCAATGAAGATTTTAAGAGGTCAAGGGATCAACAAGGACATGGATAAAGTAGATCCACAAATTATTTGCCAGAAATACATAGTTTAGGACATTACTAATGATGATTAATATCAAGACGTAGTCTATTATTTACTGAACAATGAATGCCCAGGCCATTTGAATTTAACATATAAAAGAGCCTTATGCCTCAAAATTAACAACTTCATGATCAAAATAGGTGAAATATATAGAAAGAATCATGAAGGCATATACTTAAGATGATTAAGAAAGAAAGAATCAGCTAAAGTACTCAATGTATTTCATAGAAAATATGGTATTGGTCATGGATTAACAAGTGCAACATCTCATCAGATACTTAGGGTAGGATATTACTGGCCACATATCTTCAAAGATGTACATGCTCATGTCAAGAGCTGCCATAACTATTAGGTTATTGTGCATAGAGAGCGTACTCTTGCCATGACACTGCATTTGGTTATTGAGGTCTGGCCATTTTCAAAGTGGGGATTGGACTTTGCAGGTGTCATTAATTCTAACTCATCATTGGGACACAATTTCATACTTACGAAAATTGATTACTATACACATTAGACTAAAGCTATAGCATGTAAGAACAATACAACCGACATTGTGATCAACTTCCTTGAGGAAAAAATCATCACCAGGTTTGGGATGCCTACTACTCTGATATATGACAATGTTTCTGATTTCTCATCTCTTCAATTTTTGGAATGGGCCTATGAAAACTAGGTAATACTAAAGTCCTCTTCTAATTATTATTCACAAGGTAATGGGATAGTATAATCAATTAATAAGAATTATCTTGATGTAATTAAGATTTTTTTTGAAAATAACCATATAGACTAGAATAATATGTTAAAATCTGTTTTATGGTCTAATAGGACTAGAGTCAAATCAGCCCTAGGGACATCACCTTATCATTTAGTTTACGACCTAGATCCCATCTTTCCAGTCAACTTGAGAATCCCCACATTATAATTTATGAAGGACCACTTAGAGACATACGATAAAGTAGAAGCTTGCTTGCTTAATCTGATGCAATTAGAAGAAAAATGTGATACAACCCTATTGCATTTCATCAAACACCAAGAGGTTGTTAAATGTTGGTTTAATAAGAGAGCTAAGGTGTAAGCCTTTAGAATCTCTGACCTAGTCCTTATTTAGGACAAGGCTCATGAGAAAAGGGACAAGATGGCAAGTTTGATACCTTGTGGTTGGGTCTCTATCAAATCTTCAAAATTTTGAGTGAGAATGCATTCCACCTAAGGTTTTTGGAAGCTAAATGAATGAGGGGGGGTTGAATCATTTTTCAAAACTTTTTATTTAATTCCACTTAAACATATATGAACCATTCTAATAAGCATGTACATCTTAGCAAAGATAAGTATCAAATCATATGAGCATGAAACACATAAACATAACATATACAAGGGAAACCCTCAAGGGGAAGAAAATAAACTAATGAGTAAAATGGACTATAGTTATATAAGACAAACACCAATTTTTAGTGAAGCACCAACTCCATATGGAGCACCAACCCCAACTACCTAAGCACCAACTCAACTAGGCATTAACAAGTACCCACTTGCAAGGAGGTGCCAACCCCCTAGATGACTCAGCACCAACTCAACCACCTGATACAATTGATCACCTTTAAAAATCCTTGTTTTTCATACAACAGGTGATAATCTTCTTCCTCAACTCTTTGCTCAATTCTATCCCTCTCAAACTAACTTCTGGACTTCTTCGCTCAATTAGCCCTCTTTATGGATTGATTAGGTCTTCTGACCTTGATCCTCATATGCATAAAATATATAGATATTCATGACACTTATCTGATGGTTTGCATGACTTTCTTCTTCTCATCAATTTTCTATATCATTCACTTGTTCTCTGCACTCTCTTTTCACATAAAATAGACTTAAATTGCCTAATATTTATACAAGTCACTTGATCATATCAATCTTAGTCAGCCACAAACTTATCTTCTTAGGTAGGGTATATAATAGATATTAGAATATTAAAATAACATTCCTTAATCATGATAAACTAATACATTAGGTTGGTCATAGCTCAATTATCCCTTACTCCTCTTTTAGGTTTTGTGGAGACCTAATAGGCCTTCTTAACAACATGTTACCCTTTGATCCTTTTGAATCATATTAAAACACCTAAAATGTTAGGAAAACCTCATATGTCACTCCAATAGACCTTATTCAACTTCACTTTAGGTTCACAACACCTTTTAGGTCTAAGCACCATTTCAACCCTTTCTCAAAACACTATTTATCAAAGAACTGTGCATACATAAAGAATTTGTCTTGAATAATTAAAGCATAAACACACTTTTGATAAACAACCATGGAAAAAAATCACATATTAAGAAGAATCATGACCACAAGGTCATCAAAAACTTTATCAGATGCTTCAACTCAAGATATATAGGCTCAAACTCTTCTCTGCTAGATGTTCACTCAAGACTGTCAACTAACTTCAAAACATAGTTAATGAAACATAAAATTTTGAAACCTAATTGAATGCATTCAAGGGATTTAAATTCATGAACAAGATATTATACCATATTTAGATCAATATTCATAACAAGGATTACAATTACTAATGGCAACTATTGGTCTTGCAGACCAATTCGTTGACCTTCTCTCTCAGAGACTCCATTTAGCCAGATAATCCATTTTGGATTTAATTTTACAACCTCTTATACTGACTTCCAAGATTATAAAAAGCATGGATAAATCATTCAAGTCCAAACCAACATCATCACACACTTCAATCCATCACTTTTAGATGAAAACACATCAGTAATCATCTTCTCACTTCTACTTGATTTTCTTATTGTTTGTATCACTAGGTTTGTTAGCGACTAGCCAACTTGGATCACCAATTTTGCACACCTAAGATATGGAACCTATCCATAAACCTTCATAAAAAACAACTGAAAGTCTCACACTTTGATCTTCATCCACTTAGCAACTTTGACTCAGTCAACTCTGTTAGCTACAACAAATACCCAAAAAGCAAGTACTTTCTTATAGGGTCTGCTCACTCACCTAAGAAACCAATCAAAACTAGAGATGATAGAGAGAGTTGACTTCAACCTCCAATTACTTAACTGGCCATATCAAACCATTTTGAGCTCTTTAGAATAAGATCTTCAACATTACGTCATTATTAGGGTTCTTTGAGGGTTTAAACCATATTCGAGTCTTAATGATTATTCATAAAGATTAACTCCTCTTTCTAAAAACCAATGCTTATAAATTTGAAATAGGACTCTTCCTCATCTACCATGAACATCTTATATACTCATGAAGATGTTTCACATGCCAATGAGCACTTGAAAAACCTTTTCGTGTAGACATCTCTTCATTATGTGCACTCTAAAGACCTTGAAACACTTTTTCAAGCCTTTTATTATAAGGCATAATCTAAAACTTCATGCACATGCTTAAAGGAACTTGAATCACCTATGCCAATGTTCACTTACTCACCCATGTCATGGAAATTGATCCTGATACCTCATTTGGCCACCATCTCTCTTTTAGATTTCTAGATCTTGACCTGCAAGACTTATTAGGCCTTAAGTCTGACCTTCTATCCACCTTGTAGGCTTCACCTTGAAACTCTCATGTGTTCCAGTGCATCTTGTGTATGTTAAAATAACCTCATACACTCACTCTTATTTAGAGCTTCAACAAAGCATCTTCAGAGCTTCTTACAGATCTTTAGAGCTTGACTAAAGATCTTCATAGCTTACTTGGAACATCTTTAGAGTTGTACACATAGATCTATGAAGTTAACCTTATAATCATTTTCAAAGCCCTTAACACCTTATGTACAAACTCAAATAACCTCTCTCATGCTCAAACATTGTCAAGTATTCTTTGGAGCTTCACTAAGGATATTTGTAAATATTGTCATTGATGTCAAAGGTCTAGCATTATTGGTGATAAAGGGCCCATTGCATTTAATGTTGTTTGTAATAAATATATCTTGGCTAATATGAGTTAATATTTATTTAATATTATTGAATATATTTTTGGTTGCATATGAGACAAAAGAAGGGCCCATGGAGAAGTCGAAGAGCCATGGGGTAAAGACAAAAGAAGCATGAGATGCATTTTCCCATGAAGAGTCATCTTGGGGAATACCAAGAGTCACCAAGTGAATACAAAAGAGTAAGGGGGCAATTTATCATGAAGGGAAACTTTGAGGAATACGAAAAGTCACCAAAGATAAGGACAAAAGTGGGAAGGACGTTTTTGGTCATGAAGGGCCACCACATGACTTTTCAAAGGCTTGAATATGAAGGGTCATCCAAGATTGGCACCATTTTCCATGAGGATTGAAGGGTCACAAAGGGGGAAGGCCAAAGGTCATTTGAAAAGCTATAAATAAAGGCTTGAGAAGCCATTTGAATATACAAATGAAAGAGGTTGATTTGATATTGTATTATCTAGCTTAGAAGAGCAATTGTGAGAGTTGAATATGATTTGTATTTGTTATATCTAGCTTAGAAGAGCAAAGGTGAGAGAGAGAAAAGAGATGTTGTATTGAACTATCATTTGTTGATATAGAAACATTGAGAGATAGGTGTGTGGTATACACAAAGTGGTTGGTGCTCATGTGGCTTGGTGCTCATGAATAATATCTGGGTTGGTGCTCGGCAAAAGGGTATGGTGCTCCTGTGGTTTGGTGCTCATGAATAGTAGTTGGGGTGGTGCTCGACAAAGGGGTATGGTGATCTTACAAGTTTGGATTGCGAATATTGTTTGGGTTTGTGCTCATTCATATACTTGAGATTGTTCTCCGTGGTTTTTTCCACATTGGGTTTCCACGTTATATCTGGTGTCTCTCTCTTTCTTGTTTGATGATTATTATTTGAGTTTTATTGCATATATTTAATGTTTGATTAAGGGAAAGTTTTATAAGATATATAATATACTGATTCACCCCCCTCAGTATATTCTGTGCTTAACAATTGGTATCAGAGCAGGTTCCTTTTTGAAAAAGTTTTACAGCTTGAAGGTAGATCAAGAAAGCACAAGATGGCCATACATAAAGGTGCCTCTGCAAGCAAAAGAATAGTTGATCAAGAAGAAGAAGAGGATGAAGCCGAAGTGAATATGGAAGGAGAACTCATGTGTGCCTTAAAAGAGTTGAAAATTGTTGAAAAAAAAATTCGAAGATTAAAGCATCAAATCGAGAAAAATGAAAAAGAGTCAAAGGAGATAATTGAAGATCTACAAGTGCACTTTGAAGAAGCCAAGAAAAATAAAGAAGATCTGATGGCATAGTTAGAAATATCAAGAAAAGAATGTGAAAGGTATGTTACTGAAATTGCTTCTTTAAAAGAAAAGATTGAGAAAGCAGTCAATAATAAAATAGTCAATGATTCAAAATTTGAGAATAGCACTAATATGCTGAATAAGATATTAGAAAGCCAAAAGGCAATATCAGATAAGATAGGTATCACTTTTGAAAAGAAGAAGAGCTATGTTGAAGCTCTTACAAATAAAGAAACAAGAAGGGAAGGAGTGAATAATATAGAGGACAAAGAAGGCTGGAAGGAACAAAGCTATAAAAGGAAATCAGGTCAGAGATTCACAAACAAGTCTTATTTTTATGGTTACTATTTTTATTGTAATGGATATGGTCATAAGAAATTAGAATGTAGAAAAAGAGATAACAATCTCAAAAATAAGGAAAAGGAAGGTCATGTAGAGTCAAGAAGAAGCTATAACTCTTTTGCTCCTCTATCAAGCTTTGATGAAGAGACCATAATTTGTTACAAGTGTAGCAACTTCAGACACATAGCTCAGTATTGTAGAAGCGTGTTCGAGTCAGTCAAGAAGAACCAGAGTTTTAGGGCTCCATTCATCAAGAAAAAGGTTCAGATATGGTAGAAGAAATAATATGAAGGTTCTATGTTGGTCCAAACAGCGTTGCATGCAAGAAATGAAGAAAAGCCATGGTTTATTGATAGTGGATGTTCGAGGCACATGACAGGAGACAAGAGCAAGTTCATAACCTTGAAGAAGATCAATGGTGGCACAGTGAAATTTGGAGACAATACTACTGCTAGAATTGCCAAAAAAGGTACACTAAGTTTAAATAATAGTAGAACTAAAACTAAAAATGTTTTATATGTAGAAGGTCTTAAGCATAATCTTTTGAGTGTAAGTCAAATGTGTGATCAGGGGCACACACTAAAGTTTTATGCAGAAGGTTGTGAAATTAGAAGAAAAGATTCAGATGTATTGATTACAGATGCTAAGAGAACAAGTAATAATTTATATATGCTATCAGACATCAAAGGTTAAAAATGTTGTTTGAGTCAGATTGAAGAAAGTTGGCTATGACACAAGAGAATGGGGCACATAAATTTTGACAATCTTGTCAAAATTTGCAAAAATCAAGTAGTCAAGAATCTTCCAACGATCACAAAGCTATCTAACACGCTTTGTGGACCTTGTCAGCATGGGAAGCAAGCTAGAAGGCGGTTCAAAACAAAAGAGTACTCGACCACTCAGATGCTAGAGCTTGTTCACACTGATCTATGTGGACCTATGAGGACTCAAAGTATTCAAGGTGATAAATATTTCATGTTGCTTATTGATGATTTTTCACGTATGACTTGGATAATGTTTTTAAAGAAAAAATCAGAAGATTTTAGACAGTTCAAAGCATTCAAAGCATTAGTTGAGAATGAAACTAATATGAAGATTAAGTGTCTAAGATCATATCAAGGAGGAGAATTCATGTCAGATCAATTTATTGAGTTTTGTGAAGATCATGGAATAAAGAGACAGTATTCAACAGCCAAAACTCCACAACAAATTGGAGTAGTTGAATGAAAAAATAGAACAGTTCAAGAGATGGTGAGGACAATGCTAAATGAATCCAAGATAGCAAATAAATATTGAAGAGAGGCAGTTGGTACAGTAGTGCATATTTAGAATAGAGCTTTATTAAGAGTCAACAATGACAAGACTCCTTATGAGCTCTGGAAAGACAAACCATCAACAGTTGATTATTTTAGAGTTTTCGGTAGCAAATGCTTCATAAAGAGAACCGATGAAAAACTTGGTAAATTTGAATCCAGAGCAGATGAAGGTATATTTATTGGTTATTCTTGCAAAGTAAAGCTTATAAATGTTATAACAAAAGAACCAAGAAAGTTATTGAAAGTGCAAGTGTCAGGATAAAAGAAGATGGAACACAAAAGATCAGTGATCCAATAGACATTCTTGAAATCATTGAAGAGGAAGGCTTTGAAGAATCAAATGAAGACGAGGAAAAAGAGAAAAAGGGCACCAAGACTCCATCCAAATATGCTCAAAAAAATCATAATGAAAGTGACATCATCGGGGATATAAAAGAAGGAATTCGCACTAGAGGAATGATGGTAAGTGAATCTAAACAAGTTAGTTTCTCTTTGTTATCTAAAATTCAGCCTAGAAATTTTTTAGAAGCCAGACATGATGAGCATTGGGTTAAGGCTATGGATAAAGAATTAGATCAGATAGAAAAGAATGATACTTGGGAATTAGTGCCTAGACCAAAAGATCACAATGTGATAGGAACAAAATGGGTTTATAGAAATAAGTTGAATGAAAATAAAGAAGTAACCAGAAATAAAGCAAGATTAGTATGTAAAGGATATGCTCAGATTGAGGGAATAGATTTTGAAGGAAATTTTGCACCAGTAGCAAGTTTAGAGGCTATTAGAATGTTTCTTGCATATGCAATATTTAAAAATTTCAAAGTATTTCATATGAATGTCAAATCTGCCTTCCTAAATGGGAATATTGAAGAAGAGGTCTACATTGAGCAGCCTGAGGGGTTTATTCTCTCGAATATTAGTAATCATGTATGTAGATTGAAGAAAGCATTGTATGGATTAAAACAATCTCCCAGAGCTTGGTATGTAAGACTTGATAAGTATCTGCAAGATCAAGGATTCAAGAGAGGATTTACTGATAGTAATCTTTACATCAAAACAGAAGGTGAGCATCAATTGATTATTGTGGTTTATGTTGATGATATCATTTTCGGAGGAAATATTGAAAAAATGACAAAATAATTTTCTGATAGAATGCAAAAAAAATTTGAGATGTCTATGCTTGGAGAATTATCATTTTTCTTAGGATTACAAATATTTCAATCAAATAAAGAAATTTTTATATCTCAAAGTAAATATGCCAAGGAAATGTTGAAGAAATTTGGTTTTGAGGATTGTGTACCAGTTGGCACACCTATGTGTACAGGAAATAAGGTGAGCAAGGATGAAGATTCACTTGTTACAGATCAATTTTTGTATAGATCTATGATTGGTAGTCTTTTATATTTGACATCATCGAGACTAGACATCATGCATGTAGTAGGTATGGTTGCAAGATATCAGTCATCTCCAAGAGATAGTCATGTTCAGTGGGTGAAAAGAATATTTAGATATATCAAAAGGACATTGGATTATGGATTATGGTATCCCACAGGTAAAGATTTCACTTTAGTTGCTTATACAGATTTAGATTGGATAGGGTGCTTAGATGACAGAAAGAGTACAAGTGGAGGAGCTTTTTTCCTTGGTGATAGGTTAGTATCATGGCTAAGCAAGAAACAGAACTCAGTATCACTTTCTACAGCTAAAGCAAAATATATTGCAGCAGTATTGTGTTGTACTCAAGTGCTTTGGATGAAGCAAACTTTGGAAGATATCAAGGTAAAGAATGATGAACCTATTTCCATTTTTTGTGATAACACAAGTGCTATAAATATTTCAAAAAATCCAGCAATGCATTCAAGAACAAAACATATTCCCATTAGATATCACTTTTTGAGAGAGCAGGTTGCAGATCAATAGGTTAAGTTGGAATATATTAGTACTACAGAGCAGATTGTAGATATTTTTACAAAATCACTACCAAAAGACACATTTGAGTATCTGCGAGAGAAGTTGGGATTAATTTCCTTTACTTCCTGCCATTGAGGTTCAACATTAGTTGAGGGAGAGCTAAGTGTTAGCTCCAAGTAGGCCCTTTGCCATTGATGTCAAACGGGGAGAATAACAAGTACAAGTATAGGTGTAGAAATAGGTACAGGGAACAAGTACAGGTTGCTATAGTAAGGGGGAGTTACTGTATATTTTTCAGATGACAGTATGTGAAGGTGACAGGATGTGGCAGTTTCAAGATTGAGGTTGCCATCAATGACAAAGGGAGAGATTGTTGGAAATATTGTCATTGATGTCAAAGGTCTAGCATTATTGGTGATAAAGGCCCCATTGCATTTAATGTTGTTTGTAATAAATATATCTTGGCTAATATGAGTTAATATTTATTTAATATTAACGAATATATTTTTGGTTGCATATGAGACAAAAAAAGGGCCCATGGAGAAGTCGAAGAGCCATGGGATAAAGACAAAAGAAGGATGGGACACATTTTCCCATGAAGAGTCATCTTGGGGAATACCAAGAGTCACCAAGTGAAGACAAAAGAGTAAGGGCACAATTTCTCATGAAGGGACACTTTGAGGAATATGAAAAGTCACTAAAGATAAGGACAAAAGTGGGAAGGACATTTTTGGTCATGAAGGGTCACCACATGACTTTTCAAAGGCTTGAATATGAAGGGTCATCCAAGATTGGCGCCATTTTCCATAAAGATTGAAGGGTCACAAAGGGGGAAGGCCAAAGGTCATTTGGAAAGCTATAAATAAAGGCTTGAGAAGCCATTTGAATATACGAATGAAAGAGGTTGATTTGATATTGTATTATCTAGCTTAGAAGAGCAATTGTGAGAGTTGAATATGATTTGTATTTGTTATATCTAGCTTAGAAGAGCAAAGGTGAGAGAGAGAAAATAGATGTTGTATTGAACTATCATTTGTTGATATAGCAACATTGAGAGATAGGTGTGTGGTATACACAAAGTGGTTGGTGCTCATGAATAATAGCTGGGTTGGTGCTCGGCAAAGGGGTATGGTGCTCCTGTGGGTTGGTGCTCATGAATAGTAGCTGGGGTGGTGCTCGGCAAAGTGGTATGGTGCTCCTGCAAGTTTGGCTTGCGAATATTGTTTGGGTTTGTGCTCATTCATATACTTGAGATTGTTCTCCATGGTTTTTCCGACATTGGGTTTCCACATTATATTTGGTGTCTCTCTCTTTCTTGTGTGATGTTTATTATTTGAGTTTTATTGCATATCTTGAATGTTTGATTAAGGGAAAGTTTTATAAGATATATAATATACTAATTCACCCCCCTCTCAATATTTTTTGTGCTTAACAAGAGCTTGACTAAGGATCTTCATAGCTTACTTGGAACATCTTTAGAGTTGCATACATAGATCTATGAAGTTGACCTTATAATCATTTTCAAAGCCCTTAACACCTTATGTACAAACTCAAATGACCTCTCTCATGCTCAAACATTGTCAAGTATTCTTTGAAGCTTCACTAAGGATATTTGTAGCTCATTTAAATAATCTTTGTAGCTACTTACAGATATTCAGAGCATACAACTTCTTCTTTAAAGCTCACTCATTTCATCATGCTACCTGCACATACCATCTCACAAGGTCTAAACAAAATTTTGAAACATGCTTGACACTTGACATACATACCTGTACTTACTCATGTTGACTTTCAATGATATTTTTCAATCTGACATAAGACCATTCTTCAAACAACATTCTCACATCACTACACTCATATAATAACAACACTCACTATGCTTGAAAAATAACTCATCATACACATACCTTAGAGCTTACTTGACCATGCACCTTTACAAGAACCTTTTGACATCAATGACAAAATTAATAACAATGACAACATTAATACCAAAAATCAATAATCAATGACAATGCTTAACAATATTCCCTTTGTCATTGATGGCAAACACACTCAGAAAACTATGTCATCAACCACTCTTGATGCCAATCATCCCATATACCTAGTTCTTACCTTTTATCACCTTTTATGATATTTCCTTTTATTTCTCCCCATTTGACATTAATGACAAAAGTCTTCCATAACTAACATCTCTTTTAGAATGAACTCAGATTATAAGACTAGTTCAACACAGATCAAGCTTAGTCAACAACCTAAATAGCTCCCCCTCAAACCAAGCATTCACCGTCTTGGAATAACTCACCTATTCTTGGAGGTAATGCACATGACTATCTCCCCCTTAGTACTTGACTATTTCAATGATTGATAGGGGCAATAATTATACGCAAACCTGTCTTAGGTGTTCAATATTTACCTTTGGTAGTGGTTTGATCAGGTATCTACAATATGATCCTCTGTGGAAACATATTCAAGTTTAACACTTTTTTCACTTACCTACTCTCTTAAAAAATGATGCCTG
Source organism: Torreya grandis (assembly GCA_037957365.1). Taxonomy (NCBI): domain Eukaryota; kingdom Viridiplantae; phylum Streptophyta; class Pinopsida; order Cupressales; family Taxaceae; genus Torreya; species Torreya grandis. The sequence continues at coordinate 947,431 of JARHVA010003486.1, read as the reverse complement.
ATGGGAATGTGTTTGGTTCTTGAGTGCATGACAGGGTTATTTGAGACACTTATATCACTTGTATTGCCATAATAGATAGGGTTAGGACCTTCATACTCCACCTTGTAGTCTTTTACGGTCTATCTCATCCATACGACCTGTGTGCAACATGAATCTATAATAATGTACTCATCCTCACAAGTGGACAAATCTAATGATAGTTACTTCTTGCTTATCCATGAAACTACACACCCTCTTAGGAATAAAGCTCCTCCACTAGTACTCTTCTTATCATCTATACTTCCTACCCAATTTGCATCTATGTAAGATGTCAAATTAAAATCCTTGCTTCTTGGATACCATAATCCATGCTCTATAGTCCCCTTGAGATACTTGAGTATCCTTTTGACTACTTGTAGATGATTTTCCTTTGGATATACTTGAAATCTTCCCACAAGACCTACTACTTGCATGATGTCAAGTCTAGAGAGAGTGGTATACAACAAACTTCTAATTATTGACCTATATGATGTATGATTGACCTTTTAAGACTTATCTTCCTTGATCATCTTACATCCTATGATCATGGATGTACTAACTGCCTTGAAATCTTACAGCTCAAACTTCTTCAACATCTCTCTTAAGTACTTGGATTGTGAGATGAATATACCTTTTTCAAATTGAGTGCTTTGTAACTCAAGAAAGAATGATAGTTATCCTAGCAAGGACATCTCAAATTATTTATTCATCACCTTTGCAAAGGCCTTTGTCATGTTATTATTTTTACCAAAGATAATGTCATCTAAATAAACAAATACTATCAATTGATGGTCATATTTTGTCTTGATGTATAGATTATTGTCTACAACTCCTCTTTTAAATCCTTGATCTTACAGGTACTTGTCTATCCTAACATACCAAGCTCTAGGAGCTTGCTTTAGCCCATAGAGAGTCTTTTTCAATCTAAAAACATAGTATTTGTTATATGTTAGGGAGAACCCTTCAGGTTGCTCAATGTACACTTCTTCCAAATTTTCATTTAAAAATGTAGATTTGACATCCATCTAGTATACCTTGAATCCTTTGAATCTTGCATAAGCTAAAAATAATCTAATTACCTCTAATCTTGCTACTGATAGAAAGGTCTCCTAAAAATCTACCCATTCAACCTGTACATATCCTTTACATATCAATCTAGCCTTATTCCTAGTGACTTCTCCATCTTCATTCAACTTATTTCTAAACACTCATTTTTTGCCAATGACATTTTTGTCTTAAGGCCTATGAACTAGTTTCCAAGTCTCATTATTCTCTATTTGATCTAACTCCTCATTCATAACACTTATCCAAAATTTGTCTTTGCTTGATTCTATAAGACTCTTAGGTTCAATCTTAGATAATAAAGCAACATTCTCTTTATTTAGATTACTTACCAATCTTCTCTTTGTTTGCATATCTGCATTCTTGTTACCAATGATTTGAGATTCAAAATGATCTTTTTGAATCTATCTTGAAGGTCTTTTTGAGTCCTATCTCTCTTCAAATTCTTCTTCCTTCTCATCAAGCTCTATAGTTTCCCCATCATTCTTGAAGTCCAAATTATATAAAGTATTCTTTGACTGTGAGTGAGATTCCCTTGTCTCATCAATCTTTACATTGGTACTTTCCACTGTCTTTTATAGTCTCTTGTTATAACATCTATAGGTTGAGCTAATTGATGAGTATTCTAAGAATATGTCTTCATCAGATCTAGATTAAAACTTACCCAAGTTTTCATCATCTCTCTTGATGAAACATTTACTCCTAAACACCTTAAAGTGTTCTATATTTGCAAGTCTACCCTTCCATCGTTCATAAGGAGTCTTGTTACCATTCATCCTTATTTATCCTCTATTCAAAATGCATACAACAATGCTAATTGTCTCTCTCCAATATCTATTAGATAATATAGATTAATGAAACATTGTTCTAGATATCTCTTGAACTATTCTATTTTTCCATTCCACTACACCATTTTGCTGAGGTATCCTAGTTGCTGAGGATTGTCTCTTTATTCCATGAAACTCATAGAAGTAATCAAACTCATTGGACCAAAACTCTCCTCCTATATCATATTTTAGGCACTTAATCTTCCCATTTTTATCATTCTCAACAAGGGCCTTGAATGCCTTTGAACTTGTCAAGAGCTTCTGATTTCTCATTCAAGAATGCAACCCATGTCATTCTTGTGTAATCATCAATAAGTAACATGAAATAGTTATCTCATTGAATACTTTGAATTCTTGTAGGCCCACAGAGATAAATGTGGATTAAATCCAAGGTTTTTATGGTAGAGTACTCCTTGAACTTGAACTTTATTATAGTCTGCTTACCATGTTGACATGCCTTGCAAAGTATATTTTTAGGTTTGATGATCTTAGGCATATTTTTCACAGACTTCTTAGTGCTGATTTTGACCAGATTATCAAAGTTTAGGTGACCTGGCCTTCTATGCCATAGCCAATTTTCATCTATCTTACTCATGAAACATTTCTCCTTCTTGATCTCATTCAATACATATAGGTTGTTCTCAGTGCTTTTGGCATTGGCAATCAGCCTTTCTGATTTGGCTCTTCTTATATCACATCCTCTGTCATACAAGGTTAGTGTGTGTCCTTGATTGCACATTTGACTTACAATGAGTATATTATGCTTCAAACCTTTCACATATAATTTTTTTTGGGTTTTGGTCTTTCCATTATCCAAACTCAAGACACCCTTACCAACTATATTAGTAGTTGTGTTGTCTTCAAACCTCATTTTTCTTAAAGCATTCCTTTTTAATGAGATAAAATTATTTCTATTTATTGTCATGTGGCTTGAACAACCAATATATATATAACATTTCATGCCTCCATCTTGAATGTGAAAGACAGTCTGAGCTAGCATAAAATCCTCTTTGGTTTTTTGTTCCTCCTTGGTAAATAGTCCATCTTGCCTCGTGGGCCCAATATAATCCGTCCTAACTTGATTTGGCTTCCATACCAATGTTTGATCCTTTTTTTAAATTATAGGATCTTCATGTGTTTTGTTGAATCTTGTAATCCTTTCAAATTTATTAGAGCAAAATCTTTCAATGTGTCTTATATTGTGACAGATATAGTAAACAACATTCTTGTACTTACCATGGTTCTAAGATGAATTATCCTTTATTAAGTTGGGCTTCTTGATTAGTTTTTTTATGTTGATATTCTTGACTTGTTATGAATTCTCATTCTCTCTCTCAAACTTGATCATTTTTTCTATTAGCTGCATATGTTCAACCTTCAACTGGGTATACTCAAATTCCTTTGATTTGAACCTTGTGCTGATATCTTCTAACTGACTATTTAGATCATTGATAGTCTTCTTTTGATTCTTAAAATCATCAAGGACTCTTATGAGTTTAGTTTCAAGGTTTAATTCAGCTTCCCCTTCTTCATTGTCATAGTACACTTCTTCATCATACATGTTGTCTTGTCCCTATTGATCACAAGACATCTTGTGCTATAGGATCACCTTCAAGCTGTTAGACTTGCCACAAAGGACCAAGATTTGATACCAAATATTGGAAGCTAAATGAATGAGATAATGGGGGTGAATCAGTCTTCAAAACTTTTCATTCAATTCCACTTAAACATATATGAATCATTCTAACAAGAATGTACATCTTAGAAAGCATAAGCATCAAATCATAAGATCATGAAACACATGAACACAACATAACTATAGGAAACCCTCAAGGTGAAGAAAAACCACTGATAAATCAAATGGACTATAGGCCTATAATACAAACACCAATATTTAGTGAAGCACCAACTCTATATGGAACACCAACCCCAACTAGCTAAGCACCAACTGAGCTAGGCTTTAACAATCACCCACTAGCAAGGAGGCACCATCTCTGTAGATGAATCTGTACCAAATAAACCACCTAATACACTTGATAACATTAAAAAACCCTTATTTATCATACAATATATGATGATCTTCTTCCTTAACTCTTCTCTCACTTATATCCTTCTCAAATTGACTTCTAACCTTCTTCGCTCAACTAGCCCTCTTCACGGCTTGATTAGGTCTTTTGATGTTGATATTTATATGCAAAAACCTCTGTAGATATTAATTACACTTATTTGATGGTTTGCATGAATTTATTTTTCTCACCAATGTTCTATATCATTCACTTGTTCTATCCACTCTCTTTTCACACAAATAAGTCTAAACTACCTAGTATTTATACAAGTCACTTGATCATATCATTCTTAGTCGGTCATAAACTTATCTTCTTAGGTCAGCCGTATAATAGATCTTATCATATTAAAATAACATGCCTTAATCATGAATCAACCAATACATTAGGTCGGCCATAACTCAATTATCCCTTACTCTTCTTTTAGGCTTTATGGAGACCTAATAGGCCTTTTTAACAACACGTTACCCTTTGATCCTTTTGGAGCATATTAAAACACCTCACATGGTACAAACACATCATATTCCATTCCAATAGACCTTATCCAACTTAATTTTAGGTCCACAATAAATTTTAGGTACAACCACCATCTGAACCTTTTTTCAAAACACTATTTATAAAAGCCCTGTACATACACAGAGAATTTGTCTTGAATGATTAAAGCATAAACACACTTTTGCCAAAAAACCATGGAAAAAAATCACATATTCAAAAACCTCATGACCTTAGGGTCATCATAAACTTCATTGGATGCTTCAACTCAGGGTATACATGCTCAAAGTCTTCTCTACTAGATGCTCACTCAGGACTATCAACTGACTTCAAAACACAGTCGAGGAAATATTAATTTTTGACCCCTGATTGAATGCATTCAAGGGATTTCAATACATGAAAAAGATATTATACCATTTTAAAATAAATATTAATAAAAAGGATTATAATTAATAATGGAAACTATTGGTCTTACAGACATATCTGTTGACCTTCTCTCTCACAAACTCCATTTAACCAGATAAGCCATTTTGGCTTCAATGTTCCAACCTCTTATACTGAATTTCAAGATTTTGAAAAGCAAGGATAGATAATTAAAGTCCCATACAACATCATCATACACTTCAATCCATTACTCTTACATGAAAACACATAAGGGATCATCTTCTCACTTCTGCCTAATTTTCTTATTGTCTATATCACTAGGTCTGTTAGCGACTGGCCAACTTAGATCACTAAATTTGCACACCTAAGACCTGAAACCTATCCATAAACCTTCATAAACAAAAAATAAAAGTCTCACACTTTGATCTTCATCCACTTAACAAATTTGACTCGGTCAACTCTACCTACTATAGCAAATCTCCAAAAAAAAGTACTTTCATGTAAGGTTTACCCACTCATTTGAGAAACCAATCACACCTGAAGATGCTAGATAGAGTTGAATTCAACCTATAATTATTTAACTGGCCATATCAAACCATTATGATCTCTTTAGAATAATATCTTCAATATTGAATCATTGTTAGGGTTCTTTGAGGGTTTAGACCATCTTCCAGTCTTAATGATCATTCATAAAGCTTAGCTCCTCTTTCTAAAAACTAATACTTCGAAATTTTAGATATGACTTTTCCTCATCTACCATGAATAGCTTATATACTCATGTAGATTATAAACATGCCAATGAGAACTTGAAAAAACTTCTCCAGTAGACAAATCTTCATTATGTGCACTCGATAGACTTTGAAAGACTTTTTCAAGCCTTTTCTTATAAACCATAACCTGAAACTTCATGCACATGCTAAAAAAAAATTGAATCACCTCTATCAATGTTCACTTTCTCATCCATGTCATTGAAAATGATCATGATACCTCATCTAGCCACCATCTCTCTTTTAGCTTTCTAGGCCTTGACCTACAAGACTTATTAGGCCTTAAGTCTCACCTTCAAGCCACCCTGTAGGCTTCACCTTGAAACTCTCATATGTTTCAATTCCTCTTGTGTATGCTCAAGTAACCTCATACACTCACTCATATTTGAAGCTTCAATAGAGCATATTCAAATATTATTACAGATCTTCAGAGCTTGACTAAGGATCTTCGTAGCTTATTTGGAGCATCTTCAGAGCTGCATACATAGATCTTTGAAGCTAACCTTCTAATCATTTTAAAATCCTTTAGTGCTTTATGTATAAACTCAAATGACCTCTCTCATGATCAAACACTATCAATTATTCTTCGGATCTTTACTAAGGATATTTATATCTCATTCAAAGCATCTTCATATCTACTTACAGATCTTTTGACAATACAACTTATTCTTCGGATCTCACTCATTTCATCATGATACCTACACATACCATCTCACAAGGTCTAGACAAAGATTTTCAATATGCTTGAAACTTGACATACTAACCTGTACTTACTCATGCTGATTTTCAATGATATTTCTCAAGCTGACATAAGACCATTCTTCAAACAATACTCCCACATCACTACACTTACACAACAACACTCACTATGCTAGAAAAAGAACTCATCATACACATACCTCAAAGCTTACTTGGCCATGCACCTTTACAACAACATTTTGACATTAATGAAAATATTAATACCAATGACAACATTTTTAATACCAAAACTCAATAATCAATGACAATGCTCAACAAAGGTGTCTAACTAGCAAGGATGTCCCATTGCCTTCCAATGGGCAGTTCCTCAAACATTACTTTTAGGATTGAATTAGCCTAGCAAGTTCCTATAAATACCTTATTTTTCTCTTTCCTGCTTTGCTTTTCATTTGTTTTCATGTTTTGTTCTTAGTTTAGTTTGCTTCCTTAGTTTTCCTATTTTTTCATTATCGGTCCAACCTCATTACCTGTTATTTTTTAGTTTGGTCTGCCTATTTTGCCCTATAGGTTCCCTTTTTTCTCAAAAGAATGAAGAACCAAATGCATGTACATAGGTAGCTCTAATGATTCTATTGGTGTGTAAACACTTTGAGTAGTTTGTGGCTTTAGATTATATTTTTGAATCATTTTTGAAGGTTCAACTATTGCGTGCATTTTGAATTTGTTTGAGTTGGGTTAAGTTGGGTAAAACTATCTGGTTAATGAAGACACTCTCTCGAATCTAGGCATAAAATTTCATGTCTTAATTGTTTCTATGTTTGCTTAGATGAACCTACTACAATGAAGGTTTACAGTGAAAAATCTATAGTCCTACCTTTTGCTTTCTATAGTGGTCCCCAACCCAAAATCAAATTGCTAAGTAAGAAAGAGGAAGATAAATCAAGACATAAAAAGAAAGAAAAAAGAGAAATTTAAATAAAAACTTGATTCGGGAAACTCCAATATAGGATTTTTGATCTGGTTGATAGTGGAACAAGGCCCAAAGTGGGATCAGAGGTAACTCCATCGAGACTGTCAATGATTGTATGGTAGCAGAGCAATGTCCATATAAGTGTTTTCAAGGTAGGATTCACTATCTTGATGATTGGATCAGTAGTTTCTAGTCTTTGTAAGTTTCAAGAAGTGGTAAATTAACTCACAAGCACACATATGACCAATGAGAATATCATATTTGGTCTTTTATCTGCTCTTATCTTCTCCTCTCTCAAATACATCCATGTTCCTTGCATAGTCTCAACCAGAAAATCTAGATTCATAGGCACATTTCTATCGGTTCAAAATACTCAGGAGCATTTTCCAGCAGAGTCATAATTTATTGTTGCTTGCACAACATTCCCCAATTCTTCAAAAAATTAGGGAACCTATTTTTTGGCCTTTTGCTCTATTCCTACATGCGTTCACAGTTTGTTGGTCTTAGCACTACAACTTGCCTTGGTGGTCCATCTTAGTTTACATGCCAAATTAGGACTCAAAACTACCACCATTGGAAAAACCACGTCCGTGTCAGTCAACTTTGTATTTTACACTTATCATAAAAGTGGTCTCTTGACCTCCTAATTTGAAAAATAAATTTGGCTCCCTCGGCTCTCTTAGCTTGATCTAGGGGGTCATCTCAATATCCTTGCTTTTTAGGATCCCTAAACCTATCCCATTGTAGATACCAAGTTAGTGTCATAAATTTTAATATATAACACTTGGTCACCAAGCATCATTTTGACCTTCTTCTTATAGTTGTAGGAGTCAGGCCCCTACTCTGCATGTGGCTTATTCAGCTCTCTCAAGACATCTCAGAATTTTATATTGATTTGTATGCCATTTTAGCTTCTAAAAATCATTCCACCTCAGAGAGTGCATCCATGTGAGAATTTTTTGTGTTTTAACCTTAGCTTAAAAATGTTAGTTTGACCTCCTTTTGGAGTGTTAGGGTTTTCAACCACCCATTCCTACATCAGGATTCCAGGTTGCATTATAGCCATCAGACCCCAATGAATACATTGAATTCATTGGACCCCAACGATTTCACTTTTTTTAGTCATCAAATTCTAACCCTTGCACTTTATGCCAAAAGTCTTGACACGGTCAGATAGGGTGGTGGTTAGTGTTTTAGTCATAACTTTTGATTCGCTCATCAGATTTCTGAACCACTTAATGTGTTGGAAGGGTGGTTATGACATGGAAAATATGATATAATTATTTTCTTTGGAAGGTTTATAAATATATAATTATGGCCATTATTCTAACCATGTTTTACTTTTGCTTTGGTAAAGTGCACTTAAAAGACCCAAAAGTTCTCCAATTTGAAAAGTGTCTTATTTTTTTTATCTTGTGTAAGTGGTGAATAGTAAAAATGCAATGGATTGGAATGATTTTTTTCATAAAAAGTGGTTGTTTATCATTAATGGAGGTGGTTGACCATTTTGGCAGGAAAATCTTCCCCTTGAAGATTGCAGTTTTTATATAAGGAAAGATCTTTATTGTAAAATGGTTAGCTTTTATTCTCTCAAAGAGACCATTGAGCCAATCACACTTATTTTTCATGTAATTTCTTGTTTTAGTAGCTTAATCTCTCCATCAATCTTGTAACCCTAGTGTTATGCTAGTGGGATTTGGATATAATCGATTGTAATCAACAAAAACATTGTTATCAACATGAAAATATTGATTTATATAAGATTGTGGAGGTTTATGGATGGTCTGAACATGTGAATGGTGGTCATTTCTCTTCCTCTCAACCTCTCACTCTCCTTAGATGATTTCATCATTTTTTTGGTGATTATGGATCAGCTAGTCACATGAGGGATTGATTTCTGGGTGCTAAATTCAATCAGTGGTTTCAAATTTGCTTTGCTTATCATAGGCTTTTATTTTCTTTCATCTTGTATTTCATCATTTTTTGGTGATTGTGGATCAGCTAGTCACATGAGGGATTGATTCCTGGGTGCTAAATTCAATCAGTGGTTTCAAATTTGCTTTGCTTATCATAGGCTTTTATTTTCTTTCATCTTGTATTTTATTTTCTTTTATTTGCTTATCTTGTAACCCTAGTGTTATGCTAGTGGGATTTGGATATAATCGATTGTAATCAACAAAAACATTGTTATCAACATGAAAATATTGATTTATATAAGATTGTGGAGGTTTATTGATGGTCTGAACATGTGAATGGTGGTCATTTCTCTTCCTCTCAACCTCTCACTCTCCTTAGATGATTTCATCATTTTTTTGGTGATTATGGATCAGCTAGTCACATGAGGGATTGATTTCTGGGTGCTAAATTCAATCAGTGGTTTCAAATTTGCTTTGCTTATCATAGGCTTTTATTTTCTTTCATCTTGTATTTTATCATTTTTTGGTGATTGTGGATCAGCTAGTCACATGAGGGATTGATTTCTGGGTGCTAAATTCAATCAGTGGTTTCAAATTTGCTTTGCTTATCATAGGCTTTTATTTTCTTTCATCTTGTATTTTATTTTCTTTTATTTGCTTATCTTGTAACCCTAGTGTTATGCTAGTGGGATTTGGATATAATCGATTGTAATCAACAAAAACATTGTTATCAACATGAAAATATTGATTTATATAAGATTGTGGAGGTTTATTGATGGTCTGAACATGTGAATGGTGGTCATTTCTCTTCCTCTCAACCTCTCACTCTCCTTAGATGATTTCATCATTTTTTTGGTGATTATGGATCAGCTAGTCACATGAGGGATTGATTTCTGGGTGCTAAATTCAATCAGTGGTTTCAAATTTGCTTTGCTTATCATAGGCTTTTATTTTCTTTCATCTCCCTTATCTTTTTTTATTAGTTGGTTAGATTAGAAAATTGTGATTTTAATTGTAGCATTTGTTTCCATTGTATTATTGCATTGTTGAATGTTAAGCACAATGGAATGAACATCGAAATTAGTCGCACACAATATGCAAAACCCTAAACATTGATTTGTTGGGAATTTTAAATGAATGCAGGTTTTATTGTTTAAAATATTTTCATGAAACCTGCTTTAAAAAAAAGACAAACACACATTTAATTTTACATTGTTCAAATAATTGAAACCCATTGAAATGCATGTTTAACGCTTAGGATAGTTGAACCAACACATACCCATTGAATTAGAATTGTCACAACATTCGACCGAACAAATATCAACACGTCATGACCCGATAGACAAAAACCGTGTGGAGATTCCCCATAATCTCTTTTTAAGAGAGGGGAGCCTAGAACATTGGCATCGTGTCAAAATTCACATCAACAACTTGTATATATACATATAGCTCTTTCACACCCTTCTTTTCTATCCACATGATTTTTATGGGTTCAACCTTCCCAATTTTATATCAAGCACCATTAGGAATTCCCCAATCTGTGTCTAACCTTCTTAAAATCATAATCAGATTGTCTCCAGATCATCAAATTAGTAATCTTATCTTTTAGACAAGTCTATTAGAACTCAGAAACCTACAAAATATTGAAGGCATCCAACTCTAACGGACTTGTCCTCATGCCAAGAAAGAGTCATTTTTCAAATTCAAATTATCTTTATGGGTTGGCCCATACGTTTCCCCTGTTGGTGGATTGAGAAATTAACTAAAGAGAAATACACAATATGTCTAAACCTATCCTTCCATATAACATTATCAAGAAAGTATTAAGTAGTGTATTCTATCACTTGTACATTTGAAGGGACTACCTTAACTTTCCCAAATTAAAAATCAATCACAAGGAGAAGGCCCTAACCAAATCTCAAGAACTTAAGCTAATCCAAGTTTTCCATTATCAAGCATCAAAAACTTACAGTGTACATTCATAAAAGGTGCACCATTCTACACACACACCTAATGTGGAAAACTATGTGTGGTTTGACTTCCCTCCTTGAAGAGTTGGATACATAGATAGAACTCAGTCATTAATGGAGGAGTGATTGAGGTTAGCTCAACTCACCTTTCTTCCAATTCTCTCGGCCTAAACCTAGCATCTAAAGTGGAGTTAGGGTTTCAAAATGAAGGAGACAGGTTTATGAACTTGCACTTCTCGTGAGCCCCTATTATCACCTAGGAAGACAATTTTCAAGTAGGCACAACAATCTATGCCAAAATAGCGAGGCATAAATCACAGGAATGAATCTACAAAAAATAAACACCTCTATATTGACACAGGCATCCATATCTTGACAAACTCGTCTAGGTAGATCTAGAAACTGTTGTCCCTGATTTGAGTAACCCATGATCCACTTCCAACCCTTTTTATCACCTACACATAGTTTTAGTCCTACATGAAATAGTTATAATTATTTTAGTCCTCTTACTATTTTCTTTAAATAGTAAGTTGTTAACATTCAGCCATATTCTAATTTTGTATTGATATTCATGTGTTATTTTCATATATTAAATAATCTAAAAAGTTCAAAATTTAGATCTTATTAGATCACATAAATGAAAAATAAATTAAAACACTTGATTGCATTTCTTAAATGAGTCCAATGAGAATTTGCCATCTTCAACATGTTGCAACTAATTGATAATTTATTTATCATCTCCTTAAGGGCTATACCAAATGACCATCCTTTTCCAAGATGTCCTCCTTTGGGGCCCATCCCAAACATGTATCAATGTTATCAATGCTAGTGAGCCTGAGAAATCAAATACTTTTAATTTCATTTATATTCTTCACAACACTTTCACATTGGATATTTACACACCTTGCTTCCCTGATGGCCTTCCATAAGGATCCAACCAATGCCTTTATTTATTCAACCCTAGACTTAAACATGAATTAATATGTTTTTGAAGTGAGCCTTGAGGGTCTCCTTTTCAACCTTCATTGCCTCATTTGATCCTTTTATGGAATTTTTGGCAATGTTGGCCATTTTTATTTGCTTCTCAAGAGTCCATCATTCTTGTTGTAATTAGCTAAAACTAGGGTGATTAGAGATAGGAGAGGTTGGGAAATCAGATGTTTTAGGTATAGCAATGGCTATTATTGCACAATTTTCCATTTCATGATTATTTTGTTTCAATCTTCCTTGCAATTCATATTTTTGTTTATGATTTTCCTCAGTTTCATATTTATCCTTCTAAATTGATGTTTTCTTTCATCAATTGATTTCAATGTGCTTTTATATCTTTGACATTCAAGTAGTCATCCATGTCCATGTCACTAATCCTTAAAATAATCAATTTCCCCTTGAAATCTTATGGGCTCATTTGATTCATTTTTTTTATGGGGAGGGGTTGTTGCCCATGCAGCCAAGTTTTTTGCTTCAACATTGAATTCAGTATGATGGAAGTAACTAACATTTTGGGATGAGTTCAATATTTTCCCAAATATCCTATTGGTATCATATTGATGCATCATTTCATGTATTACCATAACATGTGTTATCCTGACAATAAGATGTGCCCATTGTTCTTTACAATCTATCTAGCTTGTTGGGGATATCATTTTCAAGATCAATATCTTCACATAACTAGTAGAGAAAGGCTTAAAAGCAGGTGTTGCAATTCCTAATTCCTCTTCTTAACCATTTCCTTATTCCAACACATGGGCTTGGCCTTTGTTATTTTAAAAAATATAGGCAACAAGGAAAGTTTTCAACTCTGATTTTTCCATCCTAACAATAAGATGCACCCATTGTTCTTTACAGTATATCTTGTTTATTGCGGGGTAAGTTTTTAAATATCAATATGTCCACCTGGATAGTAGAGAAAGGATTGAAATTGAATGTTGCAATGTCTAATTCATCTTCTTGACCATTGCCTTCTTCCAAGGGAGGGGATTGACCTTTGTTACTTCAATAAATATAGGCAACAAGAAAAAAATTGAACTCCTTTTACATCAATTAATCATCATCTAGCAATAATTGAAGATCTCTCAATCTCAAATCTTAGAACTCTGTTGTATTAGGAAATATGACAATCATACGATCGTCCCCATGGTCACCCTCCACCTATCTACCAACACTTTTAGGGTCATGCTCTCTTTTTATATCTCCCTCAATGGGAGAAGCATCTGGTATTTTTGTATCACCCTTGAAACAAATTCTTAAGCTTGAACGGTTCTTTCCATTCCATGTCTTCACTTTGGGTAGGGGAAGATATTACATCACTATCTACAAGTTGCCTAGATGTGGAAACCATCTTAACAGGAGCAATAATAGGAACATTCTCTTGAGTTTCCACTTATACATTATTGATCAGGGGAGGAACATCTTGGAACATAAACATAGTTTCATCTGAACCAAAGTCATTAGGGTTTATGGTAGCTTGTTTCTTTTCCTCTTTAGTGAGCACAATATGCTCAGATAATCTGCAAAAAAATTCACTCTCTGTGTAGGGTTATCAATATTAGATGATGTTCCTGGGTAAGATGGGCCCTATTTTCTGTTCTTCAATTTAAACTATTAGAACCTAATCTGCATCATTTTTATATCATAGGTTTCATCCGAGTCTAAACAAATCTTCACTAAATATTCACACTCATTGCATTCATGATCATACAAATTCTCTCTTGGAGGCAATTTTTCTAGCATTGACAAACTTTTAAAGGTCATACCTCATATGATCCTTCATCCTAAAGCACAATTGAGATACGGTTTGAGCTATAATAGGTAGACCACATTTTTAATTAAATATGAAATCTCTAATTTTAATATATATGTGATGAGGGCTTGTTTTCCTTACCAAAATCTTCATCTACAAAATGTAATTTCCTAAAAAATCCAAACACGGTGTACAAAAAGGGACATGTAATGGGATCTCAAGGGGTGGAACATTAGAACCACATGCCTTGATAAAAGCACAGTTAGGGGTTGACCACTGGTCAATCTAATTATGTCATAATATTGTTTTATATGGCATATTGAAATGACCTCAATACTTTCATGGATGTAGCATTTAGTTTAGGTCTCTTACATCCATGAAAAATATCATATAATGGGGTAGAAAAATAATCTTCAAACAATGAGTATTCAACCTAGTCACAATGCTTGACCAAATGAGGTATCCATATTTATCCTAATTCATGAAATTCCACTTAGATACATTATATTTACCCCACATACAAACAACCAATTTGTTTGAAAATGTCATATGGTGAGTGGTCAAGTACTTGTAACACAAACAATATAAATATAGATAATATAATCATAAAGAATAGGGTGGTGTTAGCGTAACATATCACATAAAATAACTCTTTGAGGCTTATCCAAACATTTCTTGTTTTTTATCCCAAAGACATGACATAGGATCCACATGGTATGTTGGAAGTAGAATGAGAGTGCTTTCAAATGGTGGTTGGACACTATCACCCATAGACCTTTCCATGCATGACCTATTCATAGGGTCGTTGATGTGCCTTTAAAGTTCAACATCCCTAAACAAGGCATGGTGGTTCTAGTAATTCAATTTTGTAGCATTCATGTGAATCATCTTGAATTCCTTTATGTGAAGATCAAACACTTTTCTAATGACATTAGGGCTTAATATCTAATACTACCATTTGTTCAAATGTTTTTACTAGCCTTTCTTCAAAATAACAACTCATGGCAATGCAGGAAATGATAATGCAGTTCGCAAAGCAATTAGACACAACTGAAATGTGCCTTTCGGGCTCAAACCTGAAATATTTGGATTTTCCACAAAACCTTAATAATGAGATTCTAAAAATTATGACAACCAAAATTTATCCAAAAAATAAGGCAATGACCTATTTTAGGTCTGCAAACCCTAGTCGCACAGTGCAAAAATCAAAACCCTCAATGAATAATTACAAACCTGGTTTTTATTATAATCCCTTGGAGGGAAAGTACATAATTTTTGGAAATTATTGTCAAAGGCAGCCATGCGGAATTCTAGATTTATTTAGGGTAGAAACAACTAAAAACGTCAAAAATTCATAACTAGCAAAATATGTAGAATTACATCACATGAAATAAATGAAAACAATTTGTGAGATGACAATAATGATATAAAATTAATTGCTAAATTTTTCTGCAGTGGGAACACACAAAAACATCTCTGAAAACCCCAAAGGGGTCACCAACCCTAGGACAGGGCAAAAATTGACCGAAAAACCCTCAAGTGCTTAGCACTGACTCTGATAATGGAGGAAGTTCTAATCACAAACCCTTGGTTTATCCAAACACCAACCCTTGTGGTTGTTCTGCACTTTGGAATGCTAAAAATTTAATCCACAATCAAACCCTAGACTGAAAATGTATTAAAAGTGGACATGCATGAAGCAAATCAACTTGTAGCTCAATGTGATATCTGAAATGAGACCAATCATGTAGATTTAGAGGATTTCATCCTCAAATACTGCCACCAATGAGGGTTTTCATCCTCAAGAGCTAAATGTGCAAGCAAATGTGCTTAACATCAAATGAATTAGTTGATACATGATTCATCCATCCCACAAATGAACCCCTCTATCTTATTTTATATCTTTCCTCAACTCAAATCTCCAAACTCTCCTTTATTTTAAGACTAAACATAAGTTGCCAACAATAAGTTACTTTTTGGCTAACTTAGTCATATTATTATTTTTACAAGTATTTAAGAATATTGTTTATTTTAATAATATTATTATTTTTAATCTAAAAAAAGGGGATATTGCAATCTACCATTCCCAAATTTGCTTTTCCTCAAGCAAAAGCAAGCTCTCATACCCAAGTATCATCATGCCAAAGTGAAGAAATACGTTGTAATGCTCCAATTATCTGGATCATGTACCTATCAAATGAAATAGCTCTTGCCAAAACAACCTCATATATTTGTTGTCATTATTCCTAATGATGTTCTTTGGCATCCCGTGATGTTTAAAAACTTCCTTAAAGTAGAGACCAACAATTACCTTAGATTTGCCATCTTCATTTTCTCCTTAAAAACCAACATCAACAAATTTATTCTTTGCATACTCAATTGTACTAAAAACATTCCAAGTTGTTGTAACTTCAACCCTAGATCAAGGAATTGATGAATAATCAACAACTTGACAAGCTAAAACATATTCTAAAGTGGAATCTTCATTCTTCATTCCAACCTTGTCAACTATGGTTGGAGGACATCCCATATTCACAATATATGAGTGTGATTGGAATAATATGATGGTTGCTAGTGATGATGACAACGGCATTAATGGTGGCAATTTGACTCATGGTGAATTTGAGTGCAATTCAAGTAAGATTGACAATTTCAACACAAATGGTGTTAGGAATTGGATGTCTACATTTTGCCCTTATTTGAGAAAGCGTAGCAAAACATTTAGGTGAAGTAATGTATTTTCAATGAAAAGAGTTGTTAACAAGAAATTGGAACATACCCATGATGCCACCTCAAGAAGACATACTAGGATGGAAGAAAAGGATGGACTCTCGAAAAGAGAGAGAAAGTGAGAGATTAACCCATGGAATAGATCACATCTAGATGAGTTAATTTTTGCACACGTGATTACCATCAATGATAAAAATATATAAAGATAAGTATAATAGGCCCCAAATATGGGGGGAAGGGTCATGAAAGTACTTTCTTTATCACTTGTACGTAGTAATACATCATGCCGTGTTTCTCCCATGTCTTGTTGGAGACCCTTTGCAAGAAGATTCAAGTTAGGAGCCCTCTCACCATGCTTTTGTTGTGCTACTCTGATATTCAAGTGGGTTGCCCCTTGGGATCCTTCTTTGGTGATTTTGGTTTCTTCATTAGGAGGGATGTATATCAAACCATTCTCCAACTCTTGATGGCATTCCTCACTCAATGGCAAACTCGGAAACATTATGCAAAGTTGACCCAAAGTAGACCACTTAAGAGAGTTACCTTAATGTATCAATCTTCTTGGCTGTCCAAAAATTGTCGTTTGGGGCCGCCATAAAGAGTTTCTAGGATGCCTTCTTGTTGTCCCTGGTTGGGTGGGACATTCAATCAACTATTTTTGTTCCTTTTCCAATCCAAGTATTGGAAAGACTCTATTAGTATTCAAAATGAGATCTTTTGTAATCAAAAACTTGTCAACCTTCATTGTGTCACATCCATCTTCAATTGCAATCCCATTTTCGTGGGTGGGAAACAAACTCTGTTGCTTTTCCTTTTTTATACATGTACTTGCACATGGAACAAACTCATTAAGGAAAACAAGGGTTCCCATCATCACTTCTTCATGTCTTGTAGACACGATGGCCAACTCTCTCTCATTATTTGTAATCATCCCGTAACCTCCACTCAAGTTATGGATGCTCAAAAACTCAATTAGGTTGTCCCAAACACAATTGTAACCTTGCATTTCCTTCCCCAGAATCAGAGTGATCGTGGTTGGAAACTCTTCTATGACTGTCAACAAAGTGAGAAGGGGGTTGGAAATGTTGCATGCATTAGGTGAAAGGATGGTACAACAACTGTCCCACTGAAAACCCTTCATGAAATTCCACAATGACAATGTTATGGGCACTGAAGCATACCATTATTGAATGAAAATTCTCCCAATGACTGAAGATTATTTCATTTCATGACTATCCCCATTTGTGTGGCAACAAAAAAAGTGTTGGGCCAACTGAAAATGTTGATAACAATAGTAAAAAAAATTAAGATGGTGTGTCTTGAAACCCGTAAAATATGACTTCTACTACTTATAATCATACCACCACTTTTTAGTTGAGTCACAATGCTTGGGGCAGAAAAATAACATCCATCTTGCTCACTTCCCGATATAAAATTCATGAACTCAACAACCCCTTTTATTGGAAGACTTCTTCTAAGATCATGTGCATGGATTAGGCGTTGAAAACCTCTATGATATAAATGTTGTTCTAAAAATGAAAATGTGGGATTTACTATGTCCACTCTAAGCATTGAAAAGCTGTTGTATCTTCATGGTGTAAGGAATGATGAAGCCCCTTTGTAGTGACTCATCCTTCATCATGTTGTTAGAATACACTAGAAATTTTACATGACTCTTCCTAATTCTTCTTGTATGCCAAGTGCGAGAGATGGAGAACTCAATAGTGACATTCACCTTGATCCTCACCAAACTATTTGGATCCCATCTGCACAAACAACCTTGGACTTGAATTAGAGAATCTACATGCTCATAGTTGCAAATTGTGTTCTTGGCCTCAATACACATCTTAGAATACCTCCTAGGAGCATGCTTATCAGTTGAATTAACAACAATATGAGGGAAGAATGTTTGTTCTATCAAGCATACCATGGATTTTGACAAGAGGGTAGTCATCTCCAATTGCCAATGCATAAGCAATCATAGCTTGCACATCAAATTTGAAATTATCAACATATTTTGAATTTGCTGGCCCTAACTTTGAGTTGTCTCATTGTGGATCACTTCAAGAGCACCTTTGGATGTAAGGTGACATGTATTTAGACCTTGCATTTGTCCCATGAGTTGCAATCATCGAATTTTCATGATCTGGGTAGTTTTCACCGCATATTTTTTATGTTCCTCCAAGGTGAGGTGTGATCTTCTTTCGATCCTGGAACATGTAATAATGACACATCAACAATGATGATTCTCAAATCAAAAATTCCAACCTTAATGGGTCTCTGGACAACACTTGGATCCCACACTATTATGCACAAACAATTTTGAATATGATCAAAAGATTTATGTGCTCTATAATAAAAGTTGTCTCCTTTACCTTATCATCCTTTTTAGCATGTTGTTCATGATGGCAAAAATATTGCAACGACATATGAGGGAGCAACAAATCTGAAATATGATAATCACTATCATACCTTGGGCTGCCAACAAAAAGCTCATCCTCCTTTGGTGAAGTGAGGTTTGTGGGGATACCTCCAACCCTTCTATCCTTGTGATTCCCAATATTTTCTTCAAATGTGTCTCTCCACAGTGTTCTAAAAATCAGTCAATGGCTCATCTTTAGGAAGTTCGAAGGATGGTGCATGTTCCTCCACTTTGAGGTCTTTGCATTCAACAAGTGAAGCCATGTCCATTTCATCCATGCTTTGTTGACACATGCATGGAGCATTTCCTTGGTTCTTGCCAAGGTCATGAACACCATCAACTAGCTTCTTATTGATTGTTGTTCTGAAAATTCCAACAAATTGAACATCTACATTATCATCCAGCAATTGGGTTTTAACCACAATATTCTCTCCCCAGTCTTGCAAACCTGACTTTCCTTCTTCCTTGGGCTTGTGCTCCATGATTTCTCCCTCCTCCCTCATCGTCAAGGGGGGATTCTTTGCCCTAATTTCCCGTAAGTGTTGTTTTGCTTGGGCGGCTATCAACTTAGCTTCCCTAGCTCTCCTTATCCATTCATCACACCTTTGTTGGGTTTTCCTTACATCCTCTGCTCTTGAAAATTTGAATTCTTTTCTCTTTAACTCTTAACATTTTGTCCATTCGAATCCATATCTTTCCCTTTGGAGGGTTCTTCGTTTTCAATTTGCATGGTTGATTCCTCCATGGGTAGCTTGATCTTTTGTGGTGATGAAGTGTTCATCACTTCTGTTGGTCATTATTCTTCTTCTAAGGGAAACTCTTGAGGTCTAGGGCTTAACCCTACAAACTTCATCTATGCCTTGGGCCCTATTGCCTTTAGTTGTTCAACCTTCTATTAAGCAATTCTTGTTTAAGGGCAAAAAAGTGATCCATACAGTTCTTTATTTTTACCTTATTTCAGGGGTTTGGGCCTACTTCATAAACACTTATCCTTAGTTGGTGAATGCCAAAATAAAATAATCCAATCCCATTCCTACTTAGGGTGTTAAGAAATGTTGACCCCTCCATCCGAATTGATAAATCGTGTATTTTGGCCCTTTTGGTGATTCGAGCATTTGAGGTTAGGGGTCTAAGAAAATAAAATGAAATGACAAACATGCAATTGAACGTATATTCATGGAAGTTGGTCTTTTGATCATACCAAAGTGTTTTCACTACACAAGGCCTAATGATTTTTTATAAAAGGCCCTTATGTAAGTTTTTCAAGTATCAATTCTCAAGATCCTCCATACTTCTACCCTCTCCATTGACTATACATATTTGCATATAACAAAGTCCTTTAGCCATACCTCTCTTTGATGTTCAAGTCAGTATATGGTCATGTAAAAACAAAATTTACCATGCTTTGTAATCCTTTACAAACAACATAGGTCAAAGACTTAACAAAGGTGTTCTTTAACGCACCACTAGAAAAAAATCTTTGTTCTCGAGATTTTTTGACCTAGGGGCACAAATGGTGTGAAAAAAACCCCTTCCACATATTCCTTTGTTAGTTCATAATCGGGTGGAGTTTATTGTGATCCTTTACAAACTACATAGGTCAAAGACTTAAGCAAGGAGTTGTTTAACACACCACTAGAAAACTTTCTATGTACTCAGATTTTTTGATTGAGGGGCACAAATGGTGTGAAAAAGACCCCTTCCATATATTCCTCTACTAGTTCATAATCAGGTGTAGTTAATATAAGTGAGCTACTCACATGGTGCCTTCACTTCATTATCTTCCTCCACCTAACAAGGTTTGTCTTCTTCACGACCTTATTTGGGGATGTCTATTGGTACCTTGTATGGGCCTTCATGATGTTTTCTTTCACTTTCCTGGACACCATCTCCCTTTCTATCTCCTTGGTGAGTTTCTCAACCAAGACCATTATTTATTCATCATCCTTTTGAGTTATAAACATTGCCTCCATGTATTTTTCTTCCTCTCATTTGAAAGTGATCAATCCCACTTCGTCTATTTCTTGTCGGTGCTTACTCTTCCTGCTTGCACCACTCTTTTCTTAGGTTTCTCCTTGGGCCTCCTTAGAGGGGCCCTCATAAATTCACTTGGCTACACAACCTAGAATTTTTGTAGCTACAACCCTATTTAGTTATGTAGCCACATGTTCTTTTGCTTCTAGCTTGGTGGCCCGTACTGCAAATCTTTTCAACCATTCATCACCCAATGCATCCCATTCCTAATTTCTTACTAAAAAAAAGAGAGTCGCATGTGCTTCTTCCTCTATCAATACAAAGGAGAAGTCGTACTCTTTATTTTATGCCCCATATTATTCACCCGCACCTACATCTTATTAGGAAGGAGTGGAAACATGCTCACTCATGGTACTTGTCAACGGAAAATGGTGGGATGTAGAAGTCATTTCCGATTCCCACGATAAGACACTCATAGAATTTGCCTATCTTTTGCTCGAGGCATGTGTTGGGATGACCACCTCTGTTTTCTCATGCTACATTGTATAGCTACGATTCCCCCTGTATATTTCACCAATCCTTCCTCTATTGTTATCCCATATTTTAACATTATCATGCACATCGAGCTTTAGTAAAAGGTTGCACCTTTTTCGTGCAATCTCTTGATGTTTGTTTTCATTTCTTTCGCGATCTATTTTTGGGTAGGTGTATTGTATCCCCTTTACGATCTAATCTGCAACCATGATAACTCCAACGGTTGTTGATTTAATGTCATTATTTGAGGGCTAATCCAGTTGATATAAATCATGTTGCCCCTCTCACCTTTGGTCTTTGTTAATTTATCCACTTCTTCATTTTTGGTGTCTAGACCTACACCACACACCTTGAAAATCATGTTGAAATGTGGTTGTTCTAGGGCCCTAGCAAAATTTTGATCTCCTTTCATCCCTAGTATCTCGATTATGAGCACCGAGTGTATATCTATCCTTTGCTCTCGTATGTGGAAGATTATTCCATGGGTCTTGCTTGACAAAAACATTATCAACTTCTCTAGCTTGTCGAAGCTTTCAATTGTATCACTTCTTGGTGTTTGGGGTGTTTATTGTAGGTCTTATATCCTCAATGCTTGGAACCTGACAAGGGCCCTTCCTCTAGTTCAACTCCTTAACATCTACAAGCCTACCAATGTCCACAGGGTTATCTCCTCGCCTACGCGATCATGCACCCTTTTTATTTCCTTCTACATATTTTTCAGTATATTTTCCTTCCTCTACCATCTACACCTATTTTTCGATCATTTTAATGCAAAGATACATTTTTTCGTTTCTATAGTATTTTTTGTGGGTTTTGGCTCTTTGGCATTTTGTTTTGATTCTCTCCTAAGATCTTTGCAAAGTTTTGACTCTACATAAAGGGTGTCATAAGTAGTTGCATGATGATTTTCTTACTTTCTCGTGGTAGAAAATGTAAAAAAGAGCTTCCCACTCTCATCCTATTATAAGTTTTATAACATTTGATAGCCTACCTACTCACTTCATGATGCATGCCAAGGGCACACATCATTACCCGAGCACTCGCAACATCTACCCTCCTAACACCCTTTGACACTATCATCTAACGCATGCATACCTTTTAAAACTCCCTTGCTCACTCAATGTTTTTCATAGTATCCATGCATGTGCCTCCTAGTTGCTCTCTTGCCCTCATCCTCCTAGCCAAACCATGTGTTATCAAACCAACTGTTTCCAGCATCCAAACCCTATGTATTGACTTTTGTTCCATGTCCTCTCAGATGTCTTAGGATCTAGTATCCCTTTTTGCAATTGTTTCCAAAAGAAATGTTAAAACACAGTTTAACTTGTAACACATTGATTTAAAGATGTTTATAAATAGTGCATTACATTTTTTTTTTGGCATGTGGGGGAGTGGCAGGTGACGGGGGCAGGGGGTATTGTGTGTGTGTGGGTGGGGGACGGGCGGACATGCACCATGCGTGTGTTGAAAGGCAGAGTTTAAATTGTAACAAATTGATAAAAAGATTATTAAAAATAGCACATTATGTTGTTTCCCCTACCATGCAATCTTAAGAGTCTGTATGTTTTAAGTTATCAAAATAGTTTACATTTGTCAGCGTACAAATTCTCTTGGAAGCAATGGAAAAGCTCAAGCATTAACTTC
Source organism: Torreya grandis (assembly GCA_037957365.1). Classification (NCBI taxonomy): domain Eukaryota; kingdom Viridiplantae; phylum Streptophyta; class Pinopsida; order Cupressales; family Taxaceae; genus Torreya; species Torreya grandis. The sequence goes on along the minus strand of JARHVA010003486.1, from coordinate 924,216 downwards.
CTGCTTCAATTTTGTATCAAATGGTCAAGAGTGAATCGGGCAGACGTGCTGCTTCTAACTGTTGTGATTCTTAAACCTGTGATGTTTTATGCAGCCATGTTTCGTACTGGGGGAGCTTTGATGCACTACAGCAGTGAAATATCAATCTCAAAACCTTTTAATTGGTCCACAAACTTCTAATCATCTATACATATGTCAGTGGTGCCATGTTCATCATCTAGACCATTCTTAGCTGCAATTTGGAATGAAGTTGTTTTGACCTTAGGCCAGTTGGTATGAGCTTTCCTTAAGTGCTTCTGTTGGAGCCATCACTTGAACTCCAATTTTGACTGCTTATTTTTTGTAGTGTGTTATCAGTCAGCTAGATGATGTTTTCCCCTGCTATACACTAGAAACGTCAATGACTTGAAACTTCACCATAATCAAGATGTTTGCTAATATGACCAACTTTCAAAGCAAATAGCATAAGCCAATAAAGCAAAAATTCCAAGAAGATCCTGAACATACCAGAATGATTATTGAAAAGTTGTACTCGTATTTATGATGAAAATAAATTGACAACAGAATTCCATGTATATCAAAAAACAAGATCTAACAAGACATAAGTTTAGTAAAAATGATGCTCATTTGTGTGAGATATTCAAGCATACAAATCAGATCACCATGCAACGGTCATATTTTTAGAAGCATTGCTGGTAATAACTACAAGGAGAAAAATCAAAATCAGCACTGCTAATCAATAAAAGGGGAGCACAATTTTCCTTCTAAAAATCCTATCACGACAATCTTTGTGATAAAGGAAGAAGACATTCATATGCTTGCTCCATTCGGGCTGCGATATGAAGCTTGTAGTGGACAGCAAGCTTTGGATTTGCGAGATCAAGAATATCTGCATGCAAACTGCAAGGCAGCAGAGATGGCGTAAATCACAAATCAGTTCACAGGTTCCCTCATAGACCTTTAGCCAATTTGTAACAGCATCTGAGAATCGTGTAGAAGGAAACAAAGCCTAAAAGTCATAAAGAGAAGGCTAGAATATGATACAAACCTTTGCCATTCACCAGATTCCTTTGCATGCCTCTCTGTGACCTTACACAAGCGGTCAAGCGTATAAAGGATCATTCCAAAACTCCATAAAGCATTTTTATCCTGCATCTCATTACATGTTCACAACTAGTATTTCTGAAAATAAAATAAAATTAAGGGGCACAAGCATATTCTTTAATATGCTTGGAGAGACAGAAATCATTAAAAGCATTCATTTTAGGTTTTAAGGCATAAAATAAACAAATTTACTAGAAGAAAAAAAAATTGCAACAAAAGATCCAAATTTAAAATGTGCCATACAGAGTGAAAAATGCATGGGAATTTACAGAATGACCGTGTTAGAAAGAAGTCGAAACGGTGTGTCATCCTTTTAGAATCAATATCATTTGCCTAGTAAAATCACTTGCCAAGACAGAGAATAACTAAATTAATTTAATTAACAGAATATGGATAACGTGTATAAGAGTCACTGCAGTGTTTACATAAATGACACCAACGGGTCATATCCACTTCCATATAAGAATTGAAAATCTCTGCTAAACATAATTAAATCTCTATCTTATTAATTTGATGGTTTATTGCTGGCAGTTTATTGGTTAGAAAAATATAAAAAATTCAAACTGGTATCCATTAGATAGTCAATTTTAAAAAATCTGGAAGCAACTCCCACATAAGAGCAAATATTTCAACAAATACAATGAACATGGTTTTGTTTTAGGAGCTAGGAATTTTGTCTAAGGCAAACATTTATTCACCAGTGTCAAAGAAACCAATAATAGAAAACCTTCCCATGTTGGATAGGGAAAATTGAAGACTAACCTCACCTTAAGAAACAAAAACCAATCAGAGAAGAAATATTGGTGTGCAAACATTGTCACAGGTATTAAAACAATTAATAGTAGAAATCCTTCCCAGGTTGGACACAGGAGATTGAAGAGTACTAAGCAACAAAAACCAATCAGATAAGAAATATTGGTGTGCAAACATTGTCACAGGTATTAAAAAAATTAATAGTAGAAATCCTTCCCAGGTTGGACACAGAAGATTGAAGACTAATAAGTATAATTTCCTTTACCACACATTAGTTATCTAGAAAAATATTTCATGTTTTCTGTCTATTGTTTACTTTCGTCAAATCAACTGACTCTTATATGTCATACATGCAAAAACACTTTCCACGGTACATGCAAGACATTATCTGGTTACCATAGTTAACCGAAAACTCATACCCTAAACCCTGCTACTTGTATTCCATCTTGGAAACGTGTTTGCATATTGAAGACGCATATGGAAACGGCTCTAGATGTCAGCAGACTTCAATTTATATCTCCATACATCTCCTGAAAATTTCCCTTAAAAATTGGCAAATTTCTTATGGAAGTTCATTAAATAGGCTTTTCTTATCAAAGCCAAAAGTCGTAGTAGTAAGAAGAGAACAATTTGAAGGGTAAAGATGTCTACGTGTACAGAAGCTTTATCAGTTCTCTGAAATGGAAAAGAAGGGCACTCCATGTTAGTAGCTTCAATTAATAAACTATAGAGTTTCCTGATTTACATTCATAATTCTCTTGCAACAAATGAAAATACGGGAGGAAATTCTATATAGGTCATCAGCTTCTGCAAAAAGGTCTTCAAGGTTATTTAACCATTTTTGGCAATATAGGTGATGTCTGGCACATACAATAAAGTGCACAAGCGATACTTATTTTGGATATTCCAGGTATATGATCTCCAACACTATGGAAAATATTTCTCTATCCAAAAACCTTATGGAGACTTAGGGTTTCTGATTTGATCTTGTTTTAAAGCTAGCTCTTAAATCAGCTTATTTCTGATGTCTCCTGACCTTTCATGTAGTGTACTTCAATATCAATGTGTTGTTAACTATTTATAGATTATTTCAATTTTTTTTATTTTCATTTATAAATATTATAATATTTTTATTTTTCTGAAAATTGTATATATTTAAATTTTTTGTATTTTGGCTTTTCTCTAAACCCCATATCTTATTTTTTGAAAAATTGGAGTACTTGTCCCCATTTCCTTGTAACTATGCTGTTTACACAATATACCCTGGATCCTGACTGCTGATTCATTCCATGCAAGTCCATATTTAAGTTGGGATAGGATCCATGCACACATGTGCAGTTATAACTACTCATGCAGCATGAGTAAGGAGGGGCAAGACATCTTTTACTGTTCTCCTAAATTTTAAGTATGACAATACATAGATGTAGTAGGGAAGACAGAAGAAGATAAATTGTAAGTAATGATAACTGAAAATTCAAGCATAGATCCAAAAGTCACAAACACATCAAAATCAAATATTAAAGCATCTTTTCAAAGCACTGAATTTCATACTAGTTTACTAAAATGGCTCTAATAACTTATGACCACATTTTACAGAAACATTACTTGCACTGTTTTCTTGAAGAAATCATGCCAAACACAGATGCTTCCTTTCTTTATTTCCATGCCATATCAGCTCTTTCAGAGAATTCCCAAACCAACTGCCATCTAGACATGGCATAGACATAAACAGAATAAAGCTTGCATAAGCAAGTGATCAGACGAGAGCTGAACCGAGCATTGTAGAAACAGAATAGTTGTTTATTCGCAAGAACAGTTTCAAGCCTATAAATTACATGTACAAGAGAGTGCATCCACTTGTCCATTTAACCATTCCACAAGAGCACCTAGCCTTTGTGCATTAAATTCATCTGGAACATCCTACTTTCACCTGCCATATGCTACGAAACAAAACGGATTGATGATTGCATCAAGCAATCATTTCCTGTAATATCACTTTTTGGATATTTTATAAACTCTGAAATTTACCGTGAATCCTTTCCAATACTTAATATCAATCAAATACTAAAACAACCCACATGCAATACTAATATTGAAAACCCACTTGAAACTTCACTGAAATCCTAATCGTATTGAGATGAAAGCATACAAAATACTGGTAATGAAGAAACAAGATAATAAATTGCACATGTAATACGGAAATTTCAAATCTAATGACAACTCAACTGTAATATTTTATTCAATGTGTTGTGACAGTGACTTGAGAACTACTATTGCAGCTGCATGTTCAGCTTTCAGTTCACAGTCTAGCAGCACATTCGCCATTACATCTTTTGGTTGTTCTAATGTTTACTCTTTCTTGCCAACTTCCTGCTCTTCGTTTGATTCTTTTTGCAAATTTGATGTTACTTCAACTGATTTGTGCTTCTTCCCCCTTGAGGCTGTTATGCAGTCTTTTCCTTAATGTGATATTATCTACGTTACCGGATACGCCCCACCTGGTACGGGTACGTGGTGTTTTGATACGGGTATGGGGGGCGGTACGCCAGCCCTATGCCCAGAGTACGCCCCAGCCCCTGTGGGTACGGTTGGGTACGTCTGAGGACATACCCTGCCGTACCTGGGTATGGGGGGCGGTATGCCAGCCCTATGCCCAGGGTACACCCCAGCCCTTGTGGGTACGGTTGGGTACGTCTGAGGACATACCCTGCCGTACCCGCAGGGGCTGGGGCGTACCCTGGGCATAGGGCTGGCGTACCACCCCAAAAAAAGTGCCTTTTTAAATTTTTTCCTCCTTATTTCACTGGTCAAAGTCAAATATGGACCTAAAAAACATTTTAAAGTGCATTTGCAACCCTAAAAGCATGAATCACACTCATTTTATCAAAAGATAACACATTTACCTTTCATTGCATTTTTACCTCCCATTGCATATTTTTTTACTCTTGTTGTTTCAATGGCTGGCTGTGTTTTCAAAATGTGAGCCTCAGTCAATGTGAGAACAGATAAATGTGAGAATCATTCATCTGTATCTTCTTTATTAGGGCTGTATATAACAGCTATGAAGGTTGCCAGAGCAAGTCAGCAAGTCTTCCAGTTATTTGATCGTGTTTCAGCCTTGCCAAAATAAAGAGAATAAATGTCTGTAACATGATCAAGATGAGGGAGAGGTTGAAATCAATAATGTCTTTTTTTGCTTATCCTCTATGTCCCAAAAATATGGTTCTCCAGGACACTTTTTGTGCAGTACATACAGTAAGATCATTTGCACAGGGATAATACGAAAGCTAAACTCGTGAATAATCTCAAAGAAGAGAACAGGCCATGGTCTTAAGTTGATTTAACACCAATTCATCTCATTGTAATCTTCACCAAACTGTAGAGGGTGCATTTTCTTTTGACATTTGTCTTTATTTTTGTCCATACATTGTAACATTTGCACTATGTACTTGTAATGAGACTAATCTAAGTTCAACAATTGAATATTATGATATTTGGCATCAAATTATTAGTATGTTTTGAGGTTATTTAACTTATTATGTTTCCTCTATGCATATTATGTGGTTAATTTTGCTTATATGGCTATATTTTTCTAGTTTTAATTATATATATACATATATACATATATATATATTTTGTATGGCCGTACCCAGCCGTACCCAAAACCCCCCAAAAAAAATCCCCCATATCCATGTACCCGATACTTGTACCCGTACCCGTACCTGTATCGGCTACTTAGGATATTATTTGTACACAAATACAGCTCATTACATATGGAGGATATCATCTCAGTGTTGAATGGTAAACTAGCAATTGAATCAAAACCAATATAAGAAGAAACCCCTGCTGCCCTATCTAGCATACCATGGGCCTTGTATAGAAGACAGCCATTTGCCAATTTATCGCCAATCACCATGTCATATACATTTTCCAATGAAATCATAGTTTGGATATCAGATCTGAAGCCAATTAAAATGATATAAATTTGTTTACCTAGATTCCACACCATTATGCACAAACAAATTTGAGCCAAAGGATCCATCTTCACTCTTTTACACTTCTTAGAATGATGGCAAAACTGAAATAGATTTGTGCTATCATGCCCTTCTAGTTCAAGTGGCTTTGAATTTGATGCCACCCTACGTATAACTTCAGTCACAGAATCAAAATAATGGATTCCTTTGGTGAGTTTTCTTCTTGAAAATTTATGCATATCTGGCATGAGAAAAACTAATGACTGCCTAAGCCCAAAGAGAACCTGGTTCTCTGGTTGTTCATAATGCCATCCTCTTGCCAAGAGATGAGGCCAAACCGCTTCCCAAAACAAGTCATCGGCTCGAGCCTTGCTGAGCCTGAAATCTCCAGTCAAAAACTTGACAATTCCTTTAGCAGAAAGAGAAGAACATGCCTTGCCTGCTGGAATTTCAATACAAGAGAGGACTTGGTTCACTTTTGTTGGATCTATGAGTGCTGCAGTAAGATCCTGTTTGCGTTTGCCAATTCCCACAACTTGAACAAGTTTGTCTGGTCCCACTAATCCTTTCAGTTTTGTGACAAACTCTTCCATGGAAGTTATCCCCTCATTAAACGCCTTCATTATCTCTAGGACCTCATCTTTGGAATTATCAGGGATGTGTGGAAGTAGGCGTGTCAATAATTCCTGTTGCAGCCATCCAGTGAAAATGCGCTGCCCCTGGATACGATTTCTGCTTCTCATCTTCCTAGATTCTGCCCATCTGCAGTATGTATCTGTCCCGAAGAAAATTCTATAATAGTATGATAATATACCTCCCATTTCTTTGTTCTACACAAATCTTTTCACATCATTGAACTGTTTTCCAAAAATATAGAGCCCAAGGATAAACAGATCTTCCTCAATTTTTGTTAGCAAGGGTATAGGGACTTGTCATTATTAGATAAAATAAATATATTGATGTCAAAAAGGAGTCAAAGAGTCATGGGATAAGAAGAGTCAAAAGGGAAGATGAAGAGCCTTTATAGGCAAATGTATGGAGAAGAAAAGAAGCAGGCCATTAATTGAATAATATTTAATTTCATGGCTTCATTGAGTTCTTCTTCTCCTTTTGTTTATTGTTCTCGTCATTCATTATCTATAGCTTGCAAATTTGTTATTATTATTCTTGCCACTAAATTACTCCAACAATGGTGTGGCTGCTGGGATTCGGGGAGAGACACCTATTTTTGTCCAGGTGAATGTTAGCAAGAGTATAGAGACTTGTCATTGTTAGATAAAATAAATATATTGGTGTTGAAAAGGAGTCAAACAGTCATGGGATAAGAAGAGTCAAAAGAGAAGATGAAGAGCCTTTATAGGCAAATGTACGGAGAAGGAAAGAAGCAGGCCATTAATTGAATAATATTTATTTTCATGGCTTTGTTCAGTTGTTCTTCTCCTTTAGTTTATTGTTCTCGTCATTTATTATCTATAGCTTGCAAATTTGTTATTATTATTCTTGCTACTAAATTACTCCAACAATTTTACTCCAAGGTGCACCTAGGCTACCAAGCACTATAATGTTACTTGGATTTGCATTTTCTCCTATATTATGCATTCTCAGGTGTGGACTCTAACATTTAATACCAGAGGTCTGTTTTCCGGGGCCTACTAAATCAAATTTGATCTTCTTGACTCTCTTCCAAGCTACTTTGCACCTTTTTCTTCTTTTCATTGTGCAAAAAGAAAATGCATCAGATATATTCTCAATTGTTACAGTAAAGTCTGTACAAGTTTCTCTGCTCTTGAGATTTCTGTTTTGATATTTGTAATAGAAAAATCTGCATTGTCCTCTGTAAATTGGGTACTGTCGCTGAGCTCTTGGGCACACCCTTCCTATATTGACTGGAAATATCATGTTGATGCAATCTGCCATCTGTTTTGACAGCTACAATTGACAATGACTCCTTTGAGGCAAGTTCATTATCTAAGAATGGTCCATTTACATGTCTCAACGTATACTCTTTCACACCAACTGATGGAAAAAAACACGATATTTGCATTACTGGCAAAGTTAATCTTTCTGCAAGCCGCTACTCACTAGTCTGTTCACTTTCTTTTAGCTTTGGGCTTGGCTTTTCTTCTTTCTTCAGGTATGCATTCTTGGGTTCTTGCTCCTTGGTAATCTTTTGCAGTTTTGGTTTTGGTTGCTCTTCTTCCTTCTTTAATTTTCTACTTCTACCTTCTTTGAGCATATTCAAGAATTCTTCAAATGTAAAGTCAAACTTTTCATCATATGTGGGAAGCTTGCTCAGATGATTTTGAGTGATCCTTCTTTCTCTTCTTCTTGGCTCATGCCTCCTTTTTAAGTCACAAAAATATTGGAAGGTCATGTCAGTGTGAACTTTCAGGCTTAGATTATAATATTCTTCCTTGTAGGCCTCATAATTAGTCTTAGTTGTTGCCATTCTTTTTTTTTTTTTGACTCTTTTTTGTCCAATTGTATTTTTATTGATGCCACTAGGTCTGACATGTTATTCTGATACTCTTTCAAATGCTTGTCTATCTCTTACCCTACAGGCTGGCAGGATCATAGCTCTGATACCACTATAATATCCCTTTCTGGGTATTTTATAAACTCTAAAATTTACCGTGAATACTTTCCAATACTGAACAAAATCAAATACTAAAACAACTCACATGCAATATTGATATTGAAAACCCACTTGGAACTTCACTGAAATCTTTACTGTATTTAGATGAAAGCATACAAAATACTAGTAATGAAGAAACAAGATAATAAATTGCACATGCAATACAAAAATTCCAAATCTTATAACCCAACTATAATATTTTGTTCAATGTGTTGTCTACACCTTTAACACTGAAGAACACATATAAATAGAGCAGTAAATTCACAACAAACCTTTACTTGTCAAACTCCCAAAAAATCACCGTGCACAATAGCAATAACCCCGGTGCAACATCAATTCACCAAGGACAAGGTACAATAGTCTAGGGAAACAAATCGTAGGACTGCAAGGAGGAATGGCGCTGAGCTGGAGGGTGGTATGATGGCCCTAAATGTTGTCTAGAACCCCCACACAGCAGTCTGGAAAGTATTGCAAACCCCCACAAGGGTTGGAGAATGATCGCAATCCTCAATCACACTAAAAAATAAAATTTAATCACGATTTGCAAGCATTATTATGATTCTTGGATGGAATCACCTCAATGAGTTTAGAGGGTTTTTGTCCTCCACACCTATATATCAAAGGGTTTTCATTCTTAGATAAAAAAATTGAATATAATGGCTTAAGCTTTGGATTAGGGTTTAATTGTCAAAGATGAATAATGAATAATGACTCTTTTGAGCCCAACTCCTTCTTTTATAACTTTTGCTTTTCCAATTTACCGTAAAAGTATCTTAAAAATACTTTTAATAAAACATTACTTTTCATCCATTTAATAATTACTTTTTTACCCTCTTAAGAATAATAATACATAAATGTCATTTTTATGTTATACAATAAAAGTAACTTAGGACAACTTAAAGTGTTATTATTAATTTATTTCCCTAACTTTATCCCTTAGCCTACGGGAAATAAGGAATAAGCCATGGGTCTTCCAATTAGTTGAAGCCGAAAAGGGAACATGACATTACCCTACCCTTTTAACAGTGACTTGTAGTTTCATGATATATTTGAAAGTATATAATATAAATAGGCTTACATACAAAAGAGAGTGCATTTACTTTCTTATTTAACCATTCCAAAAGAGAGCCGACATTCATGCGCATCTAAAATAATACATCAAATACCTTTTGAACATCCTGATTTCACCCACCCTATGATGCAGAACTAAACAGATTGATGATTGCATCGAGCAACCATTGCCCTACGCTTTTAACAGAGAACTGCAGTTTCATACACAATATACATATTATTGATCATCCATGACTGAAAATCTGATCAGACAAACATTATTGGAAAGAAGAACTAGTCTGAAATACAGAGGAATCGGGATTGAAGCCCTTAGAAGTTAGGATATAGAAGTAACTGTTTGTACACTTCTGAGAAAGCAGAACTTTATACTTAGCAGAAAGGATAATGATAGTCTTCAGACAGCTCCAACCAAGAAACATTTGCTGATGACCAAGACCCTCTACCTTACTGACAATTTACTTCCATAAGCTTCCAGACATTACCGGATCCACTTTAGCAAGTCTCCATGAAATTCTTCCTGGTTAGTATTTTTTCGTGATCAACAACTTCTATCATAATTTCCTTCACATATGCCTGAATATTGCAGTAGGTTTCTAATTCTGCATCATATAAACTAAAAAATCATATAGAACTCTATTATGAACCGCACAACTTACCAAAGGCAAAGGTCAATAACCTGAATATTGATATTTTAAATGGAACAGCCACATGAGCTAGTATATATTCTTAGATGTTATACATCTCTCTTCTCCTAGGAACTTTCTTCCTCAACAAGATTCCTTGTATATCCTTTGTAATATATATGTATAATAAATGAGTGTACATAATGTACAGTTGCAGCAGTCTTGTGTCTCTCTTCTTCTTCTTGCAATTTTCTTCCTTAGTTCACATCATTTAGTAACAAAGTCTGTCAATCATAGCCTTTAGATCTAACTCTCTCATGTGTTTCCATATTTTACCCTTACTAATTCTAACATCCTTAGGCCTCTCGTAATCAAGGCCCTAGATCTAGTCTCCTTGAGGGTTTCTACCTCTTAGCCTCCCCTAGAACATATCAATTGGTAATAATGCTCATTGATCATGGGCTTTAGATCTGTTTCTCTCCAAGGTTTCCATCTTTTACACTTCGAGATCCAACACCCTTAGGCCTTTCCAGATCAAGGCACTAGGTCTAGTCTCCTTAAGAGTTCTTACCTCTTACCCCTCCACTAGATCTAGTCTCTTCAACAACCTTCAAATTTATGGAGTTACTTAAATGATGGCGGTCTTCATCAGATCAGCACTACAACCACATACTAGATTGTAGCTTCACAAATTTGCATCAGTGTTGGTCATTTTACTGAATTCTTTTCATAAAGAACGCCTCATCTTGTAGTGCATATTTCTTCAAGCAAAAGCATTCCATTAGAATGATCCTTGGACCATCAAAAAGCACTTTTCGAGAGCTTTCTGGAAAGTTGTCACATTAGAAAGTCCAAGCACTATTGACAGCTCTGCAACTTAGAGAAGTTGGCCCTTCGGAACTGTTGTACCATCTTTTTGCCAATTGCAACCCAAATGAGAAAAAAAAATTCATCACTTGCAATCTAGGTAAGCAAATAAACTGTTGCTCTTGCATTGAGAATGACATTTTCAGATCTACTTGCCTAGAGTTCTCGTTTAGAGATCACTAACTCCAAAACCTAGGTGGATCATCTTTCTTAATCACATATCTGATCCAAAAGGTACAAGTGAATTCTCTCCAGAAATGGTGAGTATTAGCACTTCTAAACAAATCGTTGTCATTCATACTAGTGCTCTTGAACAATTTTTTTCCAGTTAGAATGAGAATTGGACAAGGCTAATGCAAGAAATAATGAGGGCTCCAGATGATGCTTCTGTAAATCAATCCCCTGCACAACCATATGACATCTCCACAATGGTTCCACCCAGCAAATTGGCTCTTGCCTACACAACCAAGTTTGTTATCTTCACTTCCTATAGTGGCCAAGAAAATTGATGATTCTTATTTGCTATCATCTCTACAAGATTCTTGCCATCCAGACCTTAAGGCATTATGCACTCAGATGGTTAACCGCATATCCCATTATGCATATAAGTTTTTAGAGACTACAACTCTCCTATATCAGGTTCCACATGTGAGAAAGTCTCTCTCTTCAACTCCATTCCAATCTTCTTCCTCTGTCCAATTAGAATTTCATCAAAACGATGATGAACTCCGTATTGTTCATCCCTTTCTTCACAACTCCAAGATAAATTGCTCATAGCTTCAATGTTATCATCTCCTCCTGCTTCACTGCCTCTATGTTCATAAGCATGTAGGACACCAAGTGGTTATACAATCAATGGTTCGTATGATTAAGTTCCATGCCCATGATCCAAACCACACACCACTACAATTAAATATCCCTAGTCTGGAGACTCTTTCCACACAGTTCATCAATTTCTATAGCTTAAAAATTAATGAGGATCCTTTTCGGCATCAACAAAGCATTTCAGTCTGTAGGATATTTTATTTCCAGAAATTCCAACTCCTTTAATTCAACACTGAGATTTTGTCCATCTTGGGACTCCATCGTCATTGAGTTTCTATCCATCTCCTTGCTCATCTAGGAAGCTAAAAGGTAGTTCTGAGAACTGCATGAAAATTAAGGACAATTTCCTCTAAGCTGGGAGGAAATGATGAGACATAGCCACATGGGCTAGTGTATTTTATTAAATATAGTTACATGTGCTAGTGTCCTTGATTAAATGTTATACAGTCATATGAGCTAGTGCACGTTATTGAATGTTTTAAATGCTATTAAATGTTGTACATATCTCTATGTAAATTTCTCTTCTACTGGAAGCTTCCTTTCCCTGGAAGCTTCCTTATATACCCTTTAATTGTAATATATGTACTCAGGATAAAGAGTACAATATATACAATTGTAGCAATCTCTCATGTTCTATCTCTTTGTTACTTCAGTTCTGCTCATATCAGCTTTCTATGAATTCAATGCCAACAATCATCAACATGAAGATACTTGGTACGTACATTTGAAGCATAGGCTAACATACTTTATTGAATGTTTTAAATGTACTTAGATGTTGTACATATCTCTATGTAAATTTCTCTTCTACTGGAAGTTTCCTTCCTCTAGCAATTTCCATATATACCCTTTGTAATCTATGTACACACAATAAAGAGTACAACATATACAATTGTGGCAATCTCTTGTGTTCGATCTCTTGGTAACTTCAGTTGAGCTGATAACAGCTTTCTATGAATTCAGTGCCAACGATCATTAACATGAACATACTTGGTACATACATTTGAAGCATGCTTGAAAACTGGCCAATAAATCATCAACAGAAGTTCTACAAAAATTCCTTCTTAGATTCTTGCATAAATGCCAACAATTAAAGATCTTTGTCCATTTCAAATTCACTTGAAAAATAAATTGCATTTCATACAATGGAAATTAATAGACTTTCGTGCACCCCAGTAATTAGTTGCTAGAAACTACTAAGCCTACAACCTTGCCTATTCACTCTCCAACTTCCAATTCCCCTCATCAAGCCCTAATCAAACTCTACATACTTTGGCATCTATACATTTACCTGCAATACATATCTGGAGTGGCCCATCTCGCCTTACCATATTAATGCACCAGATTGATTAGTATGTCTCTAAACCCTATTTGTTTGATTGCATCCTCATACATTGAGTAGGACTCATATTTTTATTAAGTTGGATATATGCTCACTAATTATTATATTACTTCATAAATTTCTACGATAGTTTAAATGCTTACGTGAATCACAACATGAAATGACTTTAGACATATTTAAAGATCATTTAATAAATATTCTAATTTATGTAGTAATTTGATTATTCTGCTTATTTAAAATTTTTCATGTGATATTTGACTTACCATGATTCCATTTAGTTTAAGTGCATATTACAGGTTCCATACTATCACTTGTTGAAAGAAGTGTACAATTCTGTAGGTTGTTGAATGAGTCAACCCAACAATGAGGCAACCACAACACGGATGGCATTTTGGCACAGAGAGAACATCATAGTCAGATTCCTTGTGGAAAATGTTTTTCGATTTCTACAGCAGAGGTAGTGGAGTTTTGGTCAAACAAGGTTGACCAATTGACATGGCATGATCACATGACACTGTGGGTAGGTGGCATGCTGGGTGGGCAAGCAAAGTGACATGGAATTATTGAAAAACAATATTCATTTATTTAAATATCAAAGCCTTACTCAAAAGTTAAAAGGTGCATATGGAATTTTAAATATGGTATAGTGTGAGGAAAGCATGTATGTTGGCAGAATTTTTTGAATGAAAGAGTGGCGTCCAATTAAAGAGAGGACATGCCTGCACACACAAAAGAATAAAGACCAATCGCATACAACACATGCCCACTAAGGGAAAACATAGTTTGTTCAACAATCCACTTCACTATTCCTACAAAGGGAATATGTACAGGTATGGGTATCGTATGGCAGTCCGTAATTCTATTACTGCTGGGACAGAACTTTTCTGGGAAGTAAAAAAGGATAAGGAAGAGAAGAAAAGACACCTTGATTTTTTTTTCATTCACTTTTTGACAGAAGAACTTAGGAGACGGGAAAAAAAATCAAAACACCATTTTTATCTACTGCCGGATTTGTGAGTGAAAACAAAGCATTCTTTATACTGTTACATAAGCTTAGGGGACAGCAAAAAAAAAAACCAGATTTTGCAGACAGCAAGGGGACAAATGGAAGAATGCTATTAAAAATACATATAAAATTAATATTTGAAAATTAAATAACAATATAAACTAAAACAAATTGAAAAGCTGAAATTAAATTAAAATAACAACATTGACACATCCATGATCTAACATCGAACCATATCCTAAACCGGCTGTTTCAACTGTTAGTGGGGAAACCTTTGCATGTGGAAACAGGAAATGATTGTCTATACTTGAAAGGTAATATATCCAAGATAGTTCTAGGAGACAGTAAGGATGTCCTTTCACCGCGATTGGAGAAGTTGGTACACTCAATTGATACTGCAATGGAGTTGTTAGATGAGAGACGGGTCGTGGCGACACTGAATGAGAGAATAAGCTTTTATTATGGCCAATTGAGTGTAATGTCTCCAAATGGGACAATTAGGACAAATTGGGGTTTTCTAACAAACTCTCATGCAAAACTGAAAATAATATGAATGCTGCCCTAAAAACCAGCACACCCTAGCAACAATAGATGTCTGAATTCCAAACAGTAACACTCCAAAATAACCTCAATAATAATTGAATATGCAACTACAATAAAGTACTTTTTATGGCAAGATGGAATGGCGATGTGGCTGGAATTTCCTTGCAATAATTCTGATTTTTAAAATTTTGTTACAGCTGCATTTTTCCTTCCAATCAGCGTTGAAACCCTTATACAAACTCAAAATAAACATGTCAAAAATCTTTGTAATTTATTAGGGCTTCCAAAGAACAAATTAGGGCTGTCAATAGTCAATTTAGCCCCTCCAAACAAGTTGCCACACTTAAAAAAATACGAGAAACAAATCTGAAATTCAAACCTTTGTTTTATCCCTTCCACAATGTCTCTAAGTTCCCCAAATCGCCCCATTTAGAAAAATATTAAACTAATTTTTTGAATACAAACTAAATCATTTTCCTTCAATATTAGAGCCGAAAATCACTCTAACAATCTGCCTAAGTGAATCGCTCCACTAGGTAAAATTATGCAAATAATTTTTTAAATTAATTCTTTTATTTTCAGCCCTCAATAATTTATTATTTGCCTTAATCAGTTGAAACTTCAAAAATTCGTATATTTCAGAATAGTGGGAATTTCAATGCAAATGTTAGCTCAAATTGATCACAAAAATAATAACTTTCAAACAAAATTAGAATCAAAATTTTTCCTCCATCGGAAGTCTCTCAAAAGTAGTTCCGAAGTTACAAAAACTCTAGTTACAGCGATGAATCTTCCAAAATCAATCAAAACTCTTCAAACCAAGTTCGCCCACCTCTTTGACCTACAAATCATGAATTTCTAGCTCTCCAAAGGGTTTGCAATAATTCATTAATGAAGGTGGTGTCCAAAAACACATTTGTAGATCCAGATGCATACAACTATGCAAAATTGAAGTGCAATTACAGCCCTTGCATAGAGTTGTCTTATGTGGAAGAGTGGAGGTTTTCGTTCCCAAACTCCTTGATGCATTTGAAGGTTTTCTCAAGTCACTTGTTCAAGCTTGACATACTTACACAAGAATTTCAATATCCAAAAATGTATAACCTTTTCAGATGAGCCTTCCCTTTCCTTTTATATTCTTCCTCCAATTGTGGCACCCAAAATAGAGAGAGAGAGTTACTTTTTCCTTTTAATAAAAAGATATATTACAAGCTTCCTTATAAAAGCACTTCTAAGATGACCCTTAAAAAGGTCTCCAAAATTAGATAATAAAGTGATTTATCAAAACATATCCTTGAAGCTCACCAATGTTCCGCTTTTGCCTTTAAAATCCTTAGCTCTTGGGAATGCACAAGCTAAGGGTCTCATCCCAGTGACTAGCTTAAAAAGGGGGACATTACATTGAGGGGGGATTGAGTCTTCATTAGAGGGAGAAGAAGAAACTATTCCATATATGAAAGAGGAAGCTTTCAAAGGAGTGTTGGGGGAGCTAACCCCTGAAGAGGAAGAGGAAGAGGAAGGAGGAGGGGTGCTAACTGACACCTCTGAAAATGATCCCTTTAAGAGTTGGATTCCAATTTATGGATCAGAATCAGAAGAAAAGTTTGAGATGGACGTAGAGATTTCCGATAGAAAAAGAAAGAGCGGTGGGGTTGATCCTGTTCATATTTATTCTACCAAAGGCATGAGTATGGAGGAAAGGGTAACCCGCATTACTCATAAATCACTAATGTCAATGATTAAAATTAATTACAAAGTTCATATCCAGAGGCAATGCTCTTCGCAAGGCCAGTAAATGCTTTTCTTCAGGGCAAGACGACGTGCAAGCTTCTTTTACAATTAAAATCTGATTGGGATTGATTTTTTAAAACACATTGCCTCATCCCCTTCCTTAGTCATACATGTAAGTTTGTGTAACTAACAAACTCACATATGGCCACATAGTACACCAAGGAACTGCGAGGAATAAATGTTAAAAGTACATAATTTGGGAGATGTTAACAAATAACATCACAGTAGGTTTTATTATAAAAATACTACTTTCATCATAAATAACTTGATATCACTAGAGAGTATAGTAATCGTACAGGATGGGTTTCAAGACCAGTCCAACGAAATTCAATACTACAAACAGTTCTAGTGATTTCAACTTGGTTTGATCATGAAAGTGTACCAACTTTTCAAGGCAGCTTACAGAACAGACCTCTGCACTCTCTGAGATGCTTCACTCCCTTTTCCTATTGTTGAATGAAAACCTGCAGCTAGCTAATAGATTGTGATAATTCTTAACATTTTGTCTTAATTATTAAATACAATACTCTTTTATCAATAAATCAAGTCTTTCTGAGCATGTATTCTGCACTTTAGTCACTATATCCTATCTTTATGACCAGGATACAAAGGAAACATACAGCTGCCATAGTATAAATGTAACAAAAAGATATGCATTTGAGGGACATCCTGATGTCCCAGGACAGCAGGACGAACCCCTTGCAGGGTGGGGGACAGGCAGACATCCCATTTTTTCCTAGATAGAGGGGAACGTTTCCTCCTCGTCTCCCCATCCCCAAAACATCTGAAATATGGAATGGGAAAAATAGAGGGGACATGTCCCTGGGTAACTATGATTTTTTATGTGTTTGGAAGTGGAAAGAGGGGTTCAAATTGGTCCATAGAGATGGCAGCAGTTTGGTGATAATTGCCAACTCTTGAACATTTCCCTATTGCCTTTTCTTTGATCATTTTCATAAATGACAAATTGTTGCTTTTATTATGGTACCTGTGAGTTGCAGTCCTCTTGTTTACTTATATGTTAAATTTTAATTTGTCGAATCTTAAATGATACTCTTACTCCTGATTTTGTCGTTTTATTTTCCCATTTCCTGTGTGAGGGATGGGTGAGAGGCAGTAGTAAGAGCTGGGGCTACAAATTTCAATTTATCAACTTAGTACTCAAGGATTGGAAAGTAACAGTTTTCTTTATGCAAGAGATTTCGATGTTATGTGCAGCCCATATATTCTTTTATATAAACATATTTTTATCAAATTCTTGACTTACTAAAACCAACCATATATTGTGAAGTACCAACAAGTTTTTCTGCATTCAACTCTCAGTTATTATCGAAAGGATTATAGTCCAATTGGTGCGGATGATGGTAAAGTGCTTTGTCACACCATCCACCAAGGTACAAATCCTTAGATATACCAAAAAGGGGATGAGATTGGGTTCGAGTCCCAGGCAAATTTGGCGGAATGGATAACCCTCAATCCTTGGCGCTAAGCTCAAGAAGGTTGATTATTCATGCACCTAATAGCAATGGATGTAAAAACTCTGAAGGATCAAGATGTTTATCCTTCAATCAAAACAATACTCTCGGTTATTCTTATTTGAAGCTTTCATTTTGAGGAAGTGAAGAATGTAGTGTTGTTGGTAAACAACCTATGATTAACAAGTTTCTCTTAAAGTTTTTGTTGTAGCAAGTATAGATTGGTGAAGCCTAGTTTTGGAAAATCCTTAGGTCATGTCTTCTTGTTGTATTGAAGAGAAGTTTATATTGTTATGCTGATGAGAAATTTATGTGATTATTTTATTTGGAAGCCATGGCTGGTCACATTACCCCTTTTATGGTCCAAAATTATGGAGCTTGACACATAGGTGTGACTATGGAGTTGTCATTACTATTTTACATTATACCTTTTTTCTTTGGGGTATCCAAAATTTGAATAGATCCTCATCCAATCATGTGAGAGACCATTGTGATCAGCTGTGAGGTTGAGTTATTCTTATTTTATTAGTATGGTTGGGTATTTTTTATTTATTGTTGAAATATTCCTTGGGTTTGCTCTTTATCATGCTTGGTTTTGTGAATGTGTTCTATTCTATTCCTACCCTGTTTCGTACCTTTCACGAGAACAGGGAAGTGATATCTTGATGCATGATGAATCAAATTTGTAGTGTTAAACCATTGACTATGGTATTTTGGGTATGCATTTCAGATCTCAGAGATGGGAGCAGCAAACAAATCTCCTATTCAAACCCCAAGGCTTATACACCCATTGTGAGCATGTCCGGGAGGATGATAGACACAACCTTATCAGTTTTGGTTGGATAGAAGAGAGGATTTGCAGTTTCAAATGCTGGTTCTTGGGGCACAAGTCCCTTGCCCTTACTTTATTTCATTTGTCTTCAAAAGAAATGAAGAACGGATCATGGCTATGCTAATATGAATAAATGATTAGAGCTGTATGTGTTTCCATATTTTGATGCGTTTATTGGAGTCATCTATTGCAAGAAGTGGATACCAAATTTAAGCTTACTAAATAGCCTTACTATGATGATATGATGCAGCTGTTTTCAGGGATCCCAATAAAGGGATGCCTTAACCATGCAGCCCTCTAAGTTCTACACAGCAGATGCCCATATCATTGTTTATTAATAGGTCTAGGTTACATGATATTAGTAGCTTGTCAGCTTTCCAATGAGCTCTCAGCTCTACATAGTCCAGTCTTGCTATTTGGATCCCTCTCTCTCATGGAATCCTTAGACTTCAATGCGCTCAAGGCTACGGGCCTTCACCTTTCTTGTGAAGCTCTCTTCCTCTTTGTCTTGCATCTGACAGTTTTCTTGTCCCTCTACGGGATCTCTCTGCAAACTGGTAGAGTCTCCTTATTGGCTTTGGAGTGTTACAAAAGTTGGCCCTAGTCGCTTATTTACATTTGCCCAGGCTCTAGTTGCTTCCTTGAATTCCTGCACACCAACCGACAGCTGTAATTAATGAGCCTCTGCACGAACCTCGAGCCGCAAAAGTCTAACTGCTGTCAGAACACATCTACGCACAATAGACCTACTGGCTTGTCCTTGTGTTGTCATGTCACTTACAAAAGCGGCTTAGCCTATGGTCAGACGGCTAAGTGTAAGTCCACACAATAACTGTTCATATCGCTCCTTCCCACTTCCTCAAGTTCTATGTCAAATGTTTTGCATCTGGCTTCTAGGTGCTTTAGTGCCTCGGACTGTCCATGTTTCCTCACGCTATCAATACTACGCACTAGGTACCTTAGAGCTTCTTTGTTGGCTGGTTACTTTCTCTACACGGTCCTTTGGTTGTAACAATGCATTACTTTGTTGTTCTTCCTAGGTAAGCTCAACTATTTGGGCCTTGTCTACACAAGTTCGAACTTAGATTTAGTTGCAACCTTCCTTATTCTCATGGATGACACCTTCAACAAACAACTCTTTCTGCGCCACCACACTCTTGCACCTTAGCAATGTTGTCCCCCAAAAAGTAGCAGTCATTTCTGGGACAACATTTGAACTATTTTGGTCCTACAGACCAAAATTGTATCTTCCTTTTTAAAACGGAAGATACAATTTTGTCTTAGACATTCAGATTCCTCATTTTCAAAGCTTCTCAGAAAATCTACAGACTTTGCAAGTCAAGTTCAATGGATTTTACATGTTGATTTCTACGAACTTTGTATCTTCAGATTCTACAGGCAGGTTCATTTATGCAGGTTCAAAGGCTTTTGCAGAGGGTTTCAATCAAAATATGGTTTTTAACACTTAGTCATTTTCCAGAATTGGTTCAGAGCTTTGGTTCAATTGAAAATCTTCATCGGCAAACATCTGAGTGCAAAAAGAGACTTGAACCATTGAACCGTTGAACCATTGAACCACTTTGGTTCAAAGGTTCAATGGGTTCAAGGTTCAACGGCAGGTTCAACCAAAGGAACAGTTCAATGGCTCGGTTCAACCAAGTGGTTCAACTCTTTCTTTCACTCAGTTGGTTCATTCTTTCAGTTCATCCTTTGGTTCAACGTCTACAGGTTCAACAACAGTTTCAAAGACATTTTTCAAAGCTTTATTTGAACCGTTGAACCAAAACTTGGTTCAACATCTTGGTTCAACGTCAAAGTTCAAAGGCAAGTTCAATGCTTAGTTCATTCAGTCGGTTTAATTCATTGAACCATCGGCTTGAACCATTTTTGGTTCAACTGATTGGTTCAACGTCAAAGTTCGAAGGGGCGGTTCAATGCAAAAGGCGACCTCTCGAAGGACAAGTGCCCTTGCGGAGGACACTTAATCAATAAAAACACCCTTCCGAAGGGTCATTTTTCAAGGAAGCCGAAAGGTAATTCTTTCGGATTTGTTTAAGGCATTTGAAAATTAGCTAACACTTAATTCTTTCGGACTTTTGTCCGAAGGAATTCCTTTGGACAAAAAGTCCGAAAGAATTCTTGAAGTGGCTGTGAGCTCAAAAGATCCGAAGACTTGTTCAAAGATATGCCGAAACAAATAATTCTGCGGACTTTTGTCCGCAGGAATTTTCCCCGGACTTTTTGTCTGCGGGAATTTTCCCCGGGCAAATTGTCCGCGGGAATTACCCGCGCAGAACGTTCACGAGAATTTAAGCCTGGGGAAAAGTTCTCGCGGGAAACATTTGCCCGAAGGAAGCCTCAAATAGAAAGCCTGGGGAAATATTCATCCGCGGAAACTGCCAAGGCAAAGGGCTGTCGAAGGACCCCGAAGGGTAGGTGCCCTTGCGGGGGACTCTCGGCGGCCAAAGTGAAGGATCATTCCGACTTGACACAGACCATTCCTTAAGGCCCGAAAGGGCAAGTCCGATCTGGAAAAATACAAAGCCAAAAGCTGAAAGAAGACCAAGGGGTGACGCACCCGAAGACGTCAAATTCAGGATAGTGAACTAGCCGTTGAGATCACATTGACGGGCATGTAAACGTCAATTTTAAAGATAGTGAAATAGCCGTTGATCCTTTGAATTTACAGACCCAAATGCATTCCCAGAATTCAAGACCAAAACTAGCTGAAAGCGAGGAAAGACAGAATAATGGATGAATCCAGGGCCCGATTCAATTAATCTGGAAAGGAAGAACGATGAAGACAAGATCAGACCGCCAGGTGGACATTGAAAATTGTAATCTTTCAATTGCACGACTTGTTTATCTACATTGAAAAGATCAAATGGGTAAAATGCCCCAAAGTTCCAGCTTGTCTTCCTAACAGTTCCCAACGCATCATGATGTATTACTGTTCCCGAGTCCTTGAAGTGGCTATATAAGGGACTTTCTTTCATTGTAAAAAGATCTTTTTGACAATCTGAACGAAACTTTGCCCAAATTGAGAGGCATCATTGAGACTTTGTGCTCAGTCTGTTGATCATATTCTGTTAATGGAATAAGAAAGCAAGGGACTTTTTAAGACTTTGTGTTGTGATATCTTTTGTTGTTGAGGAAACTATTCTTAGGTCTATTTCCTTGATTTATTTTCTGTTCCATTGATTTAACAAGCAGGATTAGTAAAATTAGTCAGGAAGGTATCCTGAAGAATCAATTGTGGAGAGACTTTGTGCCCCCATAGCTGCCTTCAGTGTGTTTTCTTTTTCATTGCTGTGTAAAGGACCTTGAAAAGACTTTGAGCTTTCATTGCCCTTCGTATATTACTCTTGAGTATTTCAGGTAGAGACTTTGTGTTCTGTCTTGATTTGCTGGTTACCATACTCTCAGTTACATTCTGCTTTTATTTCCAGGAGTATTCTTGTGGTTGGTTGAATAGTTCTTCTGAAAAAAGAGGAGTGCTGTCTGTCATTCCCTTGAGTTTTTCCTTTGTTTTGTATACATCATCTCTGAAGAAAGAGAGATGGATGACTTGTCCTACCCTTGAGTATTATTTTCTGTTTATACATATACATAGCATATCCACAGGGAACCTCCCCTTGATGAGAGGAGAGAGCAGTCTCCTTCTAATGTGATAAACTTACACATTAGGACGACTAATCTTCTTGCTTTGGCTGATAAGACCTATTTTGTTTACCAGTACGCTGATAGACAAAATATTCAACCAACAAGCAAGACATCTAAATTTTGTGTGATTTTGCTTTTGCACCTTGCTCTGCCTTCCTCAACACACCCCCTTTCTACGGTGGTTACCAGCTATTCTGTATGCTCCATGCCTTAGCCAAAATTTGTAACCCCTTTATTTTCTAACTTCCACGCAACTCTCAGCGACCTTCCTTCCAGAGATTGTCAATTCCGCTGGGATGCTCTTGCATCAGTTTAATCGTAGCTTGGGATATCCATGTATTTTTATTTTGTAAATTCAATTTTGGAACTATATGGTTGTACCCTTTTCCATGAATTGGTTATTTGCATAGCTAGTGAATCGTATGTATGGTGCGTCGCTCTTAGAGCATCAATGGGAAGCTGAAATCAGCCCATCATTAGCCCTTATGTTTACGCAAATCATGTTTAACTCTTTACACCTCATATGTGAAGATAACTATTTGGCTAAGATATTGATTCGCCATATACAACAGAAGAACCTGGCTAGGGCATGTACCCAATCTAGATACAAGTTCGGCCCTGCTTGGGAATGGCCCAAGTTCATCCTAGGTGATTTGGGTTCTTTCGGGTTCTTTTGTACCCGATAAGGGTATGGGTTCAATCCTACTTGGGAACAGCCCAATTTCGTCTGGGTTCTTCTACCAAAGAACCTAGATCGCTTAAGATGAACATGGGCAAAACCTAAGAAGAACTTGAGTGTAAAAACATTTTTTTTCTTATTTTTTCTCAAATTTTGACATAAAGCAACAATTAAAAATAATAATAAGTACATTGCAAACCCTAAAAGTTAAGTGCAAGACAAAAACATAAGATAAACAAACATAAATGGTAAAAACAAAACTCAAAAGCAAAAACACTTACCTCTCATTTTTTCATTGCATACTTACCTTCCATTGCTGATCTAGGGTTGAAGCTTCGTCAAACATCATTGTAATCATTTTTCTACACTGATTGAGGAGCCCATTTGTTGCCAAGGTAAGATTTTAAACTTTTAAGTTTTAGCTTGTATTGTTTCTTTATAAAAAAATGTCATGTTTTTACAAGTTGCTGCCCTAGGGTTTGTTTTTAAATTTTTTTTGTTGGTTTTTAAACTTGTAGTTAGATATACTACAAATGTCAACAAGTTCCACTCTGTGGACCAAACCCAATTCAAAATCGATGCACAATCACCACTTTGGAAATATTTAGCAATGATAGAGCAGGTTCCAAGTGGTGAGGG
Organism: Torreya grandis; assembly: GCA_037957365.1. Lineage (NCBI taxonomy): Eukaryota > Viridiplantae > Streptophyta > Pinopsida > Cupressales > Taxaceae > Torreya > Torreya grandis. Next base: position 900,397 of record JARHVA010003486.1, on the reverse strand, counting down.
GTATATTTGGAAATGCAATTCTTGTGATAATCAATATGTTAGCTCATACAATCAAGTGAAAGCCCACTTATGTCACGCACGTAATGCGGGCATCAAAGGTTGCAAGGGAAAGGATGGTAATCCGATAACAAAATAAAAGATTCTTGAATACATCAATGAGCAATAAGATGCAGATGTCGCCCATGTCATGAGATCAAATCACCCTTTGTCAAAGAAAGCCAAAGGATCAAGTAAGCCACTAATTTCCCCAACTCCTCGAGGTAGTTTCGCAGTTGTGACCACAACACATCCATTTTTGGCAACACCCTCCATGCATGAAGAGGTTTCTCTTTTTTCAAACAAAATAACAAAAGGACCGTTGGAAAGGTCTTTTCAAAATAAGGCTACGGATATCACCAATGACCATATTGCACAATGTGTGTATGCAAGTGGATTATCCTTCAATGCAGTCAAATCACCATATTGGCAAGAAATGGTAAGAGCAATCAACGAGGCCCCAAAATATTACAAGAGCTAGAGTTTAAGAAACTCTGCACCACCCCATTAACAAAGAACAAAAAACATGTTGAATATTCTTTAAAGCCAATGAGGGATTCGTAGGCTGAAACGGGGGTCTCCATCACTTTTGATTGATGGAAATATGCAAAAAAACAAGCCTTTAATTAATGTGGTTGTAGTGTACCCTAAAGGGGTAATGTTTTTGAAGGTCGTTGATTGTGAGGGGTGTGTGAAAGACACCGAGTTCATCGCCAACATCCTCTTCAAAAACATTGAGGCGATGGGGCCTCAAAATGTTATATAAGTTATAACGAATAACAAAAAAAATTGCAAGGCTGCGGGAAAGTTGGTGGAGGCGAATTATGGGCACATTTTGTGGACACCTTGTGTTGTCCACTCGCTCAACCTCATGCTACAAAAAATAGGGAGAATATTTGAGAGGATCAAGCGAGTGTATGCCAAGGCTGAGTCAATTCAGATATTTGTCACCAATCATCACCGCTCACAAGCCATCTTCAGATCCTTCTCAGCTTTGGAACTACTAAAGGTACTTATAAATTTTAATTTTCATTTTATTTTTGTTTTAAAATTTTAACTTTTCTAATCTAGTACTTGCATATTTTCATAAGTTTTTTAATTTTTTTAATTTTAATTTTCTAATAGAGTTTGAGACTAGATTCGTCTTTCACACAATTGTCTTGAGACAACTGGTGAAGGTGCGAGAGGCACTCAGAGTATGATCATCAGTGACATGTGGAGTGTATGGAGGGAGTCAAGCAAAGAGTGGGCCCAAAGATAAAAATGTGATCTTAGATGTTGATTGGTGGGCCTGTGTAGATTATTTGTTGAGTTTCATAGAGCCCATTATGAGTATGATCTGTTTCACTAACATGGATCAACCATGTTTGGAAGAAATATATGATAGCAACAATTCAATGATTGAGAAGATGAAGGCCGTCGTTAATATGAAAGAGAAAGATCTTGCGAAAACATTTTTCAAACAAATGCATTCAATTCTTGTTAAGCAGTGAAACAAAACGACCACCCCACTACATCTCTTTGCCATTGCATTGACTCCTCGATTCTATAGCACGGGGATCCTTTCTTTACCAAAGAGGGTGCCACCATACAGGGATGTCGAAGTAGCAAAAGTGTATAAGTTGGCATTTTCAATGATCTTCCCTGATCATGAGATAGAAGACATGGTTATGAACGAGTTTGGAGCTTTTATTACCTCCCAGGGTCATAGTCTTGGTGCTCTTCGGGACAAATACAAGAACGATGCTCATATGTTGTGGTACCTCCATGGCCAAGGATCATCGAACCTAAAACCTCTTGCAATCAAGGTCTTGTCACAGGGAAGTTTTTAAGTTTTTTACTCTTTCGTTTTGTTTTAAAATTTATGTTTAAGACTTGAGTTTTAACTTTTTATTTTTATAAATTTAAATATAGGTTGTGAATTCATCTTCTTGTGAGCAGAATTGGAGCACATATAGCTTCATCCACTCACAAAAGCGCAACAAGCTCGCAAAAAAAAAGGTTGAGGAGTTGATCTACACACATTTCAATTTGTGTCTTCTATCGTACGAGAACCTAGAGTACAAAGAGGGGACAACAAAACATTGGGATATAGATCCAGAGGACATTGGCTTGGATGCTTTCATTTCCAACCTCTCATTACTTGACATTGACACTTCTTTGGCGACACATAGCTTAGCTAGCGAGAGTGGAGGGAGTGCTAGTCCTTGTGGTTCTAATGAACCACATCATGATGTTGATGTTGATGTTGATGCTCTCAATGAAGACAAAGATCATAATGAATATTAAGTTTGATGTAATTAAATATTATTAATATTTATGATTATCATGATATTTGGCATTCAGTAAGTATTTTGTGGTTATTTTCATATTTTGTTTTTTATATGCATACTATGTGGTTAATGTCACTAATTTCTTATTTATTAGACTAGAATTTATTTTTTTTCTTTTTCATTTTTTGTATAGATGAACCCAAGCCATACCCAAGGCCAAAAAAAAAAAAAATTGCCATACAGACAAACATGGTTCTTCGAACTAGAAGCCGAACCAAACCCGAATCAGTAACTTAGCTATTTGATGATCACTCTTGATGTTATTCTCTTAGCATTGAATAACTAATTTCTAGAATTACACATAGGATATCTTAACCTTATTAAAACTCTAAATTTGTCATTTGCCATTAAGTTGTTGATCAGAGATTTTTTTGCATCTAAATCAGATTCATAAAATGGATTGATGATATTGAAATTAGCAGCAATCGTCTCTCTTTTATAGCCTAAATGAGCATAGAAAAGTACGGTATGAATTGCTTTCTTAAGTTGCATTATTAACTTAGGAGCATAGTAGCAAATGTGTAATGGAGAAATGAACTGTGAAATATAAGGATTTGAATAGCATTTTCCTTTTACTAAGTTGTTGAAAAGATGTAGATGTTATTCTTGTAAACTTCTGAAATTAACTCTCCATTGAAGACTTAGTGGAATTAATTGAGAATTTTGCACTAAAAGTAGAGATGGGTGAAAACAACTTGGTGTATGAACTTGAAACTTTGCATAGATCTTATTTGATGTGTGAGCTACAACTTTGTAGTTAGGTTCCTACCTCCATTAGACGGCTTTTCTGAGGCTGTTTTGAGTAATTCAATTTTCAGGCTACTGAAAGGAGATTTGCACCTCAAGATGAATTGTTGTTTGTGTGACATGGTAAAATGATGAGCGGCCTAGTTGGAGCATTTTCTCTTTGGACTTCGCATCTCCATCAGTCAAATTACAACCTTTTTGGTAGCTCAAAAATAGGACAGTTATTAGTAATTTGTCTCTTGTATGTACTAAAAATAATATTTAATTTATATTTACTATAGTAACTTAGCCATTTTCAGAATTTTGGTATTCAGGTTAAGATTCCCAGGTGTAAGTTTTGCACCACATATCCATTTTGAGCGAATGAATGGTCATTTTATAGGGTTTTGAGTCTTTTAGATTGATTGGTCAAGTTTCTAGAAGCCCCAATGGAACCGAGATTCAAATTGGTGATCTAGACATCTCTCAAGAGTCAGTTAGAACTGTGATTGTAAAGACAAGAATATTATTATATTCATCTTATGTGTTATCTCCATGTAAATATTATGTTTGTAGATTTTAAGGAAAATTTTAGTTTGGATTTTATCTAATATGGTTTAACCATGATTTTTTTATGTGGGTGCTACAATATCTCAAAAACCCTAGCCATAAGTAGCTCTCAATGTTTGAACCTCTTCAATCTTAGAGAAAGGTCTCTTTCCGTAACTGCTTCAAGCTGCCAAATTCTATCCCATTTCTTCTCATTATAAGTAGCCAGCTAATAATCTGCTTGAAACTCAAAAAATATCAACCACAAATTAAATCGAAAATGTTTTGCTAGTAAGTGTTGACACAGTGGAGTGCACCCTTGACAGGACGCTGAGCTCCTGTCTTCCATGCGACACAATGGAAACTCTTCTCTTGCCTGTGGGTCTGGCAAAACTGAGGGGAGAGTCTCTAGATAAGGGCTAGCTCCCTTTGATACATCTCTGATTTATTCCAGTACATTTGCTAATATATATATATATATATATATATATATATATATATATATATATATATATATATATAAGTTTATGCTCAAGCTAAGTAGATCGAACTTTTTTGGTGCATCACCAGCTTAGGTTAGTTTTTGTTTTTCAGTAATCTTTCTCTCTTTTCAAACCCCCCCATTATATATATATATGAGAAATAAACTTTCCACCAAGAACAAGCTGATGTACACTTCATTTGATATGAAAAATTCCCCTGCATCAGTGAGCTAGGGGTCCTCTGGAGATACAGGGAGGAAGAACTACCAGAGGTGTTCTAAGACACGCTATGGCAGCCTGTTCACATGCGCCTATACTCCGCTGTAGACACTTTTGGCTAACCTGCAAAAGAAGAACTCACAATACACTAGACATGCTGGAATCATTCTGTGAAAACATAAGGGAAAATGACTTAACACAAAACAAAGCCATAGACATATGCAAAAGTGCAAGCTCAAATGGAGGCAAAAATGTTTTTTTTTTATTCAAGGTAAATTTCCGCAGGGCTCCGCCTTACAAGCTGAGAGATATCTCTTTCTCAAATGAGAAGTTACAATATCTATAGAGAGAGGAGAAGTAAAGGCGCCCCCTTGGAAAAGACTTTGACGCCCCTTTTTTACAAGTGGCCCATGTGCGTTGAGAGCATCGGGAAGAGAAAATCGTTGAAAGAGAATGTTGTGTTGGCTGTCAATCTTGATTTTGGCGTTCAAACATTAATGTGAAAGCATGGGCCGCGCCTCTTTTCCTACAAACAAGACCGCTCCTTCAAGATATTCACGCGGTTTGTCTGCTCATCAATGCAAAGTGTGAAAAAACAAGCCGCGTCCTCACTGTTCGCGCTCCTTGATGACCACTTGGCAGAGACTGTTTCAATTGTAGGAATAACTCGCCTCCCCTTTGCCACCTGGGCTGTTTTGTCCATATTCATAATTGTCTGTTCCTGGCTTTGTCTTTTCCTAGAATTTGAGCTCTCGGGGCTATCTTATTGTCCTTTGCTGGCTCCTTGGGCTCTTTCATCAGCAGGTCGCTGAATTCATTCTTAACTTTTGTCTTTTCTCAGCTTTGTCTCTTTTCGGCAATCTGAGCCCTCGGGGCTATCTTCTATCAATCTTTGGCTCTTTGGGCTCCCTTCTTGGTGGTCTCTTCCTTTTGGCCTTTGAATTCCTTCGGGTTGGCGCTCAAGCATTTAAAGATCAACGGCTTTTTCATTGGCCTGAATTTGACGTCTTCGAGGATGTCATTTGACGTCCGGATTCCAACGGCTAGTTCATGATGTCCAATTTGACGTCTGTGGGCCCGTCATCCCCTTTGGCAATTTCTTCGGCTTTCTTTCCTTCGGCCCTTTTTCCTTCGTCTGGGCCTTTGCCTTTTAACCTCCCGAAGGGACAGTGTCCCTCCTTTCAACAGCCGGGTGTCCCCCGCAAGGGCACCTGCCCTTCGGGTTCCTTCGGGCTGCCTTGGTCTTGAAATCCTTCGGACAAAATGTCCGAAGGAAATCTTTCCTTTAATGCTCGGCCTTTTCTTTCGGGCGAACTTCTTTCGGGAAAAAAGTCCAAAGGAATTCCTTCGGACTCTTTGTCCGAAAGAATTTGCCTAGTTCGTTTTGTCGCGAGATTTTCTCCCGAAAGAATTCCTTGTTTGTTTCCTTTCTTGTTTCTTTCGGTCGGCTCTTTTCTTTGGGCAAATTCTTTCGGACTTTTTGTTCGAAAGATTTGCCTTGTGAATTTTTCCACGGAAAATTCCTTTCGAAAGACAGTCTTTGCCTTGTGAATTTCTTCGGACAAAATGTCCGAAGGAATTCCTTCGGGCATTTTGCTCGAAGAAAATCAACTTTTGTCTTTGGCTATCTTCCTGGATTTTCTTCGGACATTTTGTTCGAAGAAATCCTTTGCTATTTCCTTACGAATTTCCTTCGGACAGAAAGTCCGAAGGAATTCTTTGCCTTGGTCTTTCTTCTTGAAGGAACTCACATTTCGGCCTTTTGACCAGCTACCCTCTGCAAGGGTAAATCAAGTCCAAAGTTACCCTTCGGATCTTTTGCAATGGCCCATCTTGCTCATCATCTGCCCTACGCAAGGGCTGTTTAACCTTCGAAGCTTTGTAAGAGACTCTTATTTATCTAAGGCATTTGCTCAAAGCGAAAAGCTCCATACTGAACCGAACCCTGCAGGGCCTTAGATTTTTCAATGTTCTATAAGAACAGGGTTTATTGCAAAGAAAAAGAGATTTTGCAGGTGGGTGCATGACTAGACTGAGGTTCAGAGTGGTAGGAAAGGAAGGAGACTGATTTTGGCCTACAAGACCAAAATGGTCAACAAATTGGCGATTCCCTGGGGAAGCATGCCTGCTATGCTTCAGAAACCAGTAGCCTCAAAGTCCATTGGGCACGGAGTCAGAACGCAGCTTGAAAAAGTTAGCAATAGCCTCGAGAGATCCAAGAATCAATCATGAGGCTTTTTTTACCCCAAACACAAAGGAAAACACACACAAGGCTAAAAAACACTACTTGTGCAAACAACACTTAGGAAAAACAGGGAAAGAAAAACTGAAAGCAAACTACTATGTACAACTAACGCGGTAAATTTGCCTCCCTCCTGGATCAAAGGGAAAACTTCGTAAGTCTCCTTCATGGCAAGAAAACTTATGACGCCAGACAAGTGGCTGGATAGAATGGAGATTTGGTGACTTGCTCCTCTTGCCTGCCACCTTGATTGGCTAGTATCTGAGTGAATCGAGGGCAAACATGCTTCCAACATATATGTATTCTTCTTGTTCTAGGAAGCTTGCCTCCTTCGGTTCTTCATGCTGGTGTGTTTCATCAAGAAATCAATGGCTGCTGGCTCATCACCATAAGCCCTTTGATATGCATCATGGATTGGCTTGTCTCCTTCTGCTTCGTTGAAAATGCTGTCAAACTCATCTTCTGCTTGATCATGGCTTTCTTGAAGAAGGGTGACTGTTGTGATGTCTGAAATGAGACCACAAACTGATTGCTCATCCCACAGAACATCACCTTCTTGTGCAAGGCTCTCTTCTTCAAAGCTTGCCTCAAGATGAATAGGCCTCTCCTTTTCTTGCTAAAAAACCAGAGTCTCCAGTTGTTCAAAGACATCCTCCTAATCCTCCTCCAACTCGGGTTCCATGGCATGGTCATCCTCCTCATCAAAGCAACAAGGAAGTTCATCAAACAAGGGGGGATAGAGCTCATCATGCTTACTTTCCTCTTCATATTGCTGGAACATCCGCATGTATGCATGACTTGTGTCTTCTCCCTTGTTGATGATGTCTTCAAAGGGAGCATCCATGATGATTTCCTCTTCATTGTCATCCATGAGAGCTTCTTGATCAGCTGCAAATTGAATCCTCTCTTCTTCACTTGCCTCTTTCAAAACAGGTTCCTCCTTGAGAAGGGATGAAGTGGAAGGCTGAGGATTAAACTCACGTGGAAGAGGAGGCAGTCCTTGAGCTAGAATCGAATGATTCTCTTCCTTCCATTTAGCCAACACTTCATCTATATCGGATGTGGCCTGATAGTTGTCTTGGAGGGGTGTAGATGGGGTGTGTTCAAATGTAGGATCTTCTACTTGATCTGAACTGTCCATCACACTTTGGTTGAGGAACCTCATGCTGGATTCCAACTCTGCAATTCGCCTGGCTATATTCTCTTGGAAGAGCCTTTCCCGGAGGTCACAAGCATCATCATGGTGAGTAGGAGCAGCTTCGATTTCTTCAAGGTTTTGAGCAAAACCTTTCTCCTCCTTCCTGCCCCATGATTCCATTGTTTCCTTCCAACTCATGACCTTAGGATTGGAACTTTTCCCTTGTGAACAGGCAACAACTTTATCTTCTTCAAGGTCCCGAGCTGGTTCATGATATTCCCTCTTCCAACTTGGAATCTTGACATCATGTTGAGAGACCTGAGGAGGTTGAAGAAGATTAGGAAAAGATTGTTGATACACAGGAAGAATTTCCTGAGGAGAGACGTGCTGGTTCGTGGTATTCCCTTCCAAGGAGGATTCACACTCTAAAGAATTGAGAAGGTTCATTTCCATGAAAGGTTGCTCTAATGCCCTTTGATGTTGGGAAGCTAGGCGCAAGGGATTAGGCGCAGAAGTGATTCTTGCATCAGAATTGAGCAAGTGCTATCTGGTAGAAAGGATTTGGTGCATAAGTGGGGGCTTTCTTTAGAATAGGAGGGGGCACACAAGGCTGACTGCCTTGAATGAATGGACTCTTCCATTTTGCTACCTCCTCCTCCAGGGATTGCAAGGCCTGAGCTTGCCTAAACAAACACTCATCTTTGTACATAAGCTCCTACTGATATCTATACTGCTCATCCAATTTGTCTATCTCCATCACCTGCTTCTCAAATTCCAGTGCTACTTCCCTTATTGTTGAAGGGCAACTAGGAGAGCTGTTTGAGGTGATTCGATGAACAACCTGAGCTTGATCAAAAGCATATGAAGGAATACAAGGCCCATGATTCTGAGCAATGGGATTATACATACAAAAATAAGATTTCTTGATGGCACCTGGACTGCTTAACCAACTGATTCAACTCGGAGTCGCCATTGGTGTTGATGAAAAAGCCTCCAAAGGCTGGTTGGTTGAAGAACACACCAAAATTCTTCAACTCTTTAGACAAAATGTTCCACAATTGCTTGAATAAAGCCCAGATGCTGGATTAGTGGTTCGTTCTTGCTGTAACAGGACCAACACCAATTCTGGAATTTTTTTTAGTGTTAAAACATTGTCCTATCGGGCATGCCAAAAACTGTTGACGCAGTGGAGTGCACCCTTGACAGGTGGTTGAGCTCCTGTCTTCCACGCGACACAACAGAAACTCCTCTCTTGCCTGTGGGTCTGGCAAAACTGAGGGGAGAGTCTCTAGATAAGGGCTAGCTCCCTTTGATGCATCTCTGATTTATTCCAGTACATTTGCTAATATATATATATATATATATATATATATATATATATATAATGGGGGGTTGAAAAGAGAAAGATTACTGAAAAACAAAAACTAACCTAAGCTGGTGATGCACCAAAAAAGTTCGATCTACTTAGTTCGAGCATACACTTTCCACCAAGAACACGCTGATGTACACTTCATTTGATATGAGAAATTCTCCTTCATTAGTGAGCTAGGGGTCCTCTGGAGATACAGGGAGGAAGAACTACCAGAGGTGTTCTAAGACACACTATGGCAGCCTGTTCATATGCGCCTATACTCTGCTGTAGACACTTCTGGCTAACCTGCAAAAGAAGAACTCACAATACACTAGACATGCTGGAATCATTCTGTGAAAGCATAAGGGAAAATGACTTAACACAAAACAAAGCCATAGATATGCAAAAGTGCAAGCTCAAATGGAGGCAAAAATGCTTTTTTTTTATTCAAGGTAAATTTCGGCAGGGCTCCGCCTTACAAGCTGAGAGATATCTCTTTCTGAAATGAGAAGTTACAATATATATAGAGAGAAGTAAAGGCGCCCCCTTGGAAAAGACTTTGACGCCCCTTTTTTACAAGTCGCCCATGTGCGTTGAGAGCATCAGGAAGAGAAAACCGTTGAAAGAGAATGCTGTGTTGGCTGTCAATCTTGACTTTGGCGTTCAAACATTAATGTGAAAGCATGGGCCGTGCCTCTTTTACTGCAAACAAGACCACTCCTTCAAGATATTCACGTGGTTTGTTTGCTCATCAATGCAAAGTGTGAAAAAACAGGGCACGTCTTCATTGTTTGCGCTCCTTGATGACCACTTGGTGGAGACTGTTTCAACTGTAGGAATAACTCGCCTCCCCTTTGCCACCTGGGCTGTTTTGTCCATATTCATAATTGTCTCTTCCTGGCTTTGTCTTTTCCTGGAATTTGAGCTCTCGGGGCTATCTTATCGTCCTTTGCTGGCTCCTTGGGCTCTTTTATCAACAGGTCGCTGAATTCATTCTTAACTTTTGTCTTTTCTCAGCTTTGTCTCTTTCCGGCAATCTGAGCCCTTGGGGCTATCTTCTATCAATCTTTGGCTCTTTGGGCTCCCTTCTTGGCGGTCTCTTCCTTTTGGCCTTAAGGCCTTTGAATTCCTTCGGGTTGGCGCTCAAGCATTTAAAGTTCAACGACTATTTCATTGGCTTGAATTTGATGTCTTTGGGGATGTCATTTGACGTCCAGATTCCAACGGCTAGTTCATGATGCCTAATTTGACGTCTGCGGGCCCGTCATCCCTTTTGGCAATTTCTTCGGCTTTCTTTCCTTCGGCCCTTTTTCCTTCGTCTGGGCCTTTGTCTTTTAACCTCCCGAAGGGACAGTGTCCCTCCTTTTGGCAGCCGAGAGTCCCCCGCAAGGGCAATTGCCCTTCGGGTTCCTTCGGACTGCCTTGGTCGTGAAATCCTTCGGACAAAATGTCCAAAGGAAATCTTTCCTTTAATGCTCGGCCTTTTCTTTCGGGAAAAAATTCCGAAGGAATTCCTTCGGACTTTTTGTCCGATGAATTTGCCTAATTCATTTTTCCGAGGGATTTTCTCCCGAAAGAATTCTTTGTTTGTTTCCTTGCTTGTTTCTTTTGGTCGGTTCTTTTCTTCGGGTAAATTCTTTCGAACTAAAGTCCGAAGGAATTCTTTCGGACTTTTTGTCTGAAAGATTTGCCTTGTGAATTCTTCCGCGGAAAATTCCTTCCGAAAGACAGTCTTTGCCTTGTGAATTTCTTCGAACAAAATGTCCGAAGGAATTCCTTCAGGCATTTTGCCCGAAGAAAATCAACTTTTGTCTTTGGCTATCTTCCTGGATTTTCTTCGGACATTTTGTCCGAAGAAATCCTTTACTATTTCCTTACGAATTTCCTTCAGACAGAAAGTCCGAAGGAATTCTTTGCCTTGGTCTTTCTTCTTGAAGGAACTCACCTTTCGGCCTTTTGACCAACTACCCTCCGCAAGGGTAAATCAAGTCCAAAGTTACCCTTCGGATCTTTTGCAATGGCCCATCTTGCTCATCATCTGCCCTCCACAAGGGCTGTTTAACCTTCGGAGCTTTGTAAGAGACTCTTATTTGTCTAAGGCATTTGCTCAAAGCGAAAAGCTCCATACTGAACCGAACCCTGCAGGGCCTTAGATTTTTCAATGTTCTATAAGAACAGGGTTTATTGCAAAGAAAAGGAGATTTTGCAGGTGGTGGGTGCATGACTAGACTGAGGTTCAGAGTGGTAGGGAAGGAAGGAGACTGATTTTGGCCTACAGGACCAAAATGGTCAACAGTAAGGTTAGTATTTGGCAAACCATATCATTTGAATGATTGTTGCATTAGAGTGATAAACATATATTTTAACTTCCTCTTTGAAAACTCGGATCCGTTTTTCCAAATCTTGTTACTGGACACACAATACTATTTATCTAGATTAAGCTTATATCATCCCAAAATTTTAAAAATATTAGACAATGCCTAAACAGCTTAGCATTCTCTTCATTTTCTTTAATTTCTATCTTCTTAGAAATACATCATGTAAGATTTAAAATCAATCTGATGGGGGGCAAGCTAGTTCCAAGTCATTTGTGATATAACTTAAGGATGGAGCCTTCTGCTAGGAAACAGAGGTTCTTATCGTCACGCCTCATTTTAACTGGACTCAAAATCTAGCATTAATTCAATCACTTTGAATTCTGGGAAGTATGTAACAGTTTGCTTCAACTTGTCCAATCAGCATTGCTATGATCCACTTCAAAACACCTTTCTTAAGAGCTAACAGGCTAAAATGGGGGAAAAAACTTGACCATGTATTGGAACCTTTAAAGCTCTCCATACAAATTCATATGTGAATTGAAATTTCAATGATTGCATATCTTCCACATCCATGTGCATTTATGAAAGCATATTATTTTGGTGACCATGTATTAGAACCTAATGGAGGCTAAGATGGGGAAAAAAACTCGAACATGTATTAAAACCTTTAAAGCTCTCAATACAAATTCATATGTGGATTAAAATTTCAATGATTGCATATCTTCCACATCCATGTGCATTTATGAAAGTGTATTATTTTGGTGAGAAACTAGTGGCAGAACTTTCAATTTGCTTGCATACATCTACAGAACTTCTAGCCTTCTTAATTTTTTACCAAACAACATAAACTTAAATAGTTTCTACTATAAATTTAGTTGTTACTGTCTCAAGACACCTAGTTACATGGTTGGCATAATAGCACCCTTTGGATTATGCGATACAATTAGAGTGCAAGCCCTTTCCATGTGACAGGCTCTGTGATCCCTTGAAGGATTTGGTACGCTTGGAGGCTCATCTCTAGGAACGTACAATGGATATTTGAAGGTTCATACAATGGATGAGATCTAGAGTCTTAACTTCCCCTCCTGTGGAGATCAGTTGGATGCATTCTAAGTCTTGCAGGAAAAAAGTCTGGCTGGAAGAAGCTTTCTTCTTGGAGGGACCTCTCGAACAAAGAGATGTAAAAATGGTTGGACTCAAGAGTAGTGAATGAAGCGTATCATCTACGAGTTCCATACAAAACCACCTTCATTGAACTCAGTAAAATAATCTCAGACATCAATTGGCTTAAAATGCCATTGGATACACAAGGCCTTGGAAGGATTGGGGATTGAGTTATGATGAGTCAAGCATAGCATTGCTTCCCTAAGCGATTTTTTTCATATTTTAGGAGATGGAAATAGTGCAGCATATTATTTTGGCATTGCTGGGTGGCACAGAGTTTCTAGAGCAGTTATTTTCAGAATATACTTTGCTTTATGTTGCCCCCCAATGCCAAAAGGGATCAATGTTGGGGGATGCATGGATGACGAGGCAAAATAGCAACAAAAATCAGCCAAGGCAACCCAAATCAGATTTTTTCCAATTTTCACTAGAAGACTTGTACATTAAAGCAGATCCAGTCACTTAGGTTTCCGGCATACTATATTAGGAAAGATATCAAGTCACTTGGAGGTGGGTGTTAAGGCAGATATGATGGCTTTCCTCTCCTGGTTTAGGAGAGGATCTCAATATAATCATACTCAGTTTTCTTATGTACTTTCTTATTCAATCATATTTCCATCCAGTGCAAATATAAGTTGCATGATTATCCAGAGAAAAGTTGATATCTTAGGAATCAGTCTCGTATCAAAGAACTTTTGTCAACTAGTTTACCAAAAGCTCATTTTATTTTTTCTATAAACCAACGTTGATGATTATTTGGACACATCTATCTATAAAACATTCAGTGTGCTACTATTTGCCTTACAATTTACAACCTATAACTTTAGGAAAATGAAGTTCATCATTACAGGTAATAATCATCTGATACTTCAAAATGATATGAAGAGTGAAATAAATAGAAAACTTGGGTTGTAATTTTCTGGGAAAAAAAGGTCTACTTTACGTAAGGCAGGTATTTCCTTTTTAATACAACTCAGCTGAATCAAACACACAGATAAAGAACACTCTGCATTTTTCAACTCGAAGATTTCATTATACCTTTCCTTCATCCATTAGAATTTGGCATTGCATAATTTTCTTCTCCACCTCCACTACCAGCAGCCTCCTTTGTAGTCTAGCAGTTCTTCCTTTTCCCTCGGCTCCTTTGTCCTGAAAAAATTCAAGGGTGAGTATTAATTTGCAATAAACAAAATACAACTTGTTATAACTTGTAGGATGAACCACACTTTACAATGTCATTAACATGCTATGTCAAAAATCTTGTTCTTTCTTAGCTTCATGTTCATAACATTTCATTCCCTGGTGAGGCTCATTGATGGATGCGAAAATACATGTATAACACAATAACTTGGATTCTTATATTACTCTTTATAGATTTATTTGAAAATATGACAATTCGTAGTAACTATGGGTGGTAAGATGTGACAATTACAGCCCTTGAATAAAGCTGCCGACAATGAAGGAATGGAGGTTTTCGTCCTCAAACCCTAGTAAACTTAAAGGTTTTCGTCTTCAATTCACGGTGAACAAGATTGACATATTTGATCCACAATTCAATATTTAAAACATGTATAACCTTTCAAATGAACCTTCAATTTCCTCTTATAACCATCCCCAAATATAGCTTCCAAACTGGAGGGAGGTGACTTTTTGAATCATAAGCAATTTTACTTTTTGAATTACCCTTTTGAGGGGTTGGGTTCCCATGACCCTTAAAGGTCCCCCACTTAAGTGAAAATAGACCAAAATCACTTTTCCACAACTCAACTGAAAATTAGAACCCTTAAACTACTTTTTCCTCTTTGAATGGCCCCCTCATTGTTCCCTTCTTTTTTTTCCTTAGCCTTGTGGGAACAAAACCAAGCTAGGGGTCTACAAGCAAGCTATGCCAAAAAAGGGGACATTACAACCCCTTGGACATTCATTATGCGCCCTAAATACAAAATTTCAGAAACTCCAAACACACATTTGGATGCTTTGGTGAAGAGAATTTGTCCAAATATTCCCAACACTAGGTCTAAGTGTTGTAGATGCTCCTCCCATGTTTTACTCTAGACAAGGATATTATCAAAGAAGACTAACACAAATTTCCTCAAGTATTGTCTAAAAACATGATAGAAATGTGGCGGGAGCATCGGTTAAACCAAAGGGCATTACCAAAAACTCATAGTGTTCATAGTGGCATCTAAAAGTGGTTTTCTGCATATCCTCCTCCCTTATCTGAATTTGATGGTACCCTGTCTTCAAATCAATCTTGGAGAAGTACATTGATCCATGGAGCTCATCTATCAACTCATCAATTCTAGGTATGGGATACCTATTCTTGATGGTCTTCTTGTTAACAAACGGTAATCTATTCATATCCTCATTGTCCCATCCTCCTTCACAAGCACAATCGAAGAAACGAAAGGGCTAGAACTAGACTGTATGTGACCAAAATCTAAAAGCCATTTGATAGCTTTTTTTATTTTTTCCTTGTAGGCCCTTGGATGGCGGTAAGGTGTAGTAATTACCGCTTTGGTACACGGTTCTAACTTAATGATGTGCTCAAAAACCCCTATCCGAAGGTAGCCCATGAGGAATACTATCAAACAACTTGGCATGCTTGTCAAGGATGAGCTAAATATCCATGTGTAGAGGTTCTCCTCCCAAATCCAAATTTGTATTGCTTATAAAGCATTCGGCTGCCCAAGCAACGTACCCTCTATGGAAGGCTCTCTCCATCCTCTTTGAAGTCACCACATTGGTGCTCCATTGCTCAACCCGTGTAGCACCACTTCCTTACCTATTGCTCTAAATTTTAGTTCCATTGTTTGATAAATTTGGGTGAACTCCTCTATTGAATGCAACCATTGTACTCCCAAAACTAAATCTGTTTCTCCTATGCCAACCACATAGAAGTCATCTTCAATTTTATGCTTACCTAATATGATACTATAATGTCCCCATTTTGAAATTAAATAATATTATTACTAAAATAAAAAGTATTTTTAAATACTTAAAATAAAGTAATAATAGTCTAATTTACTTTTCACTTAAGTTGGGACCTTTTTGAGGGTCATGGGCTTATTTATTTCTGAAGTGATTTAAAAAAGTAAATTATCCTTATAATCCACTAACTCTTCCTTCATAACTAAAAAGTGGATATATAAAAGGGATTTGAATTTAACTTGAGATTATGTTGATTGGGAATATTGAATTATTGATCAAGTATCTTAAGCTTGTCCACCACAACTTGAGGACGAAAACCTTCAAGTGTACCAAGGGTTTGAAAACGAAAACCTTCATTTCTACATTTAGGGCAGCTCTATTCAAAGGTAGTAATTGCGTTTCAAATTTGCATGGTTGTATGCAATTGAACCTACAAAGGTGTTTTATAACACCACTTTGTTTAAAGGCAAAGTAAATACCTTGGAGCGCTGTTTGCATTGATTTATCATTGTTTGGTTATGCAATTGAGCTCTATTTTCAAGTTTGAATGAACCTAGGGCTGTAACTAGGGTTTTTGAAACTTTATGACAACTTTTGAGGGACTTCCCATGGAGAAAAAATTCTAATTCTAATTTTGTTTGATATCTACTATTTTTGTGATCATTTTGAGTTAACTTTTGCATTGAAATTCCAAATATTCCGGAAGATACGAATTTCTGAAATTTCAACTGCTTGAGGCAATTAATAAATAGAGGAATGAAAATAAGGCAATTAATTCAAAAAAATATTTGTATAATTTTCCCTAGTGGAGCGATTCACTTGGGCAGGTTGTTAGAGTGTTTTTTGGGCTCTAATATTGAAGGAAATAATTTACTTTACATTCTGGAAATTATTTTAATAATTTACTAAGTGAGGCGAATCGATTTGGGGAGCTTGGAGACATTGTTGAAGGGATAGAACAAGGGTTTGATTTTCAGATTTGTTTCTCCTATTTTTTTTTAGTGTGGCGACTTGTTTGGAGAGGCTAAATTGACTATTAGCAGCCCTAATTTGTTCTTTGGAAACCCTAATAAATTGCAGATATTTTTGACATATTTATTGTGAGTTTGTGCAAGGATTTCAACGCTGATTGGAAGGGAAATACGTAGTTGTACTGACATTTTAAAAATCAAAATTATTGCAAAGAAATTCCAGCCACATCGCCATTCCATCTTGCCACAAAAAGAGGTACTTTATTGCAGTTTCATATTCATTAATTCTTGGGGTTATTGTGGACTGTTACTGCTTGGAATTTGGATAGTTATTGCTGCTAGGGTTTTCTGATTTTTAAAGCAGAATTCATATTATTTTCAGTTCTGTGCTAAGAGTGTATTGGGAAACCCCAACTTGTCATAATTGTCCCATTTGGGGACATTATAGTCGTTTCAGAGCCAATTTATTGGCCAGCTGTGGAGTTTGAGGGTTTCATGTCAAACAGTGACATGAGAGATATGGATAGTACAAGGTTTGAGAGATCCTCTCAAGCTCATGAAAGGAAGAAGCAGTGATCCATTCGAACGGTTTTGATGGAGATTTATTAGTATATGACATACCCACCCCCTTTCAGGAAGGAGATGGACCTCAAAGATTTTGTATCATGGAAAAGAGGTAAGGGCAGTACTCGGGTTAGTCAGGAGTTACCTGTTGCTTTGAGGAAGATTGTTCTTTCCACATTTGATGGTTCTACAAACATGTCAGCTAGGGCATGGATTGATAAATTAGGTACTTTGCACTTTGTCCCATGGAGGTAGAGGAGGCCCTAAGATTCATCACGACACATTTAGAAGGGGTTGTCCATGATTGGTGGCACCAGGGGTTGTTAAACCAAGGGCATCACCTCATAGACAACTACGAGGAATTTATCAAGAAATTCATGGCACGGTTTGACAAGGTTGCAACTTCGGACCATAAAAAATCAGAAAAGGTAAAAAAATAAAAAAAAAACTGAGCCCAAAAAAGAAGATTTAAAGGCATCTAAAACTAAAGTTGAAGAGCAAACCAAAAGGATGGATGAACCAAGAGAGATGAACTCTAGACACACCATGGAAGAAGGATCAAGTGGGACAGCCACTTGTGATAAGAAGCAAGTCATGCAAAAGGAAGGTGAGTCCCTTAAACACCTACATAATCATGCCAAAGATAAAGGGAAATCAATATTGCACATTGATGAAGGGAAATCGGTGAACAAGGTCCACACCACAAAGGCTAATGATCACCATCAACTTGCTGTAATTTCCGGAACAACAAATAAAGGTAAGGCATTTAATTATTTTTATGGCAAGTAATTAGTGCACAACCTTCCTATGCTCCTACATTACTTTGGAGGATATGAGGACCATGCCAACGGTGAGGACAAGGTGAAGGGCATGCCAAAAAGCATGAAAACACATCACGAAATTGGTAAGCATCCCCATTTGTTTGATACATTTCATACTCTACATATAATCGTTGTGTTTAGAAGGAAGATGCAAGAGGAGGGTATCCAACTAATGGCAAGGCTTGAGATATGTATTGTTGTTGGTAAATCAACTACAATAATTACAATTAAGTTTCCAGGTGAAAGGATGCACTACATAAGAAATAATGCATTGTCCTAGGATAGTGTGGTAAAAGCTTGCTATGTGGGATCACAAGTTTAAAGTTATGCAAAGGGTGCATTGTCTTTTGGAGGGAAATGGCAAGCAATTAAGGGTTGTTACAGTTCTTATACAGCCCTTGTTTATGGTGTTTTAATTGGATGTGCCAAGGGAAAAACTTGGCTAGACATGAGAATGGTAAGAGGTGACAAGTGCTATGACCCATTGGTCATTGCAAGGGTTGTTGATAATCATTTGACGGCTGTTTTTTGCATTTCCAGCTTGTCTCATTCACGATTTTTCGTGTACATGTTATGCATGGGTTTCAAGGTGGTTAGCGTCACACCATTCAACATCAAGAGGGTGGTGCAAAGATACATAAATGAATTCCAAGCCACCATAGGGGAAAGCAAAAAGGAAAGAGGAAGTTGCTACATTCATATTGGAAGTAACAACAAAATACCTCTTGGTTTTCAAGTAAGAAAGAGTTGCAAGGGAGGACCAAGGCAATAAAGAAGGATGTATCTTATAATCATAGAGATTGAAAATTGGATCAAAAGGGTGTTATTAAACACCAATGTTTTTCCTAACTTGCTTGTTTCATGTGTAGGTTTATTTTGGAGATCCCTTGCAAAGGGCAATGCAGGGAATAAGTTGGCTTTCATACATGGGCAACCAATTGAAAGGGATGATATGGAGGACATGGAAGAAGATTTAAGGTCCATCGTAGATTGGGCAAAGGCTCAAATCATGAGCAGCAGTGGCAAAGTAAATTTATGAAGAAAAATTATTTTTTCTTTTCTGAAAAATTCAGAAAATTGTTGGAAACAATCTTGGCCATCGACCCCCAAAAAACAGCACATTGTTTGGTACATGACAGCAACCTAAGAGGTCTGAAATTGTTGTTGGAATGTATGAAAATTTTGCTTCTGAAAACCTTGAGTTGAGCAATCTATTACAGCCACCCATAATGCATAAGAAATTTGATTTTGGAAGCATTCTGACACTCACACCAAAGGAAAATATTGCTTGGTATAATTCTGATTTTGTGCAATCAGAAAACTCAGCTATTCCACCACTACAGCCAACAAAGACGCTGGAAATTGTTGATAAGAAGACTGAAAAAATTGTTTCTAAAATTTCTGAGTTGTGTCATTCATTACAGCCACCCAACATACATTAAAAAAAAAAAAAGATTTGAAGTTACTTTGTTATTTATGACCAGGTGACAGATTATTCTTTGTGTTTCCGATTTTGTGCAATCTGAAAAATCAGGTTTTTGGCCTCTACTACAGCCTCTTTATTGGGAAGGAATTACTGATTTTTGTGCACATCTACAACTGTTATGTGATCCTGATTTTGTGCAATCAGAAAAATCAGATTTTTTGCTTCTACTAAAGCCCCCTTGTGGGAACAACATGATTGATTTAATTGCTTACTTCCAGCAGTTCTTGAGTTCAGGAAATGACATCTTTGGAGACCAAGATTTGCACAAGAAATGGGTAAAATTTGTGAGTATGGAACAGCAGCGTACCTTACCTCTCTTTGAACATTCCTTTGATGTTTACATGGTCACATACTTACATAGCCATCAAGAGAAGGGGCAGCTTGGGATTAAACATGCTTTGCATATGATGGGGACTAGTCATAGTGGAATGCATATGGTGATGAGTTGCTTCAAAGGCATGTTACATCTGATAATTCTTTTGGCTACTTCTTTGCACATTTGGGAGTCTTCCTCAAAGCATAGAGGAATGAATTGTTGGGCACCTTATTTCGGTAAGTTCCGGATTCGCGCCAACACGACATCCACATCGGAGCAAGGCAATCATTTGACGTGATGATTGACCTTTTGGCATTTTGGCGCTAGCTGGAGGTTTCAATGCATATCTTGCACCAGCTGGCAGGCGGCTAACTGGTCCCTAGATCTTCAGGGCATCTTCCAGGAGTGGCAATATGTGGCGACTACAACACGAAGTTCGCAAGATGATGGAGCTAGTGGGAATGATCACTAAGGCTCCAGCTCGGCACTCGGCGTGCACATTCCACCCTGGTGGAGCTGATCCTGAAGAGCTATAAAAGGAGCTCGACCCAGTTGATGTAGGATGCGAAGATAGTGCAGTGAAGCTCTGGCGAATTTGAATTGCTCTGTATGCATGCATCTAGTAACCATTAGACTTAGTAGTATGGATGCCATGAAGGCTCCACTTGTAAGCACCCAAGCTCGCCTGTAAGCCTCTGGGTCATTAGGTAGTTTGAGCTAAGCATACCCTGTTCTAAATTTCATGAATTGTATACTGTGTTTTATTTGAGTTTTGATTACTGAGAAAGAATGGTTGCAGCAGCAAACACTATATTTGGTTTATGCATCTTTAGTATTGCTATTTGAATGTGCAATGATTATAATGTTGTAATTTCAATACATTGATGTTAAGAATGTTGTTTATAAGCTTATGATTTGCATCGTTAATGGAGTCCCTGTAATAAATGATGACGTCAGCTGTAACTTTTATAAAGACTAAGGATATAGATCATGTGCCAAGCGTTCCTCCCCTTGCGAGAAGCACGAGCCTAGCATGAGTATTTAAAGTGAAAGCAGCCCTTTGACCCTTCAAGCGTTGATACGACGCTAGACTTAGATTAACAAAGGCTTGCACCCATATGACTCTAGGATTAGTCCACCAAAAGCCTTGCGCCTATAGGCCGCTAGGATTAGTCCACCAAAAGCTTGCGCCTATGAATCTAATTAAAGCCTTCCCTAAATTGACCAAGTCCCATAATTGATGCCTTGCGCCATGGCACAACTAGCCCAACGTGGGCCTTGGTTCCTTCACAACTGTGCTTCGGGTGAGCGCATAGCCCTGTGCCTTCTATGAATTGATGCTGGCGCAGCTGAATGTAAAACATTGGGTGCAAAGGGAATAACACATGTTTGCACCTGGTTGTAATAAGCCAAGAACCGACTAAGACAACTTTGTGCACCTTTTCTACAATATTTTGGTTCCGTTGCCAGAATCCGTGTTGAATTTTGTTGTTGCAATTATGTGACAGAATGATGTACCGACTCTCCCTCGAAAACACTGAGTGCTGGCTACAATAGGTGGAAGATAGTTTTGCGCTAAAGCATCCAACTTGCAAAGGACAAAAGATGAGAAAGTGGGTTCAGAACAACCTATATGATGCTCTATACGAAGCCTTTTTCTGTGAACTACCTGAGCGTGTGTACTGGTGGTTCGCTGCATATTCAACCCACAAAAGAACCTATGGATAGCGCTATCAGTGGACGAAGGAGTGCCTAGAGACTTGAGACCCTGGATTTCATTTGGACTAGAGTAGTAGATAAATGGTGGCAAGGAGCATTGAATAGCTACATACTTGAGTTCGCAGTTTCTACATACTCGTGCCCTGAGGAAGCAGAGTACCAGTTTTTGCGCGACCCTAGATGCACATTTGTGAAGGAATTTGGCGGAGAGCTCAAAAAGCTAATGGTGGATTACGACTTTGAAACTTTGGGGATGGAAGGTTAAAGTCCTCTCGCGTATGAGCGGCGCAAAGGGGGAAAAGGGGATGTGTAGGTGAAGCGTAATGGAAGGGGATGAGCAGATTGACACCCGAGAGCTCAAGAGACGGACTTATAATAAGAGACGACGCAGACTGATGGAAGATCTAGAACCTAGAAGTGCCGAGAGGACCCATAGCGAGCGGGAAGGGCATGGGGAAGGATCTCTTGAAATACAGCAGCGTGAGGATGAGAGATATAATGAAGTGATGGATCGAGCTTGACATTTGACAGGTGTAGAATCCGTCGAGTTCCTTCAGGATTTGGTAACTGAAGATACGCTTGATGCGCCTCCCCCCTTTGAACCTACGGCACATGCTCACGCGCTGGATCCCCCACTTGACGAAAGTACATAAGGAATGATTGACTCTGTTGACGACTTTGATCTTAGACATTTTGCAGATTTGGAGTGCAACTTTGTGATTGAGAAAATTATTCCATACAAGGAGGTGAGCGCAACAACCTCTAGATCAATGGGCGTTAGCTCACTGTGGATCAAATCCACGTTTTGAAGTTTTTTGGGTAGTCAGCTTTTGTCGTAGATGTGCTTGGTGAGTTGGGCAGATTGGTATTGGCCTCTTATTTCTCGGGTTCCCCTTTTTTTATTTTTGGCTAATTCTCGGCTCCTGTTGGTGCTATGTGGTGCCTCCACACTCATTTTTTGCAAAAGAGTTCTTGACTCCCCCAGGAGTAGCGCCGGCTCACTACGTGGTGTCACGTTGCTCCTCGAGAGCGAAGGGTTCTTTTGTCAAAACTTTAAGAAACACCATTGGATGGTGAAATAATAGTCGAGGCCCACTATAAGAGGCAGTTCAGAGGGGGACACGCGTCACCACAACGCTTCTTCTAAGCATCATGGGAATCATGAGGCATTGAAGTTGCGCCATATTCGGGATTTTGAAGACCGTCTGCACTCATGAGCCGAAGCTCCCCCTTTCAGTTGCAATGGCCTCAACATGAGTGCAAGTGCCAGGTTCCAAGTGTCGTTTCCTCGTGAGGTCATTGTGCCTATATATTATGGGCTTCTTTTGTAAAGGGCTAGGAATTAAATAATAGAAACTATTTTTTTACGACTGTTATTAGAGAACAACCATTGTAGTAGCTTTTTTTGTTTTTTATTTCAAGACCTTAGCAGGTGCCCTTCGCGGGAAGGATTGAATATTCAATACTGTGCCTTTGGGCCTTTTGTATTTTGTTCTCTGCCCAACAATGAAGAGGATGTGGTGTTCTGTGTCAAATTGAGTAGAATCAATTGTTGTTTGTTGTTTCTGTTTTTGCTTCTATAGTGTTGGCTTTTGCTTATATTACAGGCTTTAAATCACGCATATGCTCTTTTGAATCGTCTATAATGTTTTAAGAGTAAGCTATTTTATGCAATTTTAGGAATGGATACGTTGAAAGTTCTGGTGCATCGCCTTACATAGTTTTATTTTAGTTTCCTTTGTATTTCAACCTTACCCTTTTCATCCCCAATTAATTTGAAGAGCCGGCTTCTAAAATCCCAAAGGTCGCTTCACAGATCGCAATTTCGTCCCACATCTGTAAAGCTTCCCATAGGAAACTATTCGTTGAGAGCGAGAGTTTTAGGCATCAATAGTTCCCTTTTCTAGCACTCCCAGTGGGACTAAATCAATCTGACTAGAAGCCAGAGTTTATGAGCCAAAGACCCGTCACAAGGTCACTAATAGCGTAGAATCCAAGCTTACTACTACCACCTCTAGTAGTTGTAACTCGCCAAAGGACTGTAGGGTCTAGCACACCACAACAACCACAACAGATGGCAATCCTAGGACCACCAAGGAACTTTGTAGCATGAAATAGTGGTAGCCCACTCATCCCTCCAGTAGCCCCAGCTACATGGGATCCTATTCCTGCTAACGCCTCGAAGGCACTGCCTAAATTCAAAGGGGATGATTTCAAAAGTGCAGCAGAACATCTTTACGATGTTGCCAATGTTTGTACCATGCATCACGTCACGGAGCAGAACGTAGCCTTGAGGCTACTGGCCGCCTCTTTCAAAGGGCGAGCTCTCGACTGGTATCGGTCCTTGCCGCCCAACTCCATCGCCACTTGGGATGAACTGGGCAACAGATTCTTCAACCAATTCAATGATAAAGGAGAACGATCATCTCTCTTGTAGCAATAGATCACTATTAAAAGAGCCCCACAAGAGGCTATCATCGATTTTAATACCAGGTTCAAAAAAACCTAGCAAAAAATCCTGGTAGCGGCTTGACCGCCCACGGGTATGGCCATCGTCTTTTATCTTAAGGCCTTCAACTCGGACATAGCGGTTATGATTCAGTCCCTTGGAGGCCAGACATTGTTGGATGCGTATGAATTAGCGGTTAGAGCAGAGAACAATCTGATAGATGCCAAGAAACTCCCCCCACGACCGTCGATGCCTATGTTCCTAGAAATATCAATGCCACTGCAAGAGGAAGTCCCAAGCACCTCACAAGCGTCTCCTTCCATGTATGTATATCCGACTACTCAAACGAGCGTGTCTGCTTCATCCACGCTAGCTACGGAGATGAATGACATGAAGAGCATCCTGCAGAACTTCTCTAATGAGATCATAAACCTCAAGAGGCAGTAAGTTATGCCCCCAAAGCCCCCTTATCAAAATTACCAAAACGAAAGAGCATCGTATCAACACAACCAGCACCAAGGAGGGCAGAGGCCAAATCACCAAGTGCGCCCTGCAAATTAGATCATTCCGGTTCTTGATCCTTTGCAAATGGTCCCTCCAAACTCTCAGAGGGAATAGGTCACTGGCCAAAACAACTTGGCGGATGACTCAAATCATGGTGCTTTCTGTGTAATGATGCACATACACCGCGAAATTGCCCAAGAGGTAATCTACAACAAAAGGTTGCCGAGCAATGAAGACAAGGAAACACACCTGATTCGGCTCCTTACAGATATCAATTCCCGGGTGTTGAAAATGCTGTCCTAATAGCTCAAATGCAAGGACTGTCCTTGGAGAAAGAAGAGATAGCCTCAGAACAAGCACTTTTCTCTTGGGTAGAAGACGAGGATACAGTGTATGCAAGAGAGGTCCCCATGATGAAAGCCCCGCAAGTCCAATCAGAGTACTACACTTGATCCAAGAAGAAACCAACCGAAACCCAAGAGGTTTTCGCAAGGCCTAAAGTGACTTTTGGGAAAAATCCAGTACCCCAACCATCACCCCTAGCATATCAAAAGAGGAGTGAAGTAGCACAAAACAAGATAAAAGACCTAAAGTCCAATCTCAAAGGTCATTTAATGTGGTGGAGCAGCTGAAGAAGGCTACAACCAATGTTTCTCTTTGGGATATCTTGTCTATCCCAGAGCAGAAGTCTCTGCTGCGAGAAGCATTGGAAGACCAAGAAAACCATGTGCAAACTAACTTGGCTACGGAGCCAACACAAGCCTGTTGGGTGAATATTTTGTCACCAGCTAACTGATGAGCAAAATAGGTCTCTTCAACCACAACATAAGGAGATTGGTCGGCTAGATGTGCAGGTTTACCACATCAAAAGGGGACAAATCTCTCCTCTCATCAAGGGGAGGTTCCCTTATAACTATGAAGAGCTATATACTATATATATAAGCAGAAAATAACACTCAGGGGTAGAACTACACCATCCATCTCTTTTTTTTCAGAGATAATGTTCACAGACAAAGGAGAAATCCTGGTGATAATACTGAAGGCACTTCTCTTCTTTCAGAAGTGGTCTTGCAGTAGGGCGCAGGAGTTCTTTCTGGTGGGTAACCAACAGGTAACAAGGGCGCAATAACCAACAGAATGAGGTGTAACACAAAGTCTCCACCTCAACTGCCCAAAGAGTGAAATACGAAGGATGATGGGGGCACAAAGTCATCCCAAGATCCTTTACACAGAAAGAAACTAAAAACACACTGAAGACAATTGTGACAGCACAAAGTCTTTCCACAATTGGCTTCAGGACACCTTCCTAATTACTTCCACTAGTTCTGCTTGTTAGATTAAATAAACAAGAATGCTCTTAGGAAACGGACATAAGAACAATTTTTTAAAATAACACAAGCTATAACAGCAAAAAGTCTGAAAGTAATTTGCTTTCTCATTCAGATAAAGAAATATGATCAACAATTTGAGCTCAAAGTCTCAGTAATCGCCTTTCAATTTGGGCAGAGTTTTGCTTCTATAATGGAAAGATCTCCTTTGCATAAAACAAGAGATTACAATATATAGCAGCCAAAAAAGGCTTGGCGCTTTGTTCCATGGAACGACCCATGCTGCATTCAATGCCTTGAATGCATTTTCAGTTCTGTCAAGGGGCCATGCTTGGAACAGTGCATTGGCCTTAATTGTGGCGTGCCAATTCATCTCATATGTCTCCTCCAAAGTATAGGCCGCTTGGTCCTTTCCTTCTTATTTGCGCAGCTGTCCACTTTTGCCTTTACTTCATGGAAGAAAAATAGGCCGTGTCCTTGATTTGGCGTGCTTAGAAGTCTACTTGATGGACTGTTTCACCTACTGAAAATAACTCCCTTGTAGATATTTCTGATCTTTTTGTATTGTTCTATCTTCCCTGTAGCAATTGGTTATCTTCTTCCGCTGGTCGCTTGCTTCATCTTTCAAGTTTCGCGCTATATTTGAAAATTAACGGATATTCCATTACCTTAAATTTGACGTCTGCGGGGACGTCAATAGTTGTTGGTTGTTTGAACCATATTGAACCATGAACCTTTGAACCTGCTAGTTCATTGGTTCAAAAGTTCAACGGTTCAAGCGGTCTTTATCGGTTCCTTGGTTCCATCGCTTCCCTGGTTCAATCGCTTCCTTGCTTTTTGGTTGAACCATCCCTTTGAACTAGTCTCTGGAATCATCCGTTTCCTTCCTTTGCTTGGAGCTTTCTTTGAACCTTTGAACCTTTTGGTTCAAGGTTCAACGGTTCAATGTCTTTCTTAGAATCCTTTGTTTTTGGCTAAGTCTTTTGAAGACTTAAAATTCTTTCAGCTTTATGTCTTTGGAACACCCCGAAGGGAAGGTATTCCTTCGGGTCTTTGAAAAAGGTCCATTTTTTGGATGCCGATAGCCCCTCGCAAGGGTACCTGCCCTTCGGGATTCTTCGAGCGGCCTTTTCCTTCAAATCCTTCGGATATTTTGTCCGAAGGAAACCTTCCCTTGCCTTAGCCACTTTTCCGCCGGGCTTTTGATCATTCCTTCGGGCAAAATGTCCAAAGGAATTCCTTCGGACAAAATGTCCGAAGGAATTCCTTCGAACAATTTTGTTCGAAGGATTTGTCTTTGAGAAATTCTTCCGCAGAAAAACTTTCCGAAGGAATTCTTTTCGTTCCTTTACTTGGTAATTTCCTCGGACAAAAAGGTCCGAAGGAAATCTTCCCTTTCGGCCTTCTCTTTGATCTTTGAGCAAATGTTTCCTGCCCTCCGCAAGGGCACCTATCTTTTGTTCACTGCCCTCTGCAAGGGCACTTGCTCTTTCGGCTTTGGGGCACTCCTTTGAACCGTTCGATTGAACCGACCAATTGAACCAATTTTGGTTCAACGGTTCAATCTTGCATTTGAAGCCTTTTTCTCTCTTAAGTCTTTTGATCTCTTTGACCCTGTTGAACCCGTTGAACCATTTTGGTTCAAGGTTCAACGGTTCAATGGTTCATTCCTTTGTTCTTCGAAGCCTCTTTTTCTTCCAAGTCTTTCGAAGCCGTCGAACTTGTTGAAGTGGATGAACTTTGAATTTCTACTGAAACGCTTAACTTCTTTAAGCTTGCCGACGTCGTTGAACCTTTAAACTTTTTTGGAAGCGGCGTTCAATGGTTCAATCCTTTCTTTGGAGCTTGCTAATGAACATTTTTAGCTGAACCGAGGCGTTGAACCAATCTTGAAATTGCCTAAGTGTTGGGAACTTGTTTCTTTGTGAGAACTCCCCTGTTGAAGTCGTTGAACCTACTAGTCCCTTAGCTGAAAAAGCTTGAATAATGAAGAATTTGAATGCTCAAAACAATTTTTGAGAAGGGAAGAGAAGATTTTGGCCTGCAGGACCAAAATAGCTCATATGTTGTCCCAAAAAATGAGTGACAGATTTTGAGAACAACTAGCTCCAGTTGGAGAACTTCTTTCAGTTGAAAACTTAGAACAACTGAGGGGAGTAGAAACCAGAATCTCCAGTGCCTTTAAATATGCCATTGGGCTACGGAGTCATGCTACCCAAAAAAGAAAGGCGCCAAAAATGAAAACGAAAATCACAAAACAGAAATAAAGACTATACAAATATACATATGTACAGATGATCTTATCTAATACTTCAAGAATTAAAGTGCTTCAGATGCTGCCCATGGTGAGGCAGAGAAAATGGTGTGCCATTTTGATACTTCAACAGGAAATTGTTTTCGTCATTGAGCTGATGGATAGTAAACGGACCTCTCCATAGGGAATCGAATTTCCCATGCATTCCCTTTGGTTCTCTTCTCTTGTCCCACAACAAGCCCTGATCTCCAATTTGGAAATCACAAGTTTTTGCTTTCTGATCGAAGAGTTTCTTCACCGGACTTTGATGCTGCGCAATTTGTCCACCACCATAGTTTGCTACTCATCCAACTCAGTTAAGCACATGATTCTTTTATCGATGGAGCTTTCATATGTCTGATCTTCGACCGCCTTAGCTAATTTCAATGCTGGCAATTTCAGCGTGATTGGTATCTTTGCATTGAGACCATAAAGAAGTTGGAAAGGTGACATACCAATTGTCCTCTTAGGTGTAATTATGTCTGCCCATAAAGCATCAACCAATGCTTTATGCCATGTTCGTTGGTTGTTATCTACCAACTTCTTGATGATAGTCACCAGGTTCTTGTTGTTTGATTCAGCTTGGCCATTCCCTTGTGGAAAATAATCAGAAGAGTGGGAGAGGGTAATCCCACAGTAAAAACAGAATTGAGTAATCTCTTAGAGAAACAAGCTGCGTTGTCTGTGACAATCTTGGTTGGGACCCCAAACCTAGAAATGATGTTCTCCTTGAGGAAATCACACACTACTTCTGAAGTAGCATGCTTGGTTGGAATAGCTTCCACCCACTTGGTGAAGTAATCTGTGGCTGTGAGGACATAATCATGTCCAGCACTTGAAGATGGGTTTACAGCACCAATGAAATCGATTCCCCATTGCTGAAATGGCTCTTCTATCACCACTGGCTTAAGAGGCAGAGCAATTAATTTGGGTCTTCCAACGAACTGTTGGCATAGTTCACATCTTCGTACCCATTTGTATGCATCTTGAAACAGAGTAGGCCAGTAATACCTGGCTCGCAGAGTCTTATGGGCAGTTACAGGAGCGAAAAAATGTCCTCCATAGGCCAGATTATGAAAAGACTTCAAAAGTTGGTTCTGCTGCTCTTTATCCACGCAGCAAAGGAACACTCCATCAAGGTTCCTCTTATACAGGGCGTTGTCCCATGGGATAAAATTGGCAGCTTTTAACTTGACAGTTCTTTTTTCTTTACGAGACAGGTGAGCAGGACACTCACCATAAGGAAATGAGCAATACTTGAATACCACTCATTCGTGGTGGAAACAAAGAGGACTGTTGGCGTGTCTTCAATTTCTTCTTTTCCATGCTCTGTTTCTTCTAGTCTGTTGTCAGCAATCAATTGGCATAGGCCCCTTCCCCGCACTGCTTCATTGGTTTGATGACTAGATTGAACACCTGAATTTTAGCAATCCGATTGCCTCTTTTCGTTTCAAACTCCTGCTGAGTTAATATGGATTTGACTGTGGTGTCAGGAACCAAGGCAGTAGTGTGAATTCAGGTTGTAAAAGCGGAAATGCTTCACTACCTTTACCACTGCATAAGCATGGTTCTCCATGTTTGAATATTTCAGCTCAGACAGTTCATGAAAGAAATGAGAGATTCCACACCTTGGTTCTGTTGAACCAGAATAGCTGAAAGTGTGTTCAGAAGCATAACTATACACTGTGAAATCCTTGATATAATCTGGACAAACCAGAATTAGAACGTGGGCAATCGCTGTCTTAATATCTCGAAACGCCAATTTAACTTCTTCAGTCCAGCTGAAAGTGGCATTTCCCTTCATCATGTTCACAATGTGACGAGTCTTCTCAGCGAACTCGGGGATGAACCTTCGTAAAAAATTCACCTTTCCAAAGAAAGAGTGAACTGCAGTCTTACTTGTGGACAGAGTAAGTTCCTGGATGGACTTGACTCTGTCTGAGTCAATCTTTATGTCTTCTCGGGATACAATGTGCCCGAGAAGTTTTCCTTTTGTTACTCCAAAAACAGACTTCTTGGGATTTAGAGATGCCATTCTGACGGCATCGTTCCAACACTTGTTGCAAATGGTGCATATGATCAGGACGATGCTTAGAAAAAATTGTTAAATCATCCAGGTACATTACAATGAACTTACCCATTTCATCTTTGAAAGCAAGGTCCATTGCTCTCTGAAAAGTGGTGCCAGCATTTATCAGGCCAAATGACATTCTTCGATAGGCAAAGGTGCCCCAAGGTGTGGTGAAGGCAGTCTTATGCTGGTCTGTTTGACCAACTTCAACTTGATTGTACCCTGAGAAGCCATCCAGCGTTGATAACATTTATGAATTAGTTACTGTCTGAAGGACTTGATCCATGATGGGCAGAGGATAGTTATCCTTTAAAGACGACTGATTTAAATTTCTGAAGTCCATATAGAGGCGAATTTTGCCATTCTTCTTCATGGGTACTATGTTGGCAATCCATGTGGAATGATGGATTGAAAAAATTATCCTACCATTCAACATTTTCTGTATTTCAGACAGAATAGTACCTGATATCTTCGGATTGTACTGCCTGGATTTTTGCTTGTAAGGCACCAAATCACTTGAGAGGAATGTCATGGCGAATTTTTTCAGGTCTGAGTGACTTCAGATCATCATAGGAGTATGCTAGGACATCCATGTACTGGCGGAGCAGAGCAGTGAACTTGAATCTCTCCTCAGGAGTGCAACATTTTCCAATGTTCACCATCTTGAGATTTTCTTTGGTACCCAGATTTATTTGATCAAACTCCTGAGAGGAGCTTGAATCTGTTTGCTGCTGTTTGATGAACCTGTCGTGTTTGTCAAACAACGTCTCAAGAGAAACCAAGGCTTTTGGGATTTTATTTTCTTTAAGTTGCGAGAATTCTTCACATGCGTCTGAATTTGATTCAGGGGTTGGTTCAAGCTTGTGAGGCTCACTGCCTTCGAAGTGAAGCTGTTCAAAGCAGTCTTTTTGTAGGAAGGCAATGATTTGGTGGTCGCCATTGAACACTTGCCAATGGTTGGCATTGTCAGGCACACTTGGTCGAAAGACCAACTTAATAGTGTACCTATCTCCCTTAAAGTCTGGATGAAGAACCAAGAGAGTTGCAAAAATAGCCAGTGCATCAGCGTTGTCATTGAATTCCCTGGGTATGGCAGAGATGCTGAAAGCATCAAAGCTTTCAATTTGATCCCAGACTAGATTGCGGTAATGTCGCAATCTCTCGTTTTCGGTTTGATACAGGGTCCTCACCTAACAAACCACCAGTTCAACATCTCTTTTGGCATGAAAGAGTTTGATGCCTTTGTCTTGGATAGCGTTCAATCCAAGCAATAGAGATTCGTACTCAGCTGTGTTGTTGGTGTTGCTGAACTGCAACTTGTATGAAGAAGGAAAAATATCTCCTTGAAGAGATATCAACACAATCCCGGCTCCTGAACCGGTAGAGGAGCAACTGCCATCGAATACCAGAATCCATACTTCATCAGACACTGATTTTTTCCTAGATTTTTCTTTGTTTGGAGGGGGAGATTCTTCTACACTTGCACTGCACTCCACCAATCCTTCTGTTGTTCCATCTGAACCAATTTTCAGGTTGACACATTCGAAAATTTCATCAGACGTCTCATGGACTTCCTCCGTGGATAAAAAGTAATTACCCATGCCTGAAGACTCAAATAGAATTTGAGCTTCAAGCGCTGATGTTTGAGTGACCACGTATTTTGCTTCCTTCTCAAGGAGCAATCTCTGCATAACACCTTTAACTGGGATCTTTGCCTCGGATAGGTCCATGCTTAATTCGCCACCATCTTTGCAGAAATTTCGCCCAAGAATGATGCCGTATGATGCTGGGATGTCGGCTACCAAGACAGTCATCTTGATTCTCTTGTCTGGGAATGCTGCAAATGTAAATTGGGCGTCCTTGATTTGTCCCAGCAGTGGCACTTGTTTGTTCTCCATGGAAAAAATCTCCCAAATGTCTTGATGAATGTGAGACTAAGGGATTCCGCCACTTTGGTAGGGATGACATTGTCAGATGCACCGGAATCTATGATGTAATTGTTCAGTCGGTGTCCATTTATCAGCAGAGAGACAAAATGGTTCAGTCCTTCCGAGAGCAGCAGGAGTAATAACAAGATTATACCTGGTGGATGTGTTCTTGGGGGATCACAAGTTACCTTCGAAATTGCTTGTCCTACAGGCACAGCTTGGTTCTTTACACATTGAACCAACTTATCTAACTGCTCAGAGTTGGATTGCAGGAATTCAAATTCAGACATTTGAATTTTGGTTTTCTTTATATGGTCAATTATGTCAAATGTCTTAAATGAACTAGGAACAGAGGATGGGAGTTCATCCTTTTGGTTTTTGGGAGGGGGAGCACTGATCTGCGAATTTGAAGTTGAAGGTGAAAGCAAGTTTGGAGTACTTACTTTTTTAGCAATCATTGGATCCTTTCGCTGGAAACGCAGAGAAGTTCCTCGTTTGGCAATTGAAATTGCAGGTTGAGGTCGCTCTTCTGTTTTTTCTTTATCAGCTTGCTGGGCTGACTGATTCTTGGACCGGGTGAAAACAATGTATGATCCCTTGACTGCTTTACCTTCACTTCTGAGTTCATCCTGGTAATTCAGGAAACCAATGTTGAAGTCTCCAGCTAATTCTTCTCCCTTTGTGAAGAGATTAACGTCATCTTCTGAGTTCAACTCAGGGTGGAAGGAGAAATCTGATTCTGCTTCAAGATATCCGACTGCTGAATTGGTTGGAGGTGCTTCAATGGCCAATTTCCCTTGAGGGGGAGAAAAACGATTTGGCTACCCTTGATTCCTGGCAACATGGCCTTGGTATGACTGATTGGAGAATGTCCTCCTTGGTATATCTCTGTATGAAGGAGCAAATGACATCCCTTGCGCCATTTATTTTTTAAGAGCTAGCAACTCGTTTGCCAACTTCTGCACCATTGGATCAGTGGTGACTGTAGGTGAGTATTCAGAAGATGAAGAGGATTTACCTCTGTTAGGATCTCTCCTTATTTTTTCTGCCAAGATAAGGTCATCTTCTACCTCAGTAGCCAACTCTTGAGCAGCAACAAGGTCTATGTGGCCAGCCCGTCTTAGCAGAAAGCTCACTTCAGGTAGCTGTGAGTTGATGAAGAAGCATTTAAGGTTCTCAGGGGTTGGCTGAGCAATGGTAGGAATTCGGTTCCTCAGCTTGTCAAACTTGGCAATGAAGTCCCTCATAGGTTCATGAGGTTCCTTCTTCATCTGTGTGAACTGGGCCAGCAAGGCATGCGCATCTTCTGCAGGGTTGAACCTGACTTCAAATTTAGCTTTAAGAGTGTTCCAGTCGGTCATAGTCTGGCCCTGTAGATGGTAGAACCAGTCTGCAGCAGCACCTTGCAATGTTTTCACAAACAGCCTGACTGCTACGTCCTCATACTCCACGCCTATCACACCACAGGCTATGCTGAAAGTTGCAATGTGTTCATTAGGATGAACTCTCCCATCCCCAAAAAACTTGGAAAAATTCTTCTTTGAACTGCGTGGAAGCTCATGTAGAGATGGGGTTAAATTGAGTGGGCCAAAAGAGTTACCCTAGGGGCCTTGAACCGCCATGATTTGATTATGAAAAATGGGGATAACAAATCTGGGTGGAGTATGTATAGGCAAAGCTCTGCTAACAACAGAAAAAGAAGCTCTGCTTTGTGTTGGTGACCTGGGATGCGCAAAAGGAACACTCCTGGATCGTTGAACTTGAAGTTGGGAAGGGAACAAATCGAAATTGCCATGCTGCACCAACTCAAAAATAGGGTCAACACCTTGGGTTCTCTGGCTTCTAGTATAGCGTGGAGTTGCAAAATTGTAGAATAAAAATGGGAAAGAACTGGCTCTGCTTCAGCTTGAAGCTTGAGGCTTCAAACTGCGCGCTCTTCCCCAGTAGAGTCGCCAAAAATTGTTGGGTGAATATTTTGTCACCAGCTAACTGATAAGCAAAATAGGTCTCTTCAACCACAGCATAGGGAGATTGGTCGGCCAGATGTGCAGGTTTACCACATCAAAAGAGGACAAATCTCTCCTCTCATTAAGGGGAGGTTCCCTTATAACTATGAGGAACTATATACTATATATATAAGCAAAAAATAACACTCAGGGGTAGAACTACACCATCCATATCTCTTTTTTCAGAGATAATGTTCACAGACAAAAGAGAAATCCTGTTCATAATACTTAAGGCACTTCTCTTCTTTCAGAAGCGGTCTTGCAATAGGTCACAGGAGTTCTTTCTAGTGGGTAACCAACAGGTAACAAGGGCGCAATAACCAGCAGAATGAGGTGTAACACAAAGTCTCCACCTCAACTACCCAAAGAGTGAAATACGAAGGATGATGGAGGCACAAAGTCGTCCCAAGATCCTTTACACAGAAATAAACTAAAAACACACTGAAGACAATTGTGACAACACAAAGTCTTTCCACAATTGGCTTCAGGACACCTTCCTGATTACTTCCACTAGTTCTGCTTATTAAATTAAATAAACAAGAATGCTCCTAGAAAATGGACATAAGAACAATTTCCTAAAATAACATAAGCTATAACAGCACAAAGTCTGAAAGTAACTTGCTTTCTCATTCAGATAAAGAAATATGATCAACAATCTGAGCTCAAAGTCTCAGTAATCGCCTTTCAATTTGGGTAGAATTTTGCTTTTATAATGGAAAGATCTCCTTTGCATAAAACAAGAGATTAAAATATATAACAGCTAAGAAAGGCTTGGCGCTTTGTTCCATGGAACGGCCCATGCTGCATTCAATGCCTTGAATGCATTTTCAGTTCTGTCAAGGGGCCATGCTTGGAACAGTGCATTGGCCTTAACTGTGGCGTGTCAATTCATCTCATATGTCTCCTCCAAAGTATAGGCCGCCTAGTCCTTTCCTTCTTATTTGCACAGCTATCCACTTTTGCCTTTACTTCATGGAAGAAAAACAGGCCGCGTCCTTGATTTGGCGTGCTTAGAAGTCTACTTGGTGGAATGTTTCACCTACTGAAAATAACTCCCTTGTAGATATTTCTGATCTTTTTGTATTGTTCTCTCTTCCCTGTAGCCATTATATTCTTCTGCTGGTCGCTTGGTTCATCCATCAAGTTTCGCGCTATATTTGAAAATTAACAGATATTCCATTACCTTAAATTTGACGTCCACGGGGGCGTCAATGGTTGCTGGTTGTTTGAACCATATTGAACCATGAACCTTTGAACCTGCTAGTTCATTGGTTCAAAAGTTCAATGGTTCAAGGGGTCTTTATCGGTTCCTTGGTTCCATCGCTTCCCTGGTTCAATTGCTTCCTTGCTCTTTGGTTGAACCATCCCTTTGAACTGGTCTCTGGGATCATTCGTTTCCTTCCTTTGCTTGGAGCTTTCTTTGAACTTTTGAACCTTTTGGTTCAAGGTTCAACGGTTCAATATCTTTCTCAGATTCCTTTGTTTTTGGCTAAGTCTTTTGAAGCCTTGAAATTCCTTCAGCTTTATGTCTTTGGAACACCCCGAAGGGAAGGTATCCCTTTGGGTATTTGAGAAAGGTCCATTTTCTGGATGCCGAGAGCCCTTCGCAAGGGTACCTGCCCTTCGGGATTATTCGGGCGGCCTTTTCCTTCAAATCCTTCGAACATTGGAAACCTTCCCTTGCCTTAGCCGCTTTTCTGCCGGGCTTTTGATCATTCCTTCGGGCAAAATGTCCGAAGGATTTGCCTTTGAGAAATTCTTCCGCGAAAAATCTTTTCGAAGGAATTCTTTTGGTTCCTTTACTTGGTAATTTTATCGGACAAAAAGTCCAAAGGAAATCTTTCCTTTCGGCCTTCTCTTTGATCTTTGAGCAAATGTTCCCTGCCCTCCGCAAGGGCACCTGTCTTTTGTTCATTGCCCTCCGCAAGGGCACTTGCTCTTTCGGCTTTGGGGCACTCCTTTGAACCATTCGTTTGAACCGACCGATTGAACCAATTTTGGTTCAACAGTTCAACGGTTCAATCTTGCATTTGAAGCCTTCTTCTCTTCTAAGTCTTTTGATCTTTTCGAACCCGTTGAACCCGTTGAACCATTTTGGTTCAAGGTTCAACGGTTCAATGGTTCATTCCTTTGTTCTTCAAAGCCTCCTTTTCTTCCAAGTCTTTCGAAGCCGTTGAACTTGTTGAAGCGGTTGAACTTTGAACTTCTACCGAAGCGCTTAACTTCTTTAAGCTTGCCGACGTCGTTGAACCTTTGAACCCGTTGAACCTTTGAACCTGTTGAACCTTCGAACCTTTTTGGAAGCGGGGTTCAATGGTTCAATGGTTCAATCCTTTCTTTGGAGCTTGCCGATGAACATTTTTGGTTGAACCGAGGCGTTGAACCAATCTTGAAATTGCCTAAGTGTTGGGAACTTGTTCCTTTGTGAGAACTCGCCTGTTGAAGCTGTTGAACCTGTTGAACCTGCTAGTCCCTTAGCTGAAAAAACTTGAATAATGAAGAATTTGAATGCTCATAACAATTTTTGAGAAGGGAAGAGAGGATTTTGGCTTGCAAGACCAAAATAGCTCATATGTTGTCCCAAAAAATGAGTGACAGATTTTGAAAACAACAAAGCCAAGGGAAAGGAAGCCAACGCGAATGTGCATCCTCATGCGCCATCTGCGTTCATCAACTCCAACGCAGGGGTGAGTAAAACAAAACCTACCCCATTTTATTTAACTCTCATCATGGGGAACAAGTTGTTGCACAATTCCATGATTGATTCTGGCATTAGCACCACAGTGATGCCCAAACAAATTGCGGACGCACTACAACTTCAATAAGAACCTTTGAATAAAGGGGTAATGCAGTTAGACAAGAAGAAAGTTCAAACCATAGGTGTTATCAAGGCCCTTCCCCTAACTTTGTATTCATGTCCTAGTATTACAGTCTCCCAAGAAGTTGTAGTAATAGACATTCCACTAGTCTTTGGGTTATGTTTGTCAAGAGATTTCACAACCAAGATAGGCGGATACTTATCTTTGGATTGGCTCACTTAATCCTAAGGACCAAATACAGCTCAAAATTGAAGGTGTTGTTCGAGCCGCTGCATCCGAAGAACATAGTCGATGATGTTATGATGAATTTTGAAGCAACGCACACTTCTTTCTCCAAGAAAGAGATGTATTGCGTGGAAATGCTCGAGGAAGAAAGAGTGACAAAGAACAACCCGGAGGAGGAAGTCCTCGTTAATGAATTCATCGAGAATGATCCGTTCGCAAACTTTGATGCCACTGGCCTCAGAACTTATGTGATCCATGACGAAGATCAAACCATCCCTGAAGTCATGAAGAAAAGAGAGGATCAAAGCAAGGACCCTGAAGTCGGGTCCAATTTTTGGACTCTGCATTTCGATGGTGCGAAATGCAAGACCGACTCCGGCGCTGTTGTCCAATTGATGTCTCCATCTGAAAAAGAGACCCTTAGGACCTTCTGCTACTAATTTGTATGCACAAATAACAAAGCGAGTACAAAGACCTGGTCCATGGCCTCAACCTTGTCGAACGCATGGGCGTGAAGCAGTTAAGGGTGTTCGGAGATTCCGAACTAGTAGTAAAGCAAATAAGAGGAGCTGCGGCTGCAAAGAACATCTGCATGAGGTCTTACCGCCATCGAATATGGGATCTAATTGAAGCGTTTGAAGCATTCTATATTCAAATCGTCCCTAGGTCCATGAACGCTCAGGCAGACAGAATGGCAGTGATCGTCTCCTGGTTTGATCCGGTAACCGATTTGCTAACCAACAAATAGGCGGTGCAATAATTATCAGGTCCACTATCCCCGATAATTATTAGAACTGGCAAGTATTTGAGAGCAACACCCAAATTGTCATGTTTCTTCAACAGTCAAGCAAGTTTGCAAAGCAGTTGTAGCCAGAGATTGAAGAAGCTTATGGAGACCAAATCATACAACTAAAGTCCAATAAACTTCCAAAGGGACTGATCACCTTGGAGAATCTATTTGATTCCGATGATGCAAGGAATGACAAACAAAAGTGACTACTCCGAGCTTGATGTAGGAGATGGAAGAAAATTGAAGGTTGGAAAAGAAGTTTCCCAAAAGGATAAGGATCGATTGGTGTCTTTCTGCAACAGTTATGAAAGAGTTATGGCTTCGACCTACAACGACCTGAAGGGGTATGACCATGAGGTGATCCAACACATCATAGAACTAATCGAAGGATCCAAGCCCGTCCACCGAAAGCAAAGGCCGGTAAACCCAAAAATTGAGTCTCTCATGGCTCAGGAACTGAGAAAATTGATTGACTCAAGGATTATATACCCAATCAAACATTTGACTTGGGTATCCAACCTAGTTCCAGTAAGAAAGAAGAATGGAGAAATTAGGCTATGCGTAGACTTTAGAGACTTGAACAAAGCGTCTATGAAGGATCATAACCCCCTTCCTTCAATGGAACAGATGCTCCAAACAGTAGTGGGTGTAGAAATGTTCTCTTTGTTGGATGGATTCTCGAGTTATAACCAAGTGTGGGTTGATGAGGATCAACATAAAACCACTTTCACTACAAAGTGGAGAACCTTCGCGTATGCGAAAATGTCTTTCGATCTCTCTAATGCAGGAGCTACTTTCCAACGGGCCATGGATATAGCTTTTAAGGGCCTGATTAACAAGATCATCCTCATCTATCTGGATGATCTTACAGTGTTCTCCAAGAAGGAAGATCATTTTGATCATTTGTAGAAGAATTTTGAAAAATGCCAAGAGTTTGGGGTATCCCTCAACCCAAAAAAATGCGTCTTTGGCATCCCGCAAGGCAAGTTACTAGGATACGTAGTATCCAAGAAGGCATCTCTATTGATTTAGATAGAGTGAAGGTCATCAGGGACTTAACCTTACCAGTCAACAAAAAGGAAGTCCAGTCCTTCCTAGGGAAGATCAACTTCGTTAGCCGATTCATATCTGACTTTGCGGGGCTGGTAAGGCCAATCACATTAATGTTGAAGAAAAACCAAGCTTTCAAATGGACCACTGAACAAAGAACATCATTTGACAAGATCAAGGAAGTGATATCCACCACTCTCGTGCTAGTTAATCCCAACTTCTCTAAAGATTTTATCATGTATGTTTATGGTAGCAAACATATCTTGGCAGCTGTGTTAACTCAGAAAGAAGGGATACGCGAGCATCCTATTCAAGAAGCCTACGCGGGTATGAGACTAAGTATAATTTCGTTGAGAAGCAGGCTTTTGACATCGTCAAAGGTCTCAAGCAATTCAGACACTTGGCGGCGGGAAGCAAGGTGATGATATACGTGACGCATTCCAACGTCAGAGAATACATCATGGAGGGAGAAATCACCGAGAAAAGAGCCAATTGGATCACTAAGATCCTAGAATATGACATCGAAGTTAGACCGACAAAGGTGATCCAAGGGAGAGGACTTTGCGAATATTTGGCCTAGTGTGCAGACACCCCGACAAACAAGCAAGATACATCAAAAACGGTTTTAGTAAGTCAGTATGAAACTGACGAGTCCTAGATTGCAGATAGAACCTACTTTATGCAAACTGGTTGATATCCGGACAGCCTCCCCACACACAAAAGGAGATTCTAAAGATTGCAAGGAGCTAGTTATACACTAGTCTAGGGAGTCCTTTTCGAAAGGAACTTTGACGGGGAACTTCTCCGATGTGTTGACAACCACCAGGCTGGCAAAATCCTACAAGATATGCATTTTACCCCTCCGAGTGGACATTTCTCAGCAAAAACCATTGCAACCAAAATCATGTGCATCGGATATTACTGGCCGACACTGTTTTCAGATTGCCATCAAGGGGCGTAAAAATGCCAGCAATGCCAGTTTTTTAAAGGCAAGCGAAAGAATTCAGCCATGCCGCTGAACCCAATTGTGACTAACGAGCCTTTCACACAGTGGGGCTTAGATTTCATTGGGATGATCAATCTCGTGTCTAGCGCGGGCCATAAGTGGATACTCACGGCCACGGACTATTTCACAAGATGGACCGAAGTGGCCCCTTTGAAAGAGGCAACTGTCGGCCCTCTTAAAACAATTATATCTGACAATGCAAAGGCCTTCCTCGGTTCAAAGGTTTCAAAGTTCGCGCTCGGGGATGGCATTTCCCTGAAAACTTCGTCCAACTACTACACACTAGGGAATGGGTTGGCCGAATCGACCAACAAGAACCTCATAAGGCTAATCAAGAGGATGGGCGTTGACTGACAGAGGGAGTGGCATAATCATCTGAAGACAGCTCTATGGGCCCACTGAATCACTCATAAGCAAATTCTAAAAACATCCTTGTATGAATTAGTATACGGGAAAGAAGTGGTCATGCCCATCTCGATGGAAATTCCTGCTTTACAATTATTGAAAGTTGTCGACATAGCGGAAAATGGAGCAATGGAGGTTAGGTTAGCGGGATTGCTCAACCTTCAAGAAGTGAGAGAACAAGCCAGTGACGCTAAGATCAGTCGACAGCATGTAGTTAAGAGATGGTTCGACAATAAGGCATCCGACCTAGGTTTCAAGCTGGGAGGCTTGGTTCTAAAATATGACGAAAGGGCCGCAAAGCCGGGTCAGCATGCAAAGTTTGATTCCCTATGGAGAGGACCCTTTCACATCATCGACAATAAGTAGGGCAATGCGTTCGAATTGGCGGACGAAAAAGGCAATGCCTTAGAGATTCTGGTTAACGGAATCCATTTGAAGCACTTTAACTGATTTATTGGCTTCACCTTGTACATAGTTAGTTTCCCTCTTTTGTTGATGTTTCCTTTTGAAAATAAGTGTCGTTGGCGCAAGTCGGTGCTTCCTATCGCCAAGTGTCCACAGCTTGGCTCCCCTCATTTTGAATCATCTCTGATAGACGGTCATCTACCCCACTCCCCCTGCAATTAACGTTTAGGTGCCCACAATTGCATGATCTCCCATAAGGATTGTCGCAAATCTTTTGTGAGTGGCTCCTCATGTGTGTGTGTCGCCCTTCTCATTTATGGGCACCCAAATTCAAAAAGGTTGCATGATGATTGCTCTAAGAGTGTTAGCCTATAAATATCCCTCTCCTGATTGAATAAAACATTTAAATGCCTTAAGAATTCTGAAAGCATTGAGTTGAGCAGAGCGTCTTGAGCGGAGAATTGTGCCAAGAATTGTGAGCAGAAGCCAGTATCAAGTGTTTCCTGAAGGATATTTTAGGAGAATTACAAGATGGAACATTTTGGGTCGTCGTCCAGCGGAGGACACCCTAGAAAGCAAAGATCTTGTGGATCGAGCGGTTACGGGGACCTTCCCCCTCAGTTTCTAGGAAGCAAATCATATGTTTCCGCCCCCCTACAACTGAAGCCCACAATACCAAACGTCAAGAGTGTCACCAAGGGACGCTGCAGGGACCCACACTAGACCTGGATTATGCAAATGGGATCTTTGATCCCAAATTGACCAAAAGTACAAAGACCCTAAGGGAGGGCGCCCATGCCCACATGATCACAAAGGTTCGAAACAACGACTTTGAGTTGTTCAGTTTCAAGATATGGAGCTCTACTCTGGCTCAATACATGGTACCTCTCGTGCACTCGTGCCCAGAGATTATTGCCCTATGTGCCGAAAGATACAATGCCAACATTGGCATTATCGCAGGCAACCACCTAAATGTGGACATCAGTGCCGATGCAGTGAGGGAGACGCTCCAGCTCCCTAATGACCCCAACGCAGACATCTGCGACATGGAGAGCTTACATAATGTATGGGACACTTGTGTCCAGAAGCTGAAGTTCCTAAACTCAGCTCTCTGCAGCAATTACGCGGAAGGGTCGCCTCTGCCCATCGCTCTCTCGAGTTTTGTGGCACAAGACATGAAAGACGCTCTCTCTATGTTGGCATTCATCTTTGGAATGGACTTGGACACCAATGTCCATGATTTCCAGTTAAGTGCAGTCTTCCACTTGAAGATGGTGAGTAGGGAGAAGGCCTACAAAATGGACTTCACAGATGCCATTATTGACGCCATTCACAATCAGTTGGTGAATTTTTCAGCCCAAAATACCTTCAGGTATTCCTTCTTCCTTCTCCACCTGATCCTATACCAGAGCTCCCGTTTCTTTTCGTCGTACTTCACCATCAACGCAACCGAGATGGGAACGTATCCCCATATGGTGATCCCTGTTTCCATGTGGACCCATATCCTTTCGCCCATGCAGGATTATCATGAATTTGCAGAGTGCTTCTTGTCTCCGGTCATGATCGACCTCAATCAAGAAGCCATTACCTTTAGAATGACAGACTACCAGAGAGTGTGGCTCATTGGCTGCAAAATTCCAGTTGACTGGTTCTTCAGAGCCCATTTTACATTCACCACGGTCCACAGATTCAAGGAGCCATTCCGGCTCCTGCGCATGCTCATGGACAAGACCTTGGCCCGCCAACTCGATGTAGTAGATTCAGTGTATGGCATAGGTCGAAAGAAGAGGGCCCTTTATGACGTCCCCTTTTCAAGAGGAGGCATTATAGTTATGAGGTCGCAGGTGCGTCTGCTTACGCTCAAACTGGCAGAGCTCGGCCTGGATCAGATCAACGATCAGTGGAATTACGACTTGGCTGGCCACATAGCCGCTCTCAAAATGGCCACCCCTTCAATCATGAGCCCTAACCGTACTTTGAAGAACAAAAGTCACCAATGGAGGACTACATTAAGCACTATGTCGATCTATCCAAGATCCCCTCAGACACCCGCCAACAGTGGGAATCTTTCTATAAACTAGTCCGAGATTTTGATCCTGCGAAGCTCATGACCAAGGGTCTATGAGTGCAGCTCGTCCAGAGGTGATGGAGCAAGGAAAAAATGGATGCCTATTGGAAATATAGGCAGGAAATTGGCCAAAGGGAGCTCAACTTTGAAGATCTAGACTTCGATGAGAAATTTGAGAACCTCTGAGATGAGCACCATGAGGAAGAAGCTCGAGTAGAAGAAGAGGTTTCGGTCGAAGAAGATGCCCCCTCGAGGAAAGAGGAAACTTTCGTGATTCAAAGGCCTACATCCTAGCCTCCTCTTTATGCAGCTTTCCAACAACAGGTGCAGGTCGCTCCAAGGCAACCCGAGGTAGGGTCATCTCCGCCTTGCTCCGAGGCAGAAGCTTCTATCCCCCCTCTAGAACCCAAGCAAAAGAAGGTACGCTTTTCTCACCCTCTCCTTTCCACTTCCTCTTCATTCTTCACTTCGTCTTCACCCTCCACTGTTTCCACCGGGCTTGCGCCGCTTTCAACTGCTCAGCGAATCATCAAGCTTGCGCCGCTTTCCACTAACTCAGCTAATCATCACGTTTGCGCCGCTTTTCACTCCTCCGTCTTCATTGTAATATCCCCAATTAAATACCATGCAAGCAAACACCAAGAAGGAGATCGTTGCCATTAGGAGGAGCATTGCCATTTACTAAGGAACAACAACAATTACTTAAGGCGAACGCCACACTAAACTACAAAAATTTAATTACGGAGATCACCAACTAACAACAATCTTTAAATAACATTAGTTATTTATTAAGTATTTAATTAAGGTGTTAACCAGCATTCATTAAGTCAAAGGATGCCACCCTTGGGAATATACCTCTTGGACAAGACATTTGGAAAAGTCATATCTATTCAATGGAAAGATTTGAAGATATAAATAACCAATGATTGGGATGGGAGAAAGCATCCAATTATGAATTCAATCATATAAGTGTCATGCTATATAACCACTCTCAAGGACG
Source organism: Torreya grandis (assembly GCA_037957365.1). Lineage (NCBI taxonomy): Eukaryota > Viridiplantae > Streptophyta > Pinopsida > Cupressales > Taxaceae > Torreya > Torreya grandis. The sequence goes on along the minus strand of JARHVA010003486.1, from coordinate 856,684 downwards.
AAAGCCCTTGTGATTATAACAGCTCAAGGACGATACCCCTTGTGGACTTATATTTTATTTAATTTATTATTTTAAATGCAATATTTATATTTATAAAAAAATAGGTTTTCTGAAAAAACCAAATTAATGTAAAATATTCTGATTTGGAATATTACAATGGTATCAGAGTTGTTTTTCTTGCCAACCTGTGAACCATGGGGTCACTAAATAAGGAAATTATGGACAATTTTGAGTCGTACAATGCCTTTTTAGTAGAGATTCGAAAAGAAATCTCTTTTTCAAACTTTTTGGAGTTGAAAGAGTCATGGAATGGAAATAGACACTATAAGGAAGACAAGTTCATGAATCATAGTTATAGCAGCTCGGAATATGAAGAGAAATTCAATTTTGAAGAGGTCTTAGTAAAAATAAACTATGATGAATATCATTCAAATTATGCACAAAAAACAGAATTACAGGCAACTAGTACAATTAAGCACAGTGAAAAATCCTTGGAGACTCCAAGTGCTTCATGCTCAAAAGATGAACTGGAAGACACAGAAATAAAAGGATTTGCCTCTGATGCTCAGTTATTATTTTGTCATGATGCCATTCATGTCCAGCTTGTTTAGCTGCAATCAAATTCCTATACTGTTCAAGGAATTGGTAGAGATGAAGACGAGGAGCAGCTTCAATTGTCGTTCTTCTTACGGAATCAAGATATATGTGGATTAAAACTTCTGTTGCTTCAACATTCCATAAGCGATCTACAATTTAATAATTTATCCGGAGATTTGGTTTGGCTTCGCAAGCGAAATGTTCAATGGAAAGACATTCTTTTCAGTCAGCGTTCACTACGAGATTTAAGAGTGTTGGAACTTACTGATTTCAACTTTGAAGACTTACACTGTTTATGTGATGATAGTGAGAAACGTGAATTGATGCTTCAAGATCCATTCTACTATCCACATTCCATAATCGCTTCAAGAAGGGCCAAAAACTCCACAAAGTCATCCTTACAGGTGGGGCCAGCTAAGATTATTGAGGAAGCATCATCCTCAGATTCATCCTTACTCAAATTATTGAGAGAGCATCATCCTCAAATTATTGGGAGAGCATCATCTTCATACAGAGGTAGGGAGCATAAATTATCGAGGTCGAGGTTCAGATATGGGCCGGTGTCAGGGTATCAGCGTGCCATCAACAGTTTGCGGGCCTGGTTAGGAAAGCTGAATTTGAAACGTTTGGGAAAGATAGACTTGAGTATTAAGTACATGCCATCACTCCCAACTGAATTATTGCAACTTCAATATTTAGCATTGAAACATTGCAGGAAGCTCATTCTTCTGGATTTGGGCAATATCTCCACGCTGGAGTACCTCGACTTTGAAGGTTGTTTTTTGTTGGTCCAGTTGCTGAATGGAACCACTTCTCAGAGATCTTTAAAGTACTTAAATTTAATTGATACAAGCATGGAGCAGTTGCAGGATTTTGAACAGCTCGAAAATCTGGAGCAACTATATATAGGGAGCCTAAAGTTAAGAAGTTGCCCATATTCTCTTAAATAATTATGCCAATTAACAGATTTGATTCTGTTTGGAAGCTCAGATCTTTGGGATATTAGCAAATCTGTTGAACAGTTAATGCATTTGGAAAGGTTAACAATAAATAACTCTAGAGTGAGTACCTTAGCAGAAGGAATTGTATGGACAAATATCAAAGTTATTGATGTACAGCATTGTCCGATCAATGGTGTTTTCAAAATCGGATGGAATCCAGGTAAGATGCCATTGGAGAGTTTTCAGACCCAGGGAAGTGTTGATAATGAGGAGTTGGCCGTGAAAGTTGCTCATCACAATTGCAGAAGTTCTTTAACAGATTTAATCATTAAGTACAGCAGCATATCCAAGGTATATATATTCCTCCGGCCAAAAGTCTTTTCCCAAATTTTACGAAAGTTCGCAACCCTTTCAAGTATCTTATACAAAGAGAGATTTCCATTGACGTAATAGAGTTCTCTTGTCCAACTTTTGAAAAAGGATTCAATTTGCGAGATCATAGACTTGAAAATCTAAGGTGGCAAGAAGAGAAAGGATGAGACATGATTCAAAGTTTTATAGAAATACTTGCCTTATGTCATACAATAGTTGTTGTGCGTGACTCTAGTGGGGACAATGTCAAATATGTTGGAGAATCACCTAATGTGACAACTTTTGTTTTGGCTGCTAAGATGTTGGGATTCTGTCTTTACAAACATTCAGAATCATTTATATTTATTCGATTTTACCAATCTGATGGGGGATACAATGATTATAAATATGAGGTGCTTAACACGATTGATTTCAGTAGTACGAAGAAACGTATGTCTGTGATTGTCCGTGATCCAGTGGATCAGCTTTTACCTTTATGCAAAGGTACCGATAGTGTCATTTTGAGAGACTATCGTCCAAAGAAGACGAGTGGAGTCACATAACATTGGAACTTATGAAACAGTATGGAGAAGCAGGGCTTAGAACATTGGTTGTGGCATATTCCAAACTTGACGAAGAATTCTACGCAGAATGGCAAAAGCGATGGATAAGGGAAAAACAGGGTATCATCAATTCTGATGAACAAAACCAAACTCTGGAAGAGTTAGCTGAAGAAATTGAAAGAAAACTAACCAAGGCAAAGCAAAACTACACCACAACTAAGCGCGAGGCGCTTGCCATGGTCTACGTTGTGCAAAAATTCTGGCAATATTTGTTGGCGACCCCCTTCATCTTCTCCACTGTTCATGAGGCGCTTAAGTACCTGGTGAACAAGTTCGTTCTCCACGAACGCATTTGTCGATGGATTGTTTTGTTCCAAGAATTCTAGTTCTCTGTTGTAGTAAAACCTGGAAAACAAAACTCAGGCCCAAACCATCTGTCTCACATCAACTCTAGCAATGCAGTAGTGCCTATTGAAGATGATGTCTGATGCACAACTTTACAGAGTCCAGCGCATTCTGGAAGACTTGGTAGAGATCACCACATTTCTGACATTTGGATCTATGTCCCAGACTATGACGACTAAAGAGAAGAAGCAAATCGCAATTCGCGTCACCCCTTTTCAACTCATTGGCAAGGAATTATACAAGGTGAGCCGAGACGAGGTCCTGCATTAATGTGTCATTGAGCACGAATGGGACTCAGTCCTGCAAGAAGCACACGAGGGGATTACTAGAGGCCATTGTGTCAGAGACGCTCTAGCGCACAAGATACTGGAATCAGGTTGTGGTGGCCAACTTTGTTCCAGGACGCAAAAGATTGCGCCAAAGCATGTGACATTTGTCAGCGCACAGGAAAACCAAACCACCAGGATAAGATGCCTCTCATCCCCATCCTTGCCCAGAGGTCATTTGAAAAATGGGCCATTGACTTTGTGGGGCCTATTACACCCGCTGCGAAATGCACAAGCACACGATACATTCTGGCAGCCACAAATTACTTCACCAAGTGGATTGAGGTAGCGCCGACCAAAGATTGTACAACTGCCACAACAACAAGATTTATGTGGGAGAATATCATTGATCACTATGGATGCCCACTTAGTTTGACTAGCAATCGTGGCACGCACTTCATCAACGAATCCATTCAGATCCTACTGACTGAATATATGGTGGCGCACCATAAGACAACACCTTATCATTCCCAAGCGAATGGCATCACTGAGGTGTTCAATAAGATATTGGGAACATACCTCACAAAGATATGCAACATTGGTCGCAAAGATTGGGATGATCATGTGTCAGCAGTGTTGTAGGCCTATCACACTACATACAAGCAACTGAACAAGGCTACACCATTTCAACCGGTGTTTGGCACAGAGGGTGTTATACCTATGGAATTTATAGTGCCCTCATTGCACCTTACACGTATTGGTCGATTGGATGACCAAGATTCTTTGAGCGCATGATTCGAAGACTTGGAGCGCTTGCACGAGACACGCGCCCAAGCACGGTGGAGCCAACAAATAGAAAAGGCACGCCGAAAACTATGGCATGATAAGCACATTAAGCGCAAGGTTTTTACCGAAGGTGAATTGGTCTTACTATATGACTACGTATCTCAAGCACCTAAGCAAGCTACAGATTATGTGGATGAGACCTTATGTCATCCACAACATATTGGAAACTGGCGCATGCAAGCTACGCACGTTAACGAATAAAATGCTCCCTAGGTATTTCAACGGCAATAGATTGAAGCCGTATAGTCAATAGGATGACCCTTGCGCCATCGGATACCGACTTCCTGGTCACAGGTCGGTTGCTTTGTTTTGACCATAGTAAAATTTGTTGAAAGCCAAATCTTTCCTTGTTGTTTCGTTTGTGTTAAGTGAATAAACGTGGCGCTTTCAGGCCCACAGGAGAACTCTTCTGAGGCTTACAAGCATAAATATAGTTGGGTGAATCGAGCACGGACGCTTTCTAAGCACTTGAGGCCAGACACCTAAGTTTCTAGATGCATGAAGTTTGCCATATTTAGAAAGTTAAGAGTACCAAGTCGACAAAGGGAGGCGCACAAGATGCTTGTGCGCAAGAAATCAAGGAGAGAATGAAGCGCTGGAGGACCAACGCAAGGATTTGTATGGGGTAGGGAAGGCCAAAGCAAGAGATATGGAAGCACTGAGAAATCAACCAAGAAAGAGAGGTGCGCTTGTAAGGAAGCGCAACACTAAGAAGAGATAGAACCGAGGAGGCTGAATCACGCGTATATGAAGCGTTGCGCCCAAGTTGCCATAAGTTTTGGCAAGCTAGAGGAATTGGTGCAATTCCTCCTCTCGTGCATCCATGGCGACTGCTTCTATTTTGCAGGGAGGCACATCAGAATCTGGGCATGCGTCATAAGTAGGATCATGGGGCTCCTGGGTGCAAGGGCAGACCTCTGTCAAATGATGGAAGATGATGTGGAGGTGGAGAGGGTCGCGAAGCTCTTGGGCTACTACAAGTTAGGGTTCGCGTTCCCTATCAAGGATATACATGCCCCCAACACGAGGGTCGTGACACATCTTGTTAGCGCCAAGCTATGCCCTGGCAATTGATGGTCTGACATTAACAAGACCTACTTATGCATTGCCCATCACATGGCGCAAGGGGTAAAATTCAACATCTCCCAATTCATTGCTGAGGAGATTGTTAAGAAGGCGCTGGAGTGCCACAAAGCACGCAAGACCTTTAGGTGAGTTATATGTTGATCTTGATTGTGATGGAGGAGATAGGTGTGCCGGATGGCGACGACGACAACCTATGGGTGTTCCCACCTCACAATGACTCCCCTGCGATGAAGTATCAAGACTTCATTTGCCTACCCAACTTTTCGCAAAAATGCAAGACAAGGGTGCAAGGGTGGTGCGACAGGTATATCAAGGCCTTTGGGATTGAATGGCGCATCCCTCAGGAATGCCCCCAACATCTCGTAGGAATGACAACCTTTGTCAGGATGCAACATTTCTATGTAGTGTGCTTGCCACTCACAGGCGGGAACCTATCCAGATGGCTTAAGCTGCCTTATGCATTTTCCACCAAATATTTCATGGCGGCACTAAGGAGGATGCCCAACACGCAACAGTTGGAGATCCTGGTGAAAACCATGGATCAAGGCAGGAGTAGCTTGAGGCGCCAGTATGTGCACCTCGGAGCCAAGGCCACTAAGGATGAGGAGGATGACTTCGACAAAACAAACCTCCATCCCCTCCAGAGGGAAATAATAAATGGGCACATCTTCATCCTCTATTATGAAATGATGTCGCACAAGAAGGGCATCGATCCTGAAAAAGATAATGATCACCGCCTCCTAGTCGGTGACGAAGGAAAGGTTATGCCAAAGATGCAGGAGAAGACTCTCCAAAAGAAAAGAGGAGAGAAACTTAAGGAGATCACGGAGCACATTAAGTCAAAAATTGCCTCTAGAGAACAAATTACACCCCTAATCCTAAAAAGTGTGTAACCTTCGCACCAGAGATTGCTTCTTCCAGCAAGAAGCACAAGTAGAAAAAGACTGAGGGACCCATTGCATTCCCTACTATAACTCTGGCAGAGATGGAGAAAGAGGCAACCCTCACACCCGGAATGGAGAAAACTGAAGAAGATAGCGCAGGGACATATCCTGCAGGTAGAAGAAGAGAAGGAGCCAAGAACCCAGGATGTATAGGAGGCCCTCCAAAGCGGCACAACTATTGCGCTTGAAGAAGAAGAGGAGCCGACAAGCTCTTCATCCAATGAAGAACCTTCCACACCACCTCTGCAAACAAAAGAGGAGAAGAGATGGGTGTGGAAGAAAATGGGCTTGAGCGAGGCAGAGATTGAGAAGGTGTTGGTGCTTGAAGAGAAGCGCAGACTAGCCCAGGAAAAGAACACGCCCAAGGTAGAGAAGGCCAAGAAGGTTCCCGCAGGTGAAGGAACATCCATTGAAGCTATCAAGCAAGCGCCCAGTGCCCCCACCAGGAAGGCAGAAGAAGCTACATAAGAGTCGCACCCGAGTAGTGAAGGGGCACTTGAAGAAAAAGGAGATAATGGTGCCTTGGCAAAACAAACGGAGACAATAGAGAAACTCTAGCAGCAACAAGGCAACATCGGCACTGAAGGAATTACCTTGGAGGTGAACATTAAGAAACCCCAGTAGGAAGAAGCAAACAAGGGGGAGAAGTCCGAGGAAGAAAACCCCAAGGAACAAACAAATGAGTCCTTTGAGGAAAGCACCGAAAAGAGCGGTGGCGCCAGTGAAGAGAAAGAACAAACATAGATGGTCGTCGTCGAGAAGGACAATAAGGAACTAAGCAGAAGGGAGAAGGCACATAAGGGATGGGAGGACAAAGGCCTTTACATGTATGACATCATGCCCCCCTAGGCTGCCACAACTAGGATGCGCAAACAACTTGCATTCGCGTTTTGATCATTATATGGATGAGCCTCATTTTGAGGCACCTAGGGCGGCCACTTCAAGCCTGCAAGACCCTGAGGAAGGGCAGGACTCCATCCTTATAAACCCTCATGCCATGAACCCAGTTTGATCTGCGAATGCACTGATCAGGATGGCCACTGAGGTTGCACGCCGAAACATTATCAATGATGGCAGGGCGAGGAAATGGAAAAAGCTTTATCAAGAAGCGTGGGCCACTAGGTTCAAGCTACAACAGCTCTGTGAGCGCATAGAGATGGTCGAAACATCCCTTCTGGTCGACGTGGATACTTCGAACCTCTCTGAGGCTGATAAAAATTGTGTGCTAGTGGAGCAGATGTTCCCAAGGTTAAAACCCGAGCTGACCCAAGAAGAAGATCCCTACGCCATACTACAGAAGGAGCTTGCTGGTAAGCTCGAAGAGGTAGAAGACCTCTTTGCGAAGCTACAAGAGGGCGTGGATGTAGCCGATGCCATTTTTCTAAGCTTTTCCAACCAAGCCTTAGTCATAGACGTGCACCTTAAGAAGGCAAAGGAAGAAAAGGAGAAGTTGATGGCGCAGGTGTACTCAACGAGCAGATCAGAGAGAGTGCAGATCATGGGGAACGTCAATGTGCTAAGCACCGAAATCAAGAACCAAGAGCAGAACTTGGACGCACTCTTTCGCACTCTATAGACTAAGGCCTGTGAGCAAGGAGCAATCCTAGACGGGAGTGTGGAAAAGGCTAAGGTAAATGTAGAGGCCTTCCGGAAGGAGCTGGAGAAGACTGACGTGCTTGCGTTTAGTGTTGCCTCCACCAAAATAGACAGTGCCGTTGAAAAAATCAAGCTTGCCATTAAGGGCTTTGAAGAGTTCAACACCGAGCTTAAGGAAAGTGCACCCCAGTTCTGCGGGACGAAGACCTTGACAACCTAGTCTGAGGATGGGCTAGAAATTTTGTATGGGGTAATGTTGGGCCCCTTATTTTGGTAAGTTTAGGATTCGCCCCAGCATGACATCCACATCGACGCGAGGTAATCATTTGGCGTGATGATTGACATTTTGGCATTTTGGCACTAGCTAGAGGTTTCAACGCATATCTTGTGTAATGTCCCATTTTTAGCTCGTAACCGTTTTTTGGTGGATTAGCCTATTACCTGACCCTCGTAGGCTAATGCAGATAGTTTGAGGGTCTTGTTTGGCAAATATCATAGTTTTTTCTTCTCCAGAGCACAGTGTGGTTCAGGATTGGCCTTTGTTTGGTGATTTAGGACTCAGTTGTATAGTTACTATTTATAGTAAGTCCCCTGGTCATGGGAGTCCAGTATTGCTATTTATAGTAAGGCACCTAGATGCAGTGAGAGTGCAGTGGTTGACCCCCAGTTTCAGAGGAAGTGGAAAATGGGTGATTAGTTTATCTTTAATAATAATTAATTATTTTAAAAGGGTGCATCTTATAAAGTTATATTTTAACTTTATGTCAAAAATGGGCCATTAATGACTTAAAAGTTAATTAATAAAGTGCCTAGTGCTTGGGCACCTAATTAATGAAATATTATAAAATCAAAAGTAGAGGCCAATGAAAAAATATATTTTAATTGATTTAAAAGCTTTGGGAGTCAAGCTTGTTGAAGAAGACTATATAAGGCATCAACAAGAAGCTATTGGCATTCATTATGCACTTTATAAAATTTGGCTCTTGTGAGTTTGGCGTATGAGAAGAAGAGACCTAGGGTTTCTGCCTTTTCTTGACAATGGAGAACGTGGTATCTTCATTGATCAACATTCTGAGGTTGTGAGATATCAGCTGAAGATTGCTCAGTAAGTTGGCTTCATTCAGGAGTCAATATTGTGCATAAGTTTATGAAGGGTTTGTTACCAGAAATCAGAATTCATTGTGTGCCGATCAACTTCAAAATCTGTATCTGTTCATTATTGCTCATCACAGCCTTGCTGGGCCGTACACAACAGTCCTTAGAGGCTGTACAGTACTTCAGCTGCAGGTTGTACAGTCTGGGAGCTGAGGCGTTTCTTTTCTAGGCTGAAATGCCTAGTCTTGGGAGCTGCAAATAGTTTCCTTAGGGGCGGCTAGAGGCTGGAAACAAGCCTAGTGCATTGATTTGGAGGAGAAGTCATTGCTGGTTGCAAATCGTCCACCATAAGGGTTTTATAGTTGCTGGTTATCAATTCCAGATTTTGCAAACAATCAAACTCAGCATTTCCAGGTATGTCATACATTGTTATTTGATCAACTGGTGAAATTTTTATTGATTGTAAAACACTGATATAACCTATATCAGACCTGTCATAAGTATACACAGAGTGTAATCAGACCTGTTATATGATCAGTAAAGGCATATTTGCAAGTGGGTTCCTTGATATATGAGTATGCAATCATTTATCTGTCATGTCTATGCTATTATCTATGTTTTGGCATTGAAACATCTTTCAAACCAGCCTTAAAACACTCAAAAATTTATATCAGACTTAAGGAATCAGACATAGACACTTTTCATGCCAAGTGTTTGACGAAATGTCAATCCGTTCAAACTGAGTTTTTGAGACAAAATAAAATAGGGTTATTATAGTGGTATCAGAGCTTTGATCCTACCAACCTGGAGGGTTAAAGTACATGCAGCCACAAGAGATTGGTCCACACAGATATTATACTCATAGAAGAGCAGCACAACAAGAAAATCCAATTGCAGATACACAACAGGACATAATGGGTGATAGAAGAGGTGGTAGTCCACCAAGACATGAAGCCCATAATGAAGAAAGGGAAGCAAGAGAAATCCTAAGAGGTCTTGCAGTAGGGCAGCAACATGTCGCAGATGTTTTACAGCAACTCATAGCAGCTATACAATAGATGAATACTCCTAGAAGACAAAATCACGAGCATGAAGACAATGGAAGTGTTGTTGGGTTTCCGAGAGCACAAAGAGCACCTACTCGTACCACTGATAGACCTTCACGTCCTACATTTTTGAGGAATGAACCAGAAGAAGAGAATGTTGAAGAAAATGAAGATGCATCATTCGCATATAATGTCATGACAATGCACGATGAATGGGATTTGCTACCCCCACAAGTTAAGGAGCATTTGACCTTTGATTGATACATGAGTCAAAGGAGAGAGCACAACAAAACAAGGCAAGATAGGAGACCAAAGAACCAAAACAGGGACCTAAAACATGCCACAAGCAAGCTCACACTTCCAACATTTGATGGCAGCAGGAAGGTCACAACAAGAGCTTGGATTAGTGATGGAATCAAGTTTGCAACTTTGCACCTAGATCGGTTAGCTCATGATTGGTGGCACCATGGGATGGTCACCTTACAGCACAACCTCATAACCACCTATCAAGAGTTTACAGATAGATTGATTGAGCGATTCGAAAGGAAAGATCCGGAATTGTACTTCAGAGAGCTTGCACAACTTAGACAGGTGGGCAACTTAGAGACCTACATCAGTGAATTTCAGCGTCTATCAATAATGGTGCCTAGTTTATCTGAGAGGCGTCTAGTTATTTTATTCATTGAGGGATTACAGGAGCCTTTGAGAGGATAGATCAAGGCTTTTGATCCCCCTTCAGTACTGGAGGCAATGAAGAAGGTGCAAAGTATGGAGTTGGCTGCCCCAAAAAAGCAGTTTACTGCTAAAGAGATTACTTCTTCTAACAATGAGAGTCCTCAACAATTTGCTAATAAGAAAAAGAAATCAACAACTAAGGTGGATGAGGAGTCACGAGATGAATTGAGGAAGCAATTGTGTTACTGGTGCAAGGAGCCCTACAACAAAGGGCATGACTGTCCATTGAGGCCTAAGAGCAAGGCCAACTGTATGATGTGGGTTTATTATGAGGATTCCGATTCTGAAAATTCAGATCAGCAAGCTGCTTCAGGGGATGATGAAGGTGGAAAAGCCTCTACAGAGTTTGGACCTGATGCAAATTTGTCTCATTTGGCCTTATTTGCTAATATACAAAAAGGGTCTTCATTCAGAATCAAGGGAACAGTTAATGGATAGCATTGCATTGCTATGCTTGACACTGGAGCAACGCATAATTTTATCAATGAGGGGTTTGTGGCCGGTTGTAGACTCCAGACAGAGGACTTCGTTGGGTTCAGAGTCAGAGTTGTCGATGGACAATTTTTGGGAAACTTCCCATGGAGTTAAAATTTTGATTCTAATTTTGTTTGATAGCTAATATTTTTGTGATCATTTTGAGCTAACTTTTGTAGTGAAATTCTAAATATTCAAGAAGATACGAATTTCTAAAATTTCAGCTGCTTGAGGCAAATAATAAATTATTGAGGGCTGAACATAAAGTAATTAATTCAGAAAATTGTTTGTATAATTTTCCCTAGTGGAGCAATTCACTTGGACAGGTTGTTAGAGTGTTTTTTGGGCTCTAATATTGAAGGGAATAATTTATTTTACATTCTGGAAATTATTTTAATAATTTTTCAAGTGGGGTGAATTGATTTGGGAAGCTTGGAGACCTTGTTGAAGGGATAGAACAAAGGTTTGATTTTCAGATTTGTTTCTCCTATTTTTCTAAGTGTGGCGACTTGTTTGGAGGGGCTAAATTGACTATTGACAGCCATAGTTTGTTCTTTGGAAACCCTAATAAATTGCATGGATTTTGGCATATTTATTGTGAGTTTGTGCAAGGGTTTCAACACTTATTGGAAGGGAAAAACATAGTTGTACCAGCATCTTAAAAATCAAAATTATTGCAAAGAAATTCCAGTCACATTGTCATTCCATCTTGCCACAAAAAGAGGTACTTTACTGCAGTTTTATATTCATTAATTTTTGAGGTTATTGTGGAGTGTTATTGCTTGGAATTTGGGCATCTATTGGTGCTAGGGTTTGTTGGTTTTTAGGGCAGAATTTAGATTATTTTCAATTTTGCCTAAGGGTGTGTTGGGAAACCCAACTTGTCTTAATTGTCCCATTTGGGGACATTATAGATGCTCAACCTCAGAATCTTTTTGGTGCAAGGGATGGTGAAGCCATCTGCCACACTCACATTGAAACCTCTAAAATCAATAGTTTGCAACCCACATCTTGCTGCCAATCCTTCATCAATAAAATTGTGAGTGGCCCCACTATCAATGAGCATGGTGACCTTCTTGCCTTGGAAGACCCCTCTCAGTTTAATGGGGTGTTATCTAGGAGCTCTGGATAAGGTGCCAAGGGTGTGCCATCCAAGTTGTCCTTTTCTCCCATTCCCACTTGTTCCTCCTCATTGGTGACTATCCCCACCTCATCTTCTTCCTCTTCTCCATCCAAAACCACTTCTATGTAGTGGACTTGCCCCTTTACAATGCAGAGATCCTCCAGAGTCCACAAATCTTTGCATGAAAAACACAATTTTTTCCTTCTTAGTTCATTCCTTGACTCTCCTCCATCATTATTCATCTTTGGCAGCTCCTTTTGCTGCCCAAACCCTTGCTGATAGGGTTTCCTTTGCTGCCCAAAAGGGGCTGATTTTGGCTGTTCCACAATTGCCATCCAACGCTGCCCCCAAGTGTTTGTCCTTTGTTGTCCAAAGGGGCCAAAAGTATTAGTTTTCTGTGGTCCCAAAGGCATAATTTTGCCCCTAGGAGCTGTAGATTCAAGGTCCAGGGCCTTTGAATGGCCTCTTGAAGTGTCATAGGGTTGAAAGCCTTGACTAAACCCTTATGGGGGTCAGCCAACCCTTCGATGAACAACACTATAAGCCAACATGACTGAAACCCTCTAAAAATCAGCCACATATTCTTCCAAAAAAGTCTTTTGTTTCCGCTGAGCCAATTCCCTGAAATAAAACACCAAATCAGCCCTATCAAATCTCTCAATTATTCTCTTACTGAACTCCTCATAGGTGTTTATGAGGTGGTGCCCTTGTGTTACCAAACCATGGTACCACCACTCATGGGCAGCTCCCTCCCAATGTATAGTGATAATTTCTATGGCCTCATCTTCCATCAGAGGCCAAAGTGTAAGGTATGTGTCTACCTTTTGTATCCATGCTCTAGCTGAACTTTTGGTAGATTCATCAAAAGTGGAAAGTGTGAGCTTTCCCAATGCATATTGAAGATCTCATTGGCTGTTTTTTGGTTTATGACCAGCCCTTGAACTGTGTTTGCTTTTCTTCAACCCCATGAAATCAGCAAGGCTCATCTCCTCTCTGATTTATAGTAGAAGAGCCATATACTCCTCATAACTTGCAGCCACATCATTCTAAGTAGAAGGTTGCTCCTCCCTCACTAGAATGACCTCCTCTCTTTGAAGGAACTTGGGCTGATTAGGCCTTTGTGTAGATCCCACCATCACCCTTGTTGCGGGGGGAATGTTGTTGTTTGTACTTGAATTGCTAACCTCACCATATTGTGGCCTATGCCCATTCATACCCTTCATGGTTTGGATGAATTCAGCCATCATCTCTGTCAACCACTTTTGAGTTTGAGAGAATTTCTCAAACCTCTCCCTATCTGAATCACCCATGTCGCTATGCCTTGGTTGTTCCAAGTCTTGCCTTGAATGCTCTTGATCCTCTTCTTGATTCTTTGGACTTTTTTTTTTTCCCTTTCATGGTACCTTACTTCTCTATCATTGTTTGGCATGGAGTGAACTCAAACTCCCACAGCTAGCCAAGAATTTGGCTCTGATACCAGTGTAATGTCCCCAAACTGGATAAATGCAATAAATTTGAAAGTTACAACAAACCCTAACCAAGCAGTGTATTTTTTGAAATTCAACCCCAAACCCTAGCCTCCAAAACTTGTAATATGTTGAATTAAATATGTAAACCCTAGTTGTTAATATTTGAGTGCTATAATTGAACAATTAATGCACCAACACCCTTGAATTATTTTGCATAATGGCGTCTTGGTTTGGGAGAGGTTTGGACCTCTTGCAAAGGTTAATTTATCTTGAATTGAATTCTGTAATTTTCTCATAATTTTTCAGCTTGGGCAATTTGGGTTTTGGGTTTTTTTATCCATAAAAACATTCAAAAAAATCATAAATTTTTTTGCCTTTTATTGCAAATATATTTATGCAATTTATTAAGGGTTTGATAAGATTTTTTGCATAGAAAACATCTACAATTTTCAAATTAATTTTTTAGCCAAGGACGCCTAGGGTTTGAAGAATAAAATATAATTTTGAAGGGCTATACTTTCATGTTTTGAGCAGCTACTAATTGATTGGGGCTCGACATATTTTTAAGCTATTTTTAAAGTATATTTGAGAGATTGTTGGCAGCTAAGGTTTGCTGCAATTAAATTAAAAAAAAAATCAATTTGAAGTAGGGTTTTTAAATATTTATAATTTTCGGCTATTCATCCTTTTTAGGGACATTACAAGGGAAAATACAAAAGGTTCTAAATATCGAAGCTCAATACAACTTTTGTGTAAAGCTGCCCTAGTTTTGAAAATTAGGGTTTTCGTCCCTAATTTCACTTACCAATGAAGGTTTCCATCTTCAAGGTAAAGAGTCAAGCGTTTTCGTGCTTAAATCATGAATTCATTTATCCAAAAACAAGGTAACCTCTCAAATGATCATCATTCCTCTTTTTATACGCTTCTTTTTCAACAAACCCTTTCCAAAAAAGGGTGCTCCACTTGGGGGGAGAATTAGAGTAGTTTTAAAAAGATCATCCATTTTCTTCATTAAGGTTCAACCCATGCTCCAAAAGTCCCATTTTAAGTCATAATTAAAAAAGACATATCAAAAAGTATCTTTTTATAACTTAAAAAAAAGAACCAAAGTTTTCCCTTTGATTTTACCTTCTCTTAGTTGATGGGAAACATCCAGGAATTCGACTAAAGGTCTTCAAACATTCAATACTTGAGAAGGGGACATGACATTATATAGATAATTTATGTGAGAAGCTGCTCACTTTATTATAAATAAGGGTGAATCCTTTTCTATGTAAATCAATCTATTTCATATCAATATAACTATATGTGATATTTTCACATCTTTGGAGAAGCATTCCTATATTGTTAATATTTCAGTTTGCTTGTATAGTGTGAAAGTGCCCCCATTTTTACATCCTTTGTGTAGTTGTGCTTGTTATGGTCACAGGTACACTACAAAATATTACACATGCAAAAAATAAATAATATCGAAGATGGAATCAATAAAGAATAAGTAATGGAGTCTATGTACTTCACATGGTGTGGGTGGCTAAAGTCACAACCCTACAATATGGTCCATGATAAATACTAAGGA
This sequence comes from Torreya grandis, assembly GCA_037957365.1. Classification (NCBI taxonomy): domain Eukaryota; kingdom Viridiplantae; phylum Streptophyta; class Pinopsida; order Cupressales; family Taxaceae; genus Torreya; species Torreya grandis. The sequence goes on along the minus strand of JARHVA010003486.1, from coordinate 841,571 downwards.
TTTACTAGGTTCACAATAATTTCAAAACCCTGGAAGCACAAGTCCTAAAAGGTTGTGTTTGAAAAATGTTAATTATGGGTGTACATGACAATCCCAAGTGGTTTGGACTCAGATTGTCTCAAGTATCCCACATAAACAAGCATTATATATCTATATGCTCAATCGTTATAGGTTAAGAGATGCGTCTTTCAAATTGACAATAAAGTAAACAAGAATTGATGGATCTAAGTTCGGAGATACATCTTCCCAGATGACAATAAGGTAAACAAGAATTGATGATCGATTGAGGGTCTTGCTTTCTACTTGTCAGAAATGGATTTTAAAAACTAATAGTAACTTTGTAATATAGTTTTAAGCATAGTAATAAAAGACCTCCAAATTGGAAAAACATTGCACTTTTTTGTTTTGTTTTTTTCATTCTACGAGTAAAACATCCAATTTTTTTTGAGTGGGTCAACATGGAATTATTTATATTGACCTAAATTGAAGGCTCTAAATAGAGTTATATGTTCTGGGATATTTAGTTGACAAAAGTTTTACTCTTCTTTCATTTTTAACTCGTGCGTATTATAACCTCGCCTTTCTCATTTTTGCAAACATGGTTACCATGGTTTGAAAGATCAGGTCATAAGAACAAATCACATCTAAAACACAAGGCATTGCTTGTAAAGCATCTGTTACAATATTATAGAAAAGCCATTATAGAGATGAAACTTGTTAGCACCAACAATAAGCAGAACATATAATCCTAAAGAATAAAGCATGAAAGAAGAATAGGAATCAGTGTTTGGGTGTACCTTCACCAACCAAATCCGCAGAAGAGCTGCCAAAATGATTGTAATAAAAAAGGCTGGCAGAGCAGCAAGAATTGCAAAGTTTATTTCATTTGCCCTGAGAATCTGATTCAGCTCAAGCATTGCCCTGTATACCCCCAGGAAATAATTAATCCATATCATATTTACAGGCCCAAAAGAATGCTGGCATTTCACTAGAGCATTGTAAGTCACATAACTTACGTTTCAATGTCGAGCTTTAATTTTTGCACCTGTCGAAAAAACAAGCCATCTATTAGAAAGGTACAAACAGGAAAACATTTTACCTAGCTTTTTTCAGGAAAATAAATTTAGCCTATTTTATACAACCTAATACATTCATACTCTCATCACTATGTCCCATATCTGTCCTTCCTGTCTTTCAGTTGCCGAAAGATGTTTTTTATGCTAGTATAACTATAAAGCACACATAAAAGCAAGGAAAATACCAAGATTCTGGCATACACAACCACCGTTACAATGAGAAGATACAAGATACCTGAATGAGTAAAGCTCGAGCAAGATCTCCTCCAAGAAGGTTTTGAAGCGGATGCATAAGCTCCTTTTCATATCTGCATAGCCAGATAATTGTTTGAAATTTGTAGAAAGACAGTTTTAGAATTTCAAACAGAATTGGAATATAAAGAATGATAACAAACAAGTCAGCAATTTTAGCTTTCCATTTTAATTCTTTATGCATGCATCCGCTACAGCTTTGCAAGAAATATCTAGAGACAAACACTTTTCTGCATATAAGGGAACTTGAATAACAAAGAAAAAATAACTTCCCTAATAATCGGTATCGAGGATGAAAGCAAATGTCTAGAACACCAGTTGTAAACTCTAGTCCATGCTATACAGACCATATATGTAGATATGGCCATATCAACTGGTTGTATTGTAAACATATCAATTAATTTCATCTAAATACAGGGACAAACAAATTGCATACAAAATGTCTTCCGGGATGCAACTATTTCTTATAAAGTAACTTTCAATTCATGTAGAATCATACCTATGTGAGTAGCTCAATCTTCTAGACTTGGAAAGCGCATTACTACAAACAGCTCGGTCTTCTATACTTGTAGAGTACACAATTGAGAAAAACTATAGAACAAGGTATAGACCAAGTTATGCAACACAATCTTGCATAGGGAACATGCCACACAAGTAGGGAAATAATTATTACCATTGTTGTCAACCTGGAGTTGCACCCTGAATCGAAGACGTTCTAAAATGGTTAATCCTCTCTCCAGTTGAAACAATGGGATCTTCTCACGAGGGTGGGTGCTTTAATGGTGAAAAGAACTTCCAGATAAGGCTGGTTCTTGTAAGATGTATCAATGAGGATCTCTACTTTGCAATGCGGACTACCATGGAAAAGGGAGAAATAAACTTTTAAGGGGAAATCCTACCTAATGACGGTGATACACCAGAATGTTGATCAACTCTACTTGGAACCTTGAACATTGAATCAAACAAGGAAAAATGAAGGCCTTTGATTTCAATTGATCACTATGCATAAGTATTTCATGAGAAGGTTTGATCCAATGACAAAAACATGAAGGAAAATGATGGAGAGAGGTCTAATACAAGACATTTTGCAGCCACCTAACATCCACTTACAGCTTCAGCAAAAAGACAAAAAACACTGAACATGACCTGCATAACATGATGAGCTAGCAATTAGGTACGCATCAGACTTTGGGAAGGGAGAGAAATCTACCACGTATGCAAATTGCTGAATGAATGTACACTATGCCAGCATTTGAAATCTAAAAGTACAGTCCTATTGATTAAAGAGGTTACACAACTCACCAATGGCAGAGTCTGGTCTTACCAAGAGAGATGGATTTTACAAAGCAAAAAAACCATTAATATAGAAAATTACAAAAAGCCAAGAGATTGGCGTTGGAAATAAGAGAGGAGGTTAACTCTTCATTAACCCAAGTCCAAATTGTGTTGCATGAGTCTTCCAAGAAATCTATGAATAGATGTCTTGACTTAAAAACCAAGCAACTCCCAAACAAGAGTAGTCAAATCCACTCGACCTGATGGAGCGTTTGAAAGTCTCTCCTTTGCATGAAATCAATGCCAATGCCAAATTAAAAATTACATTTGAACCGTCAGAACGTTTCAATCTTTGAGACAAACGAGAGTGCATGCATGGAATTTCTGGTTGTTTGAAACGTTCAATGCTTTGCCCGTTCATCATAGAAGACAACTCTATTTTCAGAACTGAAGCATGCTTGTTTTCTTAAATGCGTTCACTTCATTGGAGTCACTCACGTTAGTCTGTGCATGATCTTTGTTTATCCTGCCTTTGTCTTTATTTTGTGTTTGTTTTATTCGTTGTTCATGCTTATGTCCATGTTCAGTTCTGCTTTAATCTTTGCTCGTGCCTCTATTTTTGCGTGTCTTACTTCTTGTTCAGTTCTGGCTCAGTCCTGTTTGTGCTTACATCTCTGTTCATGCTATTGATCATGCTCAGTTCACTTCGTGTTTTCTCTGGCTTTTCTCGTGTTTTGCTTTAATTCGGGATTTGGGCTTTATTTTAGTTTTTGTCCTTTGGACAAATTGTCCGAAGGACTCTCTGTCTCTTCTCTTTCCCGAGCTTGGCATTTCCTTTTCTCTTTTTTGGCCTTTGCTTACGCCCTTGTCTTTTCTATCGGGCTTTTTGTCCTCCCGAATTCCTTCAGACTTTTTGTCCGAAGGAATTCGTTTCCTTGCCAATTTTCTTGAATTTATTCTTTTAGGCTCTTATGTCTTGCCCTTTGGTTTTCTTCGGACTTTTGTTTACTTCATATTCCTGCGGATTTCCTATTTGACAATTATTCCTAAGGATTTCCTTAAATTTTCTCATTTCCTTCTTCGCCTTTGTTTTTTTATTTCTATCGGGCTTTTTTCCCAGGTATATCCTCCGTCGGACCTTTTTTCCTTGAATTCCTTTGGACTTTTTGTCCGAAGGAATTCCTTCGGACAAAAAGTCCGAAGGAAATTCTTTTCCGTTAGAAGTGTCCTTTGCTTTTATGAAGGTGCCCTCCGCAAGGCCTTCTGCTTCCCAAAATTGCCGTTCGGGCTTTTTGATTTGGTCATGTTAGTCACCTGGTTGCCTTCCGCAAGGGCAAGGTTCTTCCAAAAGTGCCCTTCGAAAGAATTGTAAAGGTCCACTTCGCTGACCAAGTGCCCTTTGCAAGGGCTTTTTGTCCTCAAAAGTGCCTTTCGAAACTTTTGAAAGGGTCCTACCACTGACGAATTGCCCTCCACAAGGGTAGGTGTCCTTCGAAAAAATGGATTTTGTCCTTCAAAACTTTTGCCAAGGTCTTCTTTGTGCTTAAAGTGTCCCCCGCAAGGGCACATACCCTTCGGGGAAATTGTAAACGTCCCTACGCAACGGCTAGATGTCCTCTGCAAAGGTAAGTCTGCCTTCAAAAGTGCCCTTCGGGCTTTTTGAAACTGTCCTTCGGAACTTTTGTCTTGACTTGAAAACCATAAAGTGAACCAACCCGAAGGGTTACATACCCTTCGGGACTTTGAATTGGACCTTCCCGAAGGGCAGGGACCCTTCGGGTCTTCTCAACTGTGCTTTTCCTTTTTTCTTTCAGACAAAAAGTCCGAAGAAAATAAGCTTTGAACGACTGCCACTTAGTCATTTTTTCGGACTTTTACACAGTGCGTTGAGAGCTCTTTCTCTCGGACAGAATGTCCGAAGAAATAGTTCACCTCTTATAGCCCAAAAAAATCCTTGGGAAGACAAAATAAATAAACTTACTACTTGTATGTCTTGGCTGTATTTGCACATTTGGCTGTAATCAAGAAAGCTCCTTGGAAACCTCTGAATGACTAAAATTCACCTCGCTGTAGATGGCCACTTTGTTTGGCTGTAAATGCACATTTAAGGACCCCAAAACTGATTCACAAGACAAACTTGTCACCATAGCAAAGTTCCGAATAGTAAGGGTGACAATTTGCCCTGTGGGGGCAAAATTGTCAACAACCATCCCAAAACTTCCATAAAATCCCCACTACTTTGGTCACTTCCACTTGTTTTTCCCATGTCCAACAATTTCTCACCCATGGCTCCGCGCCTCCATCACAATTCTATGTGGGGTTAACAATTTTCCTTGAATCCTCCCAGCCCCTTACGAGATATAAAGAACAAGTAAATATCAAACCAACCATAGCAGTACCAAAGCAGGTAATATGTGCTAAGTATCAAACAAGATACAAGCTCATCGACACCTCAGGCTAGATTTACCATTATTTATGAAGTCCATTATGCCTCCCACACATAAAAAAAGAATAACCATGCACTATCCATGTATATTATGCATAAGCCATATGCACAAGGAATAAAAATGACACAGCATACATGCCAAACACCATTGATCGAGTCATAAATTTGTGCCCGTTCCATTTCAGTCAATGCAAAGGAATTAACCAGCAGCTAGAGTTTCCAACATGTACTACTGTACATTTTTTATGTATGATCTCATTTCAACAACTCCGACTCGTGCCACAATGCATTTTTAAAATTCCCACCCGAGAAAACATTCTATATGTTTTATGATGATGCAAATATAAGGTAAAAATAAATTGAAGCAGCCATAGAAAATATGTATATATCACATTGAAAAAGGATCAATATGGTAATATATGCATCAACTCAAACATTAAATCTCATAGAAATAAGGTTTGTTTGTTTATGAAATCATTCAACACATATTTTTATTTATTATTCGGCATTCAGAGGGCTACTTAAACATTTACAATAGCACGAAGTGCAAGTTCATTTTGGGGATGGATCACCTACCTAATTGGTACTAGCAACCAACAACGATTCTTGCTAAACATAGATGAATACAAAAGAGCCTTAAATCTGCATAAATTTACAATCGAAACAGCCACTGCAAGGTTGCACCCCTACCAAACTGGTAAAAGAGATATGCATTAAATCGTACAGACACAACCTTAAAATATAAAGACAAATAGCATAAATTGGGGACTGAGACCCAATAAAAATCATTTAATGTTTTTGCTTTCAACTGTACACCTGTTTAATTTATTTCTATCTACCGTTTGCCTCAACAACTCCACCAACCCACTTCCATATGGATTTGACAGATTTATAACTAATTAACTATGATAGATGTCCTTATCATTTCCTCCATACTTAAGAGGAAAATAGTTCCCAGTTTGTATATGAAATTTCAGAACATCCATGGAAAAGCTGATTTGGAGAACCACTTGGCCAGCATTTTGACCTGTGGAATTCGTGTGAATTAACATCAAGCAAAGTATTTCGAATGGTTACCTTAGGATAAGCAATATCTAAAACATCAAAAGCTACTCCCAAACTGTCTGGATCTCTTTGAGCCTTCCTTTGACTCTGTAAACTCCTAACGTACCTTCTTGGCTGATTATTTTTTACGTGAATTGTCTTTAATAAATGTGTTACAAGCATATCGCATAAAAATATCTTGAATCAGAAGAGCAATCAGAGTCTCATAAGGTGCCAAAGATTGGACGCCATAACAAGCTTTGAAAGGAGAATGACATGTAGAAACATGGGTACCTCAGACATAGCTATGTTAAATGACATGCAAAACGTTGTCTAGTCACTTTCTCTGCTGATGAGAAACACAATGAGCATGGACTAAGGTGTGATTAACAACCTCAATCTAGCCATTTCTGCAAGTGAAATGAAGTGGAGAAGCCCAGCTAACAACAAAGAAGCTTCTACAATGATTGCCAAAAGTGATTCAATAAGTATGAGTGCGATCTGAAATGATAGTGAGCATCAGCCACAAATTGCTCCAACCCTACTTGAAGAACAGGTCTTCAGTATCAACTTGGTTGGTGCATGGCAAATAGATTGCCATTTTGGAAAACCGGTAGAAAACCACAAAGATATGGTCACTATGGCACTGAGTGTTAAGCAAACAACTAATGAAGTCCATGAAAATGGATTCCCACGGTCGAGAAGGTATTGGTAAATGTCAGCATAAACCAAGTATTTGATTGGAAGCCCTAAATTGACTAATTTCAAAGAGCGCACAAACAAATGTGATCCTCAACCTCCTTTCTCATGTATTGCCAATAAATGTAACTATGAAGGTGTTGTGTGTTCTTATGTATTTAAAAAATATGTTCCATAGAAGGACAAGTGAGCCTCCTTTGTTAGTGCATATTTGCACGTTTGATGTAAATCAGCCTTCTTGGGTCCCTTAGATCACCAGTTGTGAGTGTACCTTGAGATTCTCGAGGTTATGGTTCATTTAGCCCATCAAGGCACTGACTTGTGGTTTCCTTGGCATTATTGTTTATCAGACCCAAATGATAGAAGTTTGAGGTACCTTAGGATCTAGGTTTATTTGGGCCTACATTGGTGTGGTAGAAGCATTGTGGCCAGCCTTGTATGTAATGGAGATCGTCGTGAGTTATAACCACCCAAATGTAGATAATTTCCAATAAATTGATGAGAGTTGTGCGTCAATTACATCATCTTAGTTTATTGTGCTATATTAATTATCTGGTACATTGTGTGTTCCCTCGTGTTATTTTGTCTCTCTCGATTTTGCATTTTGACTACATTGCTTTGTGGAGTTTATTAATCTGGATGAATATAGTACCTTGTTCTTTCATTGTATCAAAGCCTAGGGAGTTACTCCCCAAGTCTTGATCCAAGCTCTCACAGGAGTTATAGAGGTGCTTCCTTGTCTTGTTTTATACTTGTTTGAGCTTGCATCTAGGGTTCCTCTTCATTATCTATGAGACTTCTATCAGATCTGTTCATGGTGGTGAAAGGTTAAGGGTTGAAGAGCTTGTGCGACAAGTTTCAGCTTCTCTCTCCTTTGCAGTGTGCGTTTTGGAGACATATTACAACTTTTTACAAAACCCAGATGTTTTGCAGTCTCTAGAATTTTCCTAATCTATTCCTATTGCAACTTGGTGGAGTGTTGAAAAGCTTTTGGTACAAGCAATGACCTCCAACTCTTTCTAGCCCAAGAAATGACCAAATGAGAGTTTCTTTATTAAACACTAATATCTTATTCATTATGCAAAATTTTACATATCTGCTTGCAGATTTTGATTTTGATTCTTCAAAAAATTACTGGGTCACTATTTTGCATTTTTCCAGTTTGTACTTTTAGCCCCTCAAAATTCAAGGTTTAGGAAGCATTTGACTTTTAGGATATCATTTGAAATCAGGCATTTTTTGTTTTCCATAATTTTCAAGAGAATTCTAGAAAAACAGTTATTGCCCCTGTGCAAAAAATGCTAGTTGAAATATACTTGATCTGAATTTTGGATCTAATATGTTGGCTATGTTAGCTAATTAATTCCATTATTCTCATCTATGGAACTAATGCTTGTGACATATTTCTTGAAGACAATTCATGTAAAAATATCAATCAAGAAGGTATATGAGGAGTTTACAGAGTCAGAGGAAGGCTCAGAATGCTCCAGATCGTTTGGGAGTAGCTCTCTTTTTTGACGCAGACCTCATGCCGTAGCTTTGCAGAGAACCCTGCAGTGGGGCCATGGCTTGTCAGAGAATCAGAGAAACCTGCAACATGCCCATGGCTTGTCAGTGAATCAGAGATACCCACAGCAGCAGACTATTAGAGAAACCGCAGTGGCACGGTGGCTTATCGGAGAATCATGCTGCTTGATTTCTTTGAGTCAAGGTTGCAAACATGACTCAATTTTGGACTATTTGTTGGTTCAGTTATTCTCTTCAGATCTTTTGTGTATCTCTTGTTGCTAAGTTCATATATATACAAGCTCATGGGATAGTTTGAAGCATGGGATGGAAGTGAAGTCATCTGGGTTCAGTTGTGCAACTCAAGCATAGAGTCCACTCGTCAATGAGGTAGAGTTTCTCATTGTTCTCTTAGCAGGCTGATTGCTAGGTGTTGTCGTTGTTGTCTGAGAAGTGTTGTAAGAGGACAAAGCATTCTGCAGGCTTTGGGCAATTGTCAAACTATATCTCTGTCCATGAAGGCCACTTTATGGTAGTAAACCTGTGCTTGAAAATTATGTAGTGGAAAGGGGAGGAGTAAGCACCTCACTCTCCTGGAGTTTTTCCCAAATTGGGTTTCGCCAGGCTAAGCTATTGTGTCTTGTGTTTTATGTGTTCTTTCTACTTGCATCTTTCTTCCTGTTTATTTCATTTACAGCATCTTATCTCTGTTTCGTAAGCAAAATAATGCATAGCAGTAAAGAAACAATCATGTATGTGTTATGAGTGTAAAGGATCCATGTTGATGATTATTGCTATAGAATATCCATCCAGATTACAGATCAATAATTGGATTTTTAAGTGTTGAAAGGTCAAACTATAACTTTTGTTAAGTCCTATAAAACACGGTCCTAGCAGCCAAATTTTTAAAGGCCAAAAATTTCGCAAATGAAAAACTTTTTAGTAAAAATTATATTTATCTTTCCTATTTTTCAGGATCTACACATCACCATCTGTTTTTATTGCATTTGGGGTTTGAAGATTGATTGGATAGCTTTTGGACTAAGTAGCCAGTTCATTTGGGATATGGGTTTGGGTATAGCAAATCAGGTTCGCCGGTACAACAATTTGTTTTACCCCAAGTAAGGCTTGGTATGGCCATACAAAAAATATATTAAAAAAAATATATATGCTAGCCAAATATTCTAGACGAGTGTGGCCTTATGTTATCTTTTAGAGTTTTTAGCAACTTTAAGGGTTTGTAAGTGTGTGTTCTACCATTACGTTAAGTCTAATTGTTGAAAATAAATTAAAATTAAAATTAAAAAAATAAAAATTTAAATAGGAAAAAACCTATGTGTTCACCCCGGGTATGTCCAGGTTGGCTTGTGTTTGCCCAAGTACTTTAGTAGAAGACCCTGAACAACGCCAGGTCATCTAGGACGTACAAGGGACAAACCCACAATCAAATTTGAACCGTACCCCAAACCCAACACAAATAGGACCTAAATCAAGGAAGGGAGGCCAAATCGGTATCCTAGTATTCTTGAAACCCTAATTTTTCCTAGTGCATTTTTGGTGGGTCATTTTCCCGAGGCCAAAAGTGGAGGATACAAACTTGTATTTTTGAATTGTTTGAACCATTGAAAATATATGAATTTATTTTTATCCTCCACAATTCAGATCTAAAATTGAGTTCTAATTTGGCAAATTTATTGGATAATAAATTCAGAAATCCCTTTCATAATTATTGGGTTGTATCAAGGAGTGAAAGTACTATTTTTCAGCATTGTAGGGGTAGGGATTATTCTGTATTTGTCTCCATTGGTGGCGTCTAGGGTTTGTATAAAAATCTCGATTTTTGGGGAGATTAACTTGCTTGTAGGACTGCCTACTTGTGCCATTGAGTTTGCCATATTTTTACACTAATTGTGGAGGGTTAATCTCAGCTAGGGTTTGCTGTCATAAATATGAAAAGTAATATTTTTGCTTGGGTTTTCAGTAAATTCCAGATTTCAGAATATACCCCCTTTTTGGGATATTTCATTGAACTTCCTACCTTTCGAGTGGGATGGCAATCTGTAATTCGCATACATTCTATAAGGTTGTGATGGAAGAAAAATAAGTCGTATAATGTATATATAGTGTATAATAATTTTAATATATTAAATATATATGACATCCAATCATATCCATATCAGGAGGTCTTAAAAATTAGCCGTAAACATCAAGTTTCAGTTCATATCCATATATATTAAATGTTTTGTATACATCGAGTTTCAGTACAACCATCTCCACACAGAGAAGGCAAGTGTGGCTCAAAAATCACAAAAACAAAAGTCCTAGATCTAGGTCCTAAATCAGCCCTATCATTGGGCTCCTCCTGAAGCAAAGTGCCTAGGGCTCCTACTCTAAGAAGGTTTGTACGCAAAGTGGTGAGGACTCCAACTCATGCTCTTGTGTCTCCTACAACTTGTCCCTGCCTAGAAGCCTCTCCTCCTACCGTCTGTCTGTTGGAAGAGACATGTCTACCTCTTGCCATGAACAGGTCACTAGGATTCTTCACCTAAGACTCTAATCTAGCTACCTTGTCTTGTAGGCCAGTGACCTTTGCTCTCCAATGGATCAACACCTGCACTCTGTGGTAGGCAAAGGAAAATATATTAGTATGTTAGCCGACGCTTGATGGAAGACTCGGGTCAGTAAGGAGCTACTCTCTATTGAGCCCTGAAACCATGTGGAACAAGTCCACCAAGGAGTTCCAAATGAACCTCCACTCTGTCACAGAGTCTACAACATATGCACACAAGAACATAAGTTATAAATCTGGTCATAGAGTAAACAAATTCAATAAAGTAGGCAAAATATGTTGAACTACAGTAAAAACTCAAAAAAAAAACACTGACTTACCTAGATCCCCCTCCTACCAGTCGGGGTCTGGCTCCTCATCAGAGCTCGTCTCTACCTCCTCCCCCTCTGATGTGAGCTCGTCTCCTACAGCGAACTATCCCCTCTCTACTCCTACTCCTACCTCACCTCCCTCTCCCGCAACAACTATTGGTTGTTGTTGCGACTATGGTTGTGGATGTAGTTGCAGCTATTGTTGTTGGTCACCACCTAGTGCCCCCTGAGTTGCTTGTGCTACTGATGAAAGGACCTACACTACACCCCCTCCCCCTGTTGTATGCTAGTGAATAGCTTGTCCTCCTCGTCTCCTACCATCAGCCAGTGCAGTAATAGGAGTGCTTAGTGTCAAAGGGTGCCACCCTAATTGTCCGACATGCATCTCTAATCTCTCACTCCCCTCTGAAGAAAACATGGGAAACAGGTAAATTGGCTACATACTCTAACCCAAACTACTGTGGCACCCAATCAATTGGGTGCGACTTTGCCTATCTATGTCTATCTCAAACCTGTCGTGCACTCTCATTAGCCATCAAAGTGATGGCCTCATCTCCCCACTGCCCTGCCATCCCCTTATACGATAGTGCAATCAGGTTTCTTGTTATCCATGTACCCATTGCCCATGGCACATCTCTAAAAGGCACCATCCTTACCCACATAGAAGCTCTGATAGTTCCCACAGCTCCCAATCGCTACACCCTCTGATAGGGAATCATGTACTCATGCACTCAGCACATGATGAGTGTCAGGTGATTGATGGATAGTGCTCCCAATATTGAGATCTGATATATATCCCTATAAGTCCTGAATAACACATCTTGTGCCCAAGCAAATTGCTGACCACACTCCTCAATGCTCCTCACAATCGGAGCTCAACTATAAAAGAGACGATCTGTCCCTTGTCCCCCACCAATCACGAGGCCAAGATCCCAATAATGGCTTTGTGGAGGTTCGGGATCTTAGCCCTCAAAACCTTTGCAGCTCTAACCCCCTACTTAGTACACACATCAGTTGAGCGCATTAGCATTCCTGAAATACTCAATCCACTACTAGGCCTTAGTTCTACCTATAGGCTCTCGTAGTGTGACAATTCTACTTGTAGCAAGCAACCCTAATATCCTATATAAATCAACCAAAGTAATGGTCCACTTCTCGGGGGCATATGGAAACAGGGGAGTGCTTTGGTCCGCGTCACAATAGGTAAACAGATCGCACAAAAGCCTTTTGATTGGGGAAATTATCCCCACCTGTGCAATATTCCAAATCCCTATCCTATTCGAAATGGTTGTCTCCTCAACTGTAAGCAATCTAATTACCCTGGGTAGCCACTCCTGTTCCCTGGCCTTGTCCCACTGTTGATGCAGTGGATTGCACTCGGGGCAGGACGCCTAGCTCCCGCCCTTCCACACGTCAAAATGGAAACCCCCCTCTCGCCTGTGGGACCGGCGAAGCTGGAGGGGAGAGTCTCTAGATAGGGCTAGCTCCCTCTGATGTATCATTTAGGCCCTAGTTTCTCCTACTACTAACAAATAAATGTAAAAAAAGGGGGGGGCGGGGGGTTGAAAAGGGAGAGAGATGTTGAAAACATAACCTAAACCTAAACTAAAAAGGGTGATACACCAAAAAAAGTTTGATCCACTCAGGCCCGAACATACACTTTTCACCAAGAAGAAGCGCCCATACACTTCATCTGATGTGGGAAACCCTTCTGCATTAGTGAGCTAGGGGTCCGTAGAGATACAGGGAGGAAGGAACTATCAAAAGTGTTTTGAGACACACTTTGGCAGCGTATTCACATGTGCCTATATTCCCGCTGTAGACACTTCTGGCAGACCTGCAGAAAAGAAACTTCACAATGCGCTAGACATGATGGAATCGATCTGTGAGAAGCATAAAAGGAAATGACTTAACACAAAAAGAAAACATAGACATGTGCTTGAGTGCAAGTCCAGATGGAGGTAAAAATGCTAAGTCATGATTCAAGGTAAAATCTGGCAGAGTTTTGCCTTACAAGCCCGAGAGATTTTGGGCAGACATTTGCCTTAAGGCTGAGAGATGGATCCTTCTCAAAATGGGAAGTTTACAATATATAGAAAAGAGAAGGGAACTTGGCGCTTTCTGGAAAAGACTTTTGGCACTCTTTTTGCAAGCTGGCCCATGTGTGCTCTGAGCCTTGGGAAGAGGAAAGCCGTTTGATTGTCGGTTCTTGCTTTGACTTTGGCATTCCAACATTAATGAGGAAGCGTGAACCGCGCCTCTTTTCTGCGAACAGGCTGCTCCCTTCAAGGCATTTGCGCGGCTTGTCTGCTTATAAATGCAAACTGGAGAAAACAAGTCGCGCCGCTTACTGTTTGTGCCATTGGGTGACCACCTGGCAAGCGTTGTTCCAACTGTAGGAATAAATCCTTAAGTTGACACCTCCTCTCGCCACTTGGACTATCTTGTCTTTTCCTCGCCTTGTTTCTTCCTCGTTTTGTCCCTTCCTAGCTTTGTCGCTTTCTCGCTCCTTCAGCCCCAGGGCTATCTTTTGGCAGGTTGCTGCATTCCTTGGGCTCCTCTTTAAGACTTTTCAAAATCAACGGCTATTTCACGAGCCTTGAAATTGACGTTCGCGCACCCGTCACTGCGTTTGAATACCCAACGGCTAGTTTGTCGTGCTTGATTTTGACGTCCTCGGGCCCATCACCCCTTGGACTTTCTTCGGCTTTCTTGCTTCGGCCTTTTTTGCGGACTTCTTTCTTTGCACCTTCCCTTCGGCTTTTCGGCGGGTTTCTCCTTCGGGTTTTTCCCCGCGAACAAAAAAGTCCACAAGAATTGTTTCGGTTGCTTTGATTTCTTTCGGGTTTTCTTCCCGGCCACTTTTCCTGCGGCTATCTTTCTTTCAAATTTCTTCGGACTTTTTGTCCGAAGGAATTCGAAAGGGCACTTTGAAGGCAGCCGAAGGAATTCAAATCCTGCAAAAGACTAAGGCATTGAACGAATTCTTTCGGACTTTTTGTCCGAAGTCTTTCTTTCAAATTTCTTCGGACTTTTTGTCCGAAGGAATTCCTTCGGACAAAAAGTCCAAAAGAATTCGTTCAATGCCTTAGTCTTTTGCAGGATTTGAATTCCTTCCGCTGCCTTCAAAGTGCCCTTTCGAATTCCTTCGGACAAAAAGTTCGAAGGAATTATGCCTTTGCCTTAAATAAATTCCGAAAGAACTTACCCTTGCGGCTTTCTCTTTGTGGCCTCTTCGAAAGTGTTCCCTGCCCTCCGCAAGGGCTCTTGAACCCAAAACTGCCCTATGCAAGGGCACTTATCCTTCGGGAGACTTGAACTTTTGATTGAACCACTCCTTCGAACCAAGCCGATGAACCAAGCTTTGAACCAAACGTTGAACCAAGCGTTGAACCAATTGATTGAACCAAAGCGATGAACTTTGCCGATTGAACTAAAGCGTTGAACTTTGCCGATTGAACTAAAGCGTTGAATCGAAGCGTTGAACCGAGGCATTGAACCGAAGCATTGAACCGGTTCAATGGTTCAACGGTTCAAAGATGCTAACTTTCCTTGTGAATTTATTCAGACAAGAGTCCGAAGAAGCTTTGTAAAACCTTGCACTCTTTGACTGGTTCTTCATGCGCCGAAAGACTCGCCTGCAGAGTCCGTAGAAATGGACTTGCAGAGTCCGTAGAAATTTCACCTGCAGAGTCTGTAGAAATAGACCTGCAGAGTCCGTAGAAAACCTGCAAAGTCCGTAGAAATTTCCAGACTTGTGCAAAATCAAAAAAAAAAAAAAAAATTGGCCTAGAACAGCAGGGAAAGAAGGGGACCGATTTTTTTTTGGCCTGTTGGACCAAAAATGGTCAACATATTGGCGACTCCCAGGGGAAGCATGCCTGCTATGCTTAGAGACCAGTTGAATTGAAGTCCATTGGGCATGGAGTCAGGTGCAGCTTGAACAAAGTTAGCAACAGCCCCAAAAGATCCAAGAATCAATCATGAGCCTTTACCCCACACACAAAGGAAAACACACACAAGGCTAAAAACACTACTTGTGCAAACTGCACTTAAGGAAAGCAGGAAAGCAAACTGAAAGCAAACTACTATTTACAACTAACCAAGGATATTTGCTTCCCTCCTGGATCAAAGGGAAAACTTCTTAAGTCCCCTTCCTAGCAAGGAAACTTATGATGCCAGACAAGTGGCTGAATGAAATGGAGAGTTGGTGACCTGCTCCTCTTGCCTGTCACCTGGATTGGCCTGCATCCGAGTGGATCAGAATCAAACATGCTTCTGACATATATGTACTCTTCTTGTCCTTGGAAGCTTGTTGAATGCTGGTCCTTCATGCTGGTGCATTTCACCAAGAAATTAATGGCTGCTAGCTCATCACCATAAGCCCTTTGATATGTATAGCTCCTTGCAGTGCATCATGGTTTGACCCGTTTCCTTCTGCCTTGTTGAAAACCCTGTCAAACTCATCTTCTGCTTCCTCTTGGCCTTCTTGAAGAAGGGTGACTGTGGTGATGTTTGAAATAGAATCACAAATTGATTGCTCATCCCACAGAACATCACCTCTCTATTCAAAACTTTCTTCTTCAAGGTTTTCCTCAAGGGAGACCAGCGTTTCTTTTTCCTGCTCAAGGACCAAAGTCTCTAGATGTTCAAAGGCATCCATCTGGTCCTCCAACTCAGGGTCCTCGGCATAGTCGTCCTCCTCATCAAAGCAACAAGGAAGTTCATCACACAAAGGGGAAGAGAGCTCACCATGCTTAAGTTCCTCTTCGTGTTGCTGGAACATCTACATGTATACGTGACCTAAGTCTTCTCCGTTGCTGATGACGTCTTCACAAGGAGCATCGATGATGATTTCTTCTTCGTTGTCGCTCATGATAGCCTCCCGAGAAACTGCAGATTGGATCTTCTGCTCCTCACTTGCCTCTTGCAGAACAGGTTCCTCCTTGAGAAGGGGTGAAGTGAAAAAACCATGTGGAATAGGAGGCAGTCCTTGAGCTAGAATCAAATGATTCTCCTCCTTCCATCTGGCTAGTACTTCATCAATATCAGGTGTGGCCTGATAGCTCTCTTGGAGGTGTGTAGGTGGGGTGTGTTCAGACATGGAATGTGCCGTTGGGTCTGAACCGTCCATCACACATTGGCTAAGGAATCTCTCTCTAGATTCCAATTCTACAATTCTTCTGGCTATATCCTCTTGGAAGAGCCTTTCTTGGAGGTCACTAGCATCATCATGAGCAGGAGCAGCCTCATCTTCTTCAAGGTTTTGAGCAAAACCTTTCTTCTCCTCCTTCCTACCCCATGATTCTACTGTTTTCTTCCAGTTCAGGATCTCAGAATTGGAATTTTGCTCCTGTGAACAGGCAGCAACTTTATTTTCTCCAAGGTCCTAGGGCTCCTCTTCAAGGTCTGAAAGTTCCATCTCTCTTTCATGAAGCAGTCTCACCTTAGCCTCTAAATCCTCAATTGGCTTAGCTAGATTATCCTGAAAGAGTCTTTCTTGGAGGTCACCAGCATCATCATGATGAGTAGGAGCGGTTTCGAGAGAGATGTGCTGGTTCATAATGTTCCCCCCAAAGGAAAATTCACGATCTAAGGAATTTATAAGGTTCATCTCCATGGGAGGTTGTTCCAATTCCCTTTGATGCTTGAAGGCTAGGCGCACGGGGTCAAGAGCAGGGTTGATTGATGCATCAGATGAGCTGGAATGAGCAAGTGCCATCTAATAGAAAGGATTTGGTGCATAAAAGGGGGCTTTCTTTAGAATAGGAGGGGGCGCGCAACGCTGGCTGCCTTGCATGAATGGATTCCTCCATTTTGCTACCTCCTCCATGGATTGCAATACCTGAGCTTGCCTGAACAAACATTTCTTTTTATACATCAGCTCCTGTTGATATCCATACTGCTCATCTAGTCTGTCGATTTCCATTACCTGCTTCTCAAACTCCAGCGCCACCTCCCTTATCGTTGAAGCGCAACTAGGAGGGCTGCTTGAGGGGATTGCATAAATGTTTTGAGCTTGATCATGGTAATATGAAGGAATACAAGGCCCATGATTCTATGCAAAGGAATTATACATACAACATATAAGATTTTCTTGATGGCACCAGGCTGCTTAACCAGTTGATTCAACTCGGAGTCGCCATTGGTGTTGATGCAAAAGCCTCCAAAGGCTGGTTGGTTAAAGAACACACCAAAACTTCTTCAACTCTTTGGACAAAACTTGTCCTAGTTGGTCCCACTGGGCGTGCCAAAAACTGTTGACACAGTGGATTGCACCCGAGGCAGGACGCCTAGCTCCTGCCCTTCCACATGTCAAAATTGAAACCCCCCTCTCGCCTGTGGGACCGGCGAAGCTGGAGGGGAGAGTCTCTAGATAGGGCTAGCTCCCTCTGATGTATCCTTTAGGCCCTGGTTTCTCTTACTACTAACAAATAAATGTAAAAAAGGGGGGGTTGAAAAGGGAGAGATGCTGAAAACATAACCTAAACCTAAACTAAAAAGGGTGATACACCAAAAAAAGTTTGATCCACTCAGGCCCGAACATACACTTTTCACCAAAAAGAAGCGCCCATACACTTCATCTGATGTGGGAAACCCTTCTGCATCAGTGAGCTAGGGGTCTGTAGAGATACAAGGAGGAAGGAACTATCAAAGGTGTTCTGAGACACACTTTGGCAGCCTATTCACATGCACCTATATTGCTGCTGTAGACACTTCTGGCAGACCTGCAGAAAAGAAACTTCACAATGCGCTAGACATGCTAGAATCGATCTGTGAGAAGCATAAAAGGAAATGACTTAACACAAAAAGAAAACATAGACATGTGCTTGAGTGCAAGTCCAGATGGAGGTAAAAATGCTAAGTCCTGATTCACGGTAAAATCTGGCAGAGTTTTGCCTTACAAGCCCGAGAGATTTTGGGCAGAGTTTTGCCTTAAGGCTGAGAGACGGATCTTTCTCAAAATGAGAAGTTTACAATATATATAAAAAAGAAGGGAACTTGGCGCTTTCTGGAAAAGACTTTTGGCGCTCTTTTTGCAAGCTAGCCCATGTGCGCTCTGAGCCTTGGGAAGAGGAAAGCCGTTTGATTATCGGTTCCTGCTTTGACTTTGGCATTCCAACATTAATGAGGAAGCATGTACCGCGCCTCTTTTCTGCGAACAGGCTGCTCCCTTCAAGGCATTTGCGCGGCTTGTCTGCTTATAAATGCAAACTGGAGAAAACAAGCCGCGCTGCTTACTGTTTGCGCCGTTTGGTGACCACCTGGCAAGCATTGTTCCAACTACAGGAATAAATCCTTGAGTTGACACCTCCTCTCGCGACTTGGACTGTCTTGTCTTTTCCTCGCCTTGTTTCTTCCTCGTTTTGTCCCTTTTTGGCTTTGTCGCTTTCTGGCTCCTCGGCCCCAAGGCTATCTTTTGGCAGGTCGCTGCGTTCCCTGGGCTCCTCTTTAAGACTTTTCAAAATCAACGGCTATTTCACGAGCCTTGAAATTGACGTTCGCGCACCCGTCACTGCGTTTGAATACCCAACGGCTAGTTTGTCGTGCTTGATTTTGACGTCCTCGGGCCCGTCACCCCTTGGACTTTCTTCGGCTTTCTTGCTTCGGCCTTTTCTGCAGACTTCTTTCTTTGCACCTTCCCTTCGGCTTTTCGGCGGGTTTCTCCTTCGGGATTTTTCCCGCGGACAAAAAGTCCGCAAGAATTGTTTCGGCCGCTTTAATTTCTTTCAGGTTTTCTTTCCGGCCACTTTTCCCGCAGCTATCTTTCTTCCGAATTTCTTTGGACTTTTTGTCCGAAAGAATTCGTTCAATGCCTTAGTCTTTTGCGGGATTTGAATTCCTTTGACTGCCTTCAAAGTGCCCTTTCGAATTCCTTCGGACAAAAAGTTCGAAGGAATTATGCCTTTGCCTTAACAAAATTCCAAAAGAACTTACCCTTGCGGCTTTCTCTTTGTGGCCTCTTCGAAAGTGTTCCCTGCCCTCCGCAAGGGCTCTTGAACCCAGAACTGCCCTCCGCAAGGGCACTTGTCCTTCGGGAGACTTGAATTTTTGATTGAACCACTCCTTCAAACCAAGCCGATGAACCAAGCTTTGAACCAAACATTGAACCAAGCTTTGAACCAAGCGTTGGAACCGATTGATTGAACCAAAGCGATGAACTTTGCCGATTGAACTAAAGCATTGAACTTTGCCGATTGAACTAAAGCGTTGAACCGAAGCGTTGAACCGAGGCATTGAACCGAAGCATTGAACCGGTTCAATGGTTCAACGGTTCAAAGATGCTAACTTTCCTTGTGAATTTCTTCAGACAAGAGTCCGAAGAAGCTTTGTAAAACCTTGCACTCTTTGACTGGTTCTTCATGCGCCGAAAGACTCGCCTGCAGAGTCCGTAGAAATGGACTTGCAGAGTCCGTAGAAATGGATTCCCTAGAAATTTCACCTGCAAAGTCTGTAGAAATAGACCTGCAGAGTCCGTAGAAAACCTGCAGAGTCCGTAGAAATTTCCAGACTTGTGCAAAATCAAAAAAAAAAAAAAAGAATTGGCCCAGAACAGCAGGGAAAGAAGGGGACCGATTTTTTTTGGCCTGTTGGACCAAAAATGGTCAACACCCACCATATATAAACTCCCTACAATCACAAACAAAGGACCCTGATCAGTCAGTATGCCTCCAAAATCTTTCCAATCTCTACCATAGCGAAGTTGCCGCTATGTGCAGATGGCAATTATGGAACCGCCAGTCTTTACACACCACAGCAGTTGCACAAGCACCAATGCAAAATCATAACCTCCAATCTACAAAAACCAATGGTTCCACCTAGCGAGCAGCGATTTCGCCTACCATGTCCCTAACCCAAAAACTACCAAAAAACATTAAAAAAATTGCAAAAAATCAAAGGCATCTAGCATTTTCCTAGCTTCTACACTACCACAAACCCACCCAAACCAAAAAAAAAGAATTTTACTAGCCCTAAAGTGTTTTTTCAACAAAATCAAAAAGCTAGGGTTCTAGCACAAAAATCAAGAAAACTTACCCGTGTCTGCACCTGTCTGTCGCCATTGGTACTCCCGCCATTCTCTCCTCTCACTCTTTGTTTCGTCTATACTTTTAAGCGATTCCATTACAGGAATTCCGGAGCTCGAATTCAATAAGGTTGCAAGAACAAATGACTTCCAAATTGGGAAGTTTTTTCAATTTATGTTGGCACCAAGTGGGAGGAACAATAATTCAAAATTTATATCGTGGAATAAATCATTTGACAAAAATATTAAATTGTATTGTTTCAGGATGTCATTTACAAACAGGGTAAAAGCTTATAAAGCTTTTACAGGTGGTTATAGGATGTAACCAATTCTCGTGAACCAGCCAAGACAAAGTAAATTAAACTAATATTAGGATCATAAATAATCCAACAAACTCCCCCTTGATCCAAAGAGTTATGCAAGATGAAAGAACAGAAACAATGACGCTAAAGTTATCAAAGAAACTCTGAAGCAATTACAACTGGCAAACTGTACATCCTGATACTGACCAAAATCAATGTCGCTTCATACAAAAGCCCGCCCTATGAATTGTGGCATAAAAGGCTAATGAACACAATCAAGGCCTGCTCATCCCCTGTGATAATCGTACCATACTATAATCGAACACGATCAAGGCATGTCCAACTACATCATCCACATAAGGCTCCACCCAAAAGCCCGTCAAACTAACCAACCCATACTCTATATGACACATCTTCTTGAGGCCCAACAAACGCTGACGACCTTTGCTCAACATTGTTGGTGCTAGTAACACCTATCAACTCATACCGTCATTGACGACTGATCGAAGACCTACCAATGTTGTATCTTCTCCCCCTATCAAGGGAGAGGTGAGAAGTTGTGCAATGAGAAAAACAAAATCAAACTACCATTGACTGCTTCATGTCATGAATATCAGATATAAAAAGCCAAATATGGAACTGAAAGCAAGAACACAAGCCAAAATTTGTCATTCAAGCATTGAACCCAACCTCTGAGCGAATAACTAACTGGAGAAGGGTAATAGTCCTCCAACCTCAATGGATCCTCCAACCTCTAGTGTGACATTTAGACTTTGTCAATCAAAAGGATCCTAATAGACCTATAAAGGACAATACATTCTTCAATAGCACAAGCATGGGATTTTAAACTTTTCATTTTGGAGATGTCGGTTTCCACTGAAAATGAACCTTTACACGTCGTTTTCAATATATTTGTTGTAAAATTAATATAATGAAGCTTCAAAAACATAAAATTGACTATTTTGTTGTGTCTAGAACATCCAAAAATGTAGAAATAGGCTGGTCACACGACCAACTTTATATAAAAGAACGACTAGGCAAAAAATTGTCTCAAGAAATCACAAAT